>JAVLUX010000024.1:550000-1022500 GCA_032164185.1 Moxostoma hubbsi | reverse complement strand
CTTTTTAATCTAGTTAGGTTGGCTGGAGAAAGCCAACTTACTGAAATCCTATTTAAACTTATTATTAGTGGTGCTTGCCATAGGCAAAGCATCACTATTGTTCTCTTGCATACTTATTATTATTATTATTATAATTATTATTATTCCACACATAGTTTGGCGCGCTACTCCTTCCGCAGCTTTTGTCACAGACCCCTGAGTGAGGCATCAAATTGTGCGGCTCATTGAGGAGAGGTGTGCTATATCTTTTCTAAGCGATCGGGGGTACGTTGTTTGCCCCAGGGGCAAAAAATTGGGCAAAAAATCCCATTGACTTAACATTGAGCCGAACTTTGACGAGTTATAGCTCAGAGCGAGGATTTCACAGAGACGTGTGATTTACCACATTTGAAGAGGCTGACAGGCTCTCTGAGAACATACCTCACAATGGGGTAAAAGTTTTGCCCCTGGGGGACAGGAGCTGCCCAAAGTTGCCCCAATGTAAGTCAATGGAATTTTTTGAAAAATGTTTTGTTCGCAGACCCACAAATGAGGCGTCAAATCGTGCGGATTATTTGGGAATGGTGTGCTATGACTTCTATAAGTGATCGGGGGTACGGTATTTGCCCCAGGGGCAAAAAATTGTGCAAAAAATCCCATTGACTTAACATTGCGCCAAACTTTGACAAGTCATAGCTCAGAGCAAGGATTTCACAGACACGTGTGATTTACCACATTTGAAGAGGCTGACAGGCTCTGTGAGAACATACCTCACAATGGGGTAAAAGTTGCACTCCTTGGGGGCAGGAGCTGCCCAAATTTGCCCCAATGTTAAGTCTAAGGTAGATTTTGTATTGAACATAACTCTGGATCACAGTGTCTTAGAGACAAGGGGGCGGGCTCATTTTACTCAGACGACCAATCAGTCTCTCAGGATCATTGTGAAGCTATCAAGCCACGCCCTAGCAACCATTTACAGTACCTTAGCAACAAGTCCCATAGACTTCCATTGAAAGAGATCAAAGGGATTTCTCTGGACTGAATTATCATAGAAACACAAGGGTGGTCTCGTTTGACTTGGGCCAGTAAAACAGCCAATCATGAATCCCCTCAACACTTCCTAGCCCCTCCCTAGCAACCATTTTCGAGCACCTTAGCAACCAAAATCCAAAGAGAGTTATCTTCCATTCTGAATGTCACAGAGGCATGGGAGTTGGTTTATATCATTCATACTGACAAGCAGCCTTTGGAGATTCATCATTGGCAGCTGCCAAGCCACTCCCTAGCAACAATTTAGAGCACCCTAGCAACCACATTTATTGATTTCAATTACAGTAAGATATCTTCAGATCAGAATGTCCTAGAGACATGATAGTTGCTTTGTTTTAATTGGGTGAGTAATCAGTCTTCAGCTTTCATCATGTGAACTACTTAGCCACGCCCTAGCAACCATTTAAAGCACCCTAGCAACAAAGAACCATTGACATCCATTCAAAATCACTAAGATGTGTATCTTAGGATCAGAATGACGTAGAGACTTCCGGGTTGACTTATTTCACTCAGGATGGCAAGGAGCATTGTTCCCTGTCACCTTGATAACTGCCTAGCAACCAGATGGGGTTACCCTAGCAACCAAGAAACAAATCAAATATCTCTGCACTAGAAAATCACAGAGACTTCCGGGTTGACTTATTTCACTCAGGATGGCAAGGAGCATTGTTGGCTGTCACCTTGGTAACTGCCTAGCAACCAGATGGGGTTACCCTAGCAACCAAGTAACAAATCACATATCTTTGAACCAGAACATCGTAGAGACATAGGGGTTGAAATATTTCTCACAGGATTGCAAGGGGCCTTATGAGTATCACGTAGGTAACTGCCTAGCAACCAGATGGGGTTACCCTAGCAACCAAGAAAGAAATCGCATATCTCTGCACAAGAAAATCACAGAGACTTCCGGGTTGACTTATTTCACTCAGGATGGCAAGGAGCATTGTTGGCTGTCACCTTGTTCACTGCCTAGCAACCAGATGGGGTTACCCTAGCAACCAAGAAACAAATCACATATCTCTACACAAGAAAATCACAGAGACTTCCGGGTTGACTTATTTCACTCAGGATGGCAAGGAGCATTGTTTGCTGTCACCTTGGTAGTTGCCTAGCAACCAGATGGGGTTACCCTAGCAACCAAGAATCAAATCACATATCTCTGCACAAGAAAATCACAGAGACTTCCGGGTTGACTTATTTCACTCAGGATGGCAAGGAGCATTGTTGGCTGTCACCTTGGTAACTGCCTAGCAACCAGATGGGGTTACCCTAACAACCAAGAAACAAATCACATACCTCTGCACAAGAAAATCACAGAGACTTCCGGGTTGACTTATTTTACTCAGGATGGCAAGGAGCATTGTTGGCTTGCCCCTTGGTAACTGCCTAGCAACCAGATGGGGTTACCCTAGCAACCAAGTAACAAATCACATATCTCTGTACTAGAAAATCGTAGTGACTTCCGGGTTGACTTATTTTACTCAGGATGGCGAGTAGCGTTGGTGGCTGTCACCTTAGTAACTGCATATCAACCAGATGGGTTTCCCTAGCAACCATGGAACAACACCTATATCTCTGCACCAGAACATCCTACTGTGATGGGGGTGGGATCTTTCAACTTTGGGCAGTAGGTGGGACATTGTGGTAAGAAATTTTGCCACGGCAAGCACCACTCACATTTTCTTCAGGAAATGTACATTCTAGTTAGTGGTGCTTGCCAAAGGCAAAGCATCACTATTGTTCTCTTGCATAAATTATTCCACACAAAGTTTGGCGCGCTACTCCTCCCGCAGCTTTTGTCACAGACCCCTGAGTGAGGCATCAAATCGTGCGGCTCATTGAGGAGAGGTGTGCTATATCTTTTCTAAGCGATCGGGTGTACGATGTTCGAACAGCGGACGAAAAAGTGGCCAAAAAAATCCCATTGACTTTACATTGCGGAATGTTCAGAAATTTAAATCCCAACTGACATTTTCACACACACAGACAAAAAAGGGCCTGTCAGCCCTGCGTCTCTCTCTCTCTCTCTCTCTCTCCCCCTCAGAGGATTTCTTTTATCAAGCAGCCAACAAAAATCTTCATAGCCACACCCTAAAACATGCTAAAAACGTGCTAGCAACATGCTAACACATGTTGGCATCGCCTAGCGAAGTGCTAAAACATGCTAAAAACGTGCTAGCATCATGCTAACACATGCTATTATTGCCTAGCGAAGTGTTAAAACATGCTAAAAACGTGCTAGCATCATGCTAACACATGCTGGCATCGCCTAGCGAAGTGCTAAAACATGTTAAAACGTGCTAGCATTATGCTAATGCATGTTAGCATTGCTTAGGGGATTGCTAAAACATGTTAAAAACGTGTTAGCATCATGCTAACACATGTTAGCATCGCCTAGCAAAGTGCTAAAACATGCAAAAAACGTGCTAGTATCATGCTAACACATGCTAGCTTCACCTAGCGAAGTGCTAAAACATGTTAAAACGTGCTAGCATTATGCTAATGCATGATAGCATTGCTTAGGGGATTGCTAAAACATGTTAAAAACGTGTTAGCATCATGCTAACATATGCTGGCATCGCCTAGCGAAGTGCTAAAACATGCTATAAACGTGTTACCATCATGCTAACACATGTTGGCATTGTCTAGCTAACTGCTAAAACATGCTATAAACGTGTTACCATCATGCTAACACATGTTGGCATTGTCTAGCGAAGTGCTAAAACATGCTAAAAACGTGCTAGCATCATGCTAACACATGCTAGTATCACCTAGCAAAGTGCTAAAACATGCTAAAAACGTGCTAAAAACATGCTAACACATGCTAGTATTGCCTAGCAAAGTGCTAAAACATGCTAAAAACGTGCTAGCATCATGCTAACACATGTTGGCATCGCCTAGCGAAGTGCTAAAACATGCTAAAAACATGTTAACAACATGTTAACACAAGCTAGTATCGCCTAGTAAAATGCTAAAACATGCTAAAAACGTGCTAGCATCATTCTAACACATACTGGCATTGCCTAGCGAAGTGCTAAAACATGCTAAAAACATGTTAACAACATGCTAACACATGCTAGTATCGCCTAGTAAAATGCTAAAACATGCTAAAAACGTGCTAGCATCATTCTAACACATACTGGCATTGCCTAGCGAAGTGCTAAAACATGCTAAAAACGTGTTAGCATCATGCTAACACATGCTGGCATCGCCTAGCGAAGTGCTAAAACATGCTAAAAACGTGCTAGCATCATGCTAACACATGCTGGCATCACCTAGCGAAGTGTTAAAACATGTTAAAACATGCTAGCATTATGCTAACAAATACTAGTATTGCATAGCAAAGTACTAAAACATGCTAAAAACGTGCTAGCATCATGCTAACACATGTTGGCATCGCCTAGTGAAGTACTAAAACATGCTAAAAACTTGCTAACAACATGTTAACACATGCTAGTATCGCCTAGCAAAGTGCTAAAACATGCTAAAAACGTGCTAGCATCATGCTAACACATGTTGGCATCGCCTAGCAAAGTGCTAAAACATGTTAAAAATGTGCTAACACATGCTAGCATCGCCTAACGAAGTGCTAAAACATGCTAGTATTATGCCAACAGATGTTAGCATTGCCTATGGAATTGCTAAAACATGCTAACACATGCTAGCATCGCCTAGCGAAGTGCTAAAACATTCTAAAAACGTGCTACCATCATGAAAAACATGTGCTAACAACAGTCTATGGCCTTTATTTTAATGCTTAGAAACAAGTTAGAAAATGCTATTTGACGAGTATTGCCACGGCAAGCACCACTCACATTTTCTTCAGGAAATGTACATTCTAGTTAGTGGTGCTTGCCATAGGCAAAGCATCACTATTGTTCTCTTGCATACTTATTATTAGTGGTGCTTGCAAAGCAACACTATTGTAATCTCACATACTTATTTTTCTTCTTCTTCTTCTTCTTCTTCTTCCGTACAAAACTTCGGCACCTAACTCGTCCCGCACCTTTTGGCGTAGACCCATGAATGAGGTGTCAAATCGTGCGGCTCATTGAGGAGAGGTGTGCTATGACTTTTATAAGCGATCGGGGGTACGGTGTTTGCCCCAGGGGCAAAAAATTGGGCAAAAAATCCCATTGACTTAACATTGCGCCGAACTTTGACGAGTCATAGCTCAAAGCGAGGATTTCGCAGAGACATGTGATTTACCACATTTGAAGAGGCTGACAGGCTCTGTGAGAACATACCTCACAATGGGGTAAAAGTTGCACCCCTGGGGGGCAGGAGCTGCCCAAAGTTGCCCCAATGTAAGTCAATGGAATTTTTTTCAAAATTTTTTGGTCGAAAACCCACAAATGAGGCGTCAAATCGTGCGGATTATTTGGGAATGGTGTCCTATGACTTTTATAATCGATCGGGGGTACGGTGATTGCCCCAGGGGCAAAAAATTGGGCAAAAAATCCCATTGACTTAACATTGCGCCGAACTTTGACGAGTCATAGCTCAGATCGAGGATTTCACAGAGACGTGTGATTAACCAGATTTGAAGAGGCTGACAGGCTCTGTGAGAACATACCTCACAATGGGGTAAAAGTTGCACCCCTGGGGGGCATGAGCTGCCCAAAGTTGCCCCAATGTTAAGTCTATGGTAGATTTTGTATTGAACATAACTCTGGATCACAGTGTCTTAGAGACAAGGGGGCGGGCTCATTTTACTCAGATGACCAATCAGTCTCTCAGGATCATTGTGAAGCTATCAAGCCACGCCCTAGCAACCATTTAGAGCACCTTAGCAACAACTCCCATAGACTTCCATTGAAAGAGATCAAAGGGATATCTCCGGACTGAATTATCATAGAAACACGAGGGTGGTCTCGTTTGACTTGGGGCAGTAAAACAGCCAATCATGAATCCCCTCAACACTTCCTAGCCCCTCCCTAGCAACCATTTTCGAGCACCTTAGCAACCAAAATCCAAAGAGAGATATCTTCCATTCTGAATGTCACAGAGGCATGGGAGTTGGTTTGTATCATTCATACTGACAAGCAGCCATGGGATATTCATCATTGGCAGCTGCCAAGCCACTCCCTAGCAACAATTTGGAGCACCCTAGCAACCACATTTATTGATTTCAATTGAAGTAAGATATCTTCAGATCAGAATGTCCTAGAGACATGATAGTTGCTTTGTTTTAATTGGGTGAGTAATCAGTCTTCATCTTTCATCATGTGAACTACTTAGCCACGCCCTAGCAACCATTTAAAGCACCCTAGCAACAAAACACCATTGACATCCATTCAATATCACTAAGATGTGTATCTTAGGATCAGAATGTCGTAGAGACTTCCGGGTTGACTTATTTCACTCAGGATGGAAAGTAGACTTGATAAATATCACCCTGGTAACTGCCTAGCAACCAAATGGGGTTACCCTAGCAACCAATAAACAAATCACATATCTCTGCACAAGAAAATCACAGAGACTTCCGGGTTGACTTATTTCACTCAGGATGGCACGGAGCATTGTTTGCTGTCACCTTGGTAACTGCCTAGCAACCAAATGGGGTTACCCTAGCAACCATGAAACAAATCACATATCTCTGCACAAGAAAATCACAGAGACTTCCGGGTTGAATTATTTCACTCAGGATGGCAAGGAGCATTGTTGGCTGTCACCTTGGTAACTGCCTAGCAACCAGATGGGGTTACCCTAGCAACCAAGAAACAAATCACATATCTCTGCACAAGAAAATCACAGAGACTTCCAGTTTGACTTATTTCACTCAGGATGGCAAGGAGCATTGTTGCCTGCGACCTTGGTAACTGCCTAGCAACCAGATGGGGTTACCCTAGCAACCAAGAAACAAATCACATATCTCTGCACAAGAAAATCACAGAGACTTCCAGGTTGACTTATTTCACTCAGGATGGCAAGGAGCATTGTTGCCTGCCACCTTGGTAACTGCCTAGCAACCAGATGGGGTTACCCTAGCAACCAAGAAACAAATCACATATCTCTGCACAAG
The DNA here is from genome assembly GCA_032164185.1 of Moxostoma hubbsi. Classification (NCBI taxonomy): domain Eukaryota; kingdom Metazoa; phylum Chordata; class Actinopteri; order Cypriniformes; family Catostomidae; genus Moxostoma; species Moxostoma hubbsi. The sequence goes on along the minus strand of JAVLUX010000024.1, from coordinate 1,015,446 downwards.
AAAATCACAGAGACTTCCGGGTTGACTTATTTCACTCAGGATGGCAAGGAGCATTGTTGGCTGTCACCTTGGTAACTGCCTAGCAACCAGATGGGGATACCCTAGCAACCAAGTAACTAATCATATATCTCTGAACCAGAAAATTGTAGTGATTCCGTGTTGACTTATTTCATTTAGGATGGCAAGGAGCATTGTTGTCTTGCCCCTTGGTAACTGCCTAGCAACCAGATGGGGTTACCCTAGCAACCAAGAAACAAATCACATATCTCTGCACAAGAAAATCACAGAGACTTCCGGGTTGACTTATTTCATTCAGGATGGCAAGGAGCATTGTTGCCTGTCACCTTGGTAACTGCCTAGCAACCAGATGGGGTTACCCTAGCAACCAATAAACAAATCACATATCTCTGCACAAGAAAATCACAGAGACTTCCGGGTTGACTTATTTCACTCAGGATGGCAAGGAGCATTGTTGGCTTGCCCCTTGGTAACTTCCTAGCAACCAGAAGGGTTTACCCTAGCAACCAAGTAACAAATCACATATCTCTGTACTAGAAAATCGTAGAGACTTCCGGGTTGACTTATTTTACTCAGGATGGCAAGTAGCGTTAGTGGCTGTAACCTTAGTAACTGCATATCAACCAGATGGGTTTCCCTAGCAACCATGGAACAACACCTATATCTCTGCACCAGAACATCCTACTGTCATGGGGATGGCCCCTTTCAACTTTGGGCAGTAGGTGGGACATTGTGGTAAGAAATTTTGCCACGGCAAGCACCACTCACATTTTCTTCAGGAAATGTACCTATCTAGTTATTATTATAATTATTATTATTTTTCCACACATAGTTTGGCGCGCTACTCCTCCCGCAGCTTTTGTCACAGACCTCTGAGTGAGGCATCAAATCGTGCGGCTCATTGAGGAGAGGTGTGCTATGTCTTTTCTAAGCGATCGGGGGTACGGTGTTTGCCCCAGGGGCAAAAATTTGGGCAAAAAATCCCATTGACTTAACATTGAGCCGAACTTTGACGAGTTATAGCTCAGAGCGAGGATTTCACAGAGACGTGTGATTTACCACATTTGAAGAGGCTGACAGGCTCTCTGAGAACATACCTCACAATGGGGTAAAAGTTTTACTCCTGGGGGGCAGTAGCTGCCCAAAGTTGCCCCAATGTAAGTCAATGGAATTTTTGAAAAATTTTTTGGTCGCAGACCCACAAATTAGGCATCAAATCGTGCGGATTATTTGGGAATGGTGTGCTATGACTTTTATAAGTGATCGGGGGTACGGTATTTGCCCCAGGGGCAAAAAATTGGGCAAAAAATCCCATTGACTTAACATTGAGCCGAACTTTGACGAGTTATAGCTCAGAGCGAGGATTTCACAGAGACGTGTGATTTACCACTTTTGAAGAGGCTGACAGGCTCTCTGAGAACATACCTCACAATGGGGTAAAAGTTTTACCCCTGGGGGGCAGGAGCTGCCCAAAGTTGCCCCAATGTAAGTCAATGGAATTTTTTGAAAATTTTTTTGCTCGCAGACCCACAAATGAGGCGTCAAATCGTGCGGATTATTTGGGAATGGTGTGCTATGACTTCTATAAGTGATCGGGGGTACGGTATTTGCCCCAGGGGCAAAAAATTGTGCAAAAAATCCCATTGACTTAACATTGCGCCAAACTTTGACAAGTCATAGCTCAGAGCGAGGATTTCACAGACACGTGTGATTTACCACATTTGAAGAGGCTGACAGGCTCTGTGAGAACATACCTCACAATGGGGTAAAAGTTGCACCCCTTGGGGGCAGGAGCTGCCCAAATTTGCCCCAATGTTAAGTCTATGGTAGATTTTGTATTGAACATAACTCTGGATCACAGTGTCTTAGAGACAAGGGGGCGGGCTCATTTTACTCAGACGACCAATCAGTCTCTCAGGATCTGTGAAGCTATAAAGCCACGCCCTAGCAACCATTTACAGCACCTTAGCAACAAGTCCCATAGACTTCCATTGAAAGAGATCAAAGGGATTTCTCCGGACTGAATTATCATAGAAACACGAGGGTGGTCTCGTTTGACTTGGGGCAGTAAAACAGCCAATCATTAATCCCCTCAACACTTCCTAGCCCCTCCCTAGCAACCATTTTCGAGCACCTTAGCAACCAAAATCCAAAGAGAGATATCTTCCATTCTGAATGTCACAGAGGCATGGGAGTTGGTTTGTATCATTCATACTGACAAGCAGCCTTTGGAGATTCATCATTGGTAGCTGCCAAGCCACTCCCTAGCAACAATTTAGAGCACCCTAGCAACCAGATTTATTGATTTCAATTACAGTAAGATATCTTCAGATCAGAATGTCCTAGAGACATGATAGTTGCTTTGTTTTAATTGGGTGAGTAATCAGTCTTCAGCTTTCATCATGTGAACTACTTAGCCATGCCCTAGCAACCATTTAAAGCACCCTAGCAACAAAACACCATTGACATCCATTCAAAATCACTAAGATGTGTATATTAGGATCAGATTGTCGTAGAGACTTCCGGGTTGACTTATTGCACTCAGGATGGAAAGTAGACTTGATAAATATCACCCTGGTAACTGCCTAGCAACCAAATGGGGTTACCCTAGCAACCAAGAAACAAATCACATATCTCTGCACAAGAAAATCACAGAGACTTCCGGGTTGACTTATTTCACTAAGGATGGCAAGGAGCATTGTTGGCTGTCACCTTGGTAACTGCCTAGCAACCAGATGGGGTTACCCTAGCAACCAAGAAACAAATAATATATCTCTGTACTTGAAACTCACAGAGACTTCCGGGTTGACTTATTTCACTCAGGATGGCAAGGAGCATTGTTGGCTGTCACCTTGGTAACTGCCTAGCAACCAGATGGGGTTACCCTAGCAACCAAGAAACAAATCACATATCTCTGTACTAGAAAATCACAGAGACTTCCGGGCTGACTTATTACACTCAGGATGGCAAGGAGCATTGTTGGTTGTCACCTTGGTAACTGCCTAGCAACCAGATGGGGTTACCCTAGCAACCAAGAAACAAATCACATATCTCTGAAGGAGAAAACTGTAGAGATTCCGGGTTGACTTATTTCATTCAGGATGGAAAGGAGCATTGTTGGCTTGCCCCTTGTTAACTGCCTAGCAACCAGATGGGGTTACCCTAGCAACCAAGTAACAAATCACATATCTCTGTACTACAAAATCGTAGAGACTTCCGGGATGACTTATTTTACTCAGGATGGTAAGTAGCATTGGTGGCTGTCACCTTAGTAACTGCATATCAACCAGATGGGTTTCCCTAGCAACCATGGAACAACACCAATATCTCTGCACCAGAACATCCTACTGTCATGGGGGTGGCCTCTTTCAACTATGGGCAGTAGGTGGGACATTGTGGTAAGATATTTTGCCACGGCAAGCACCACTCACATTTTCTTCAGGAAATGTACATTCTAGTTATTATTATTCTTCTTTTGAGACTAAATTTCTAAATCTAACTCCTCCTAGAGCTTTTAAGCTACATGCACCAAACTCGGCACAGACCTTCAGACTAATCCCGAATAGTGTGCTATATCTTTTCTAACTGATCGGACTTACGGTTTTCCTAAAAATGACGATCAAATCTCGGAAAAACTCCCATTGACTTAACATTGCGGAATGTTCAGAAATTTAAATCCCAACTGACGTTTTCACACACACAGACAAAAAAGGGCCTGTCAGCCCTGCATCTCTCCCTCTCTCTCTCCCTCAGAGGATTTCTTTTATCAAGCAGCCAATAAGTAATGACCTAAAATCTTCATAGCCACAGTATAGTAGCTTCCAGGTTGACTTGATTCACTCAGTATGGAAAGGAGGCTTGATAAGTATCACCCTGGTAACTGCATAGCAACCAGACAGGGTTACCCTAGCAACCAAATAACAAATCACATATCTCTGCACCAGAAAATCATACAGCCTTCCTGTTTCACTTATTTCACTCAGGATGGAAAGTAGCCTTGATATGTATCACTCTGGTAATTGCCTAGTGACCAGATGTGGTTACCCTAGCAACCAAGTAACAAATCACATATCTTTGAACCAGAACATGGTAGAGACTTAGGGGTTGACATATTTCACACAGGATTGCAAGGGGCCTCATGAGTATCACTTTGGTAACTGCCTAGCAACCAGATGTGGTTACCCTAACAACCAAGTAACAAATCACATATCTTTGCACCAGAAAATCGTAGAGACTTCCTGTTTCACTTATTTCACTCAGGATGGAAAGGAGGCTTGATATGTATCACTCTGGTAACTGCCTAGCAACCAGATGTGGTTACCCTAGCAACCAAGTAACAAATCACATATCTTTGAACCAGAACATAGTAGAGACTTAGGGGTTGACATATTTCACACAGGATTGCAAGGAGCCTTATGAGTATCACCTTGGTAACTGCCTAGCAACCAGATGGGGTTACCCTAGCAACCAACTAACAAATCACATATCTCTGCACCAGAAAATCATAGAGACTTCCTGTTTCACTTATTTCACTCAGGATGGAAAGTAGCCTTGATATGTATCACTCTGGTAACTGCCTAACAACCAGATGTGATTACCCTAGCAACCAAGTAACAAATCACATATCTCTGCAACAGAAAATCAGAGAGACTTCCGGGTTGACTTATTTCACTCAGGATGGAAAGTAGCCTTGATATGTATCACTCTGGTAACTGCCTAGCAACCAGATGTGATTACCCTAGCAACCAAGTAACAAATCACATATCTCTGCAACAGAAAATCATAGAGACTTCCGGGTTGACTTGATTCACTCAGGATGGAAAGTAGCCTTGATATGTATCACTCTGGTAACTGCCTAGCAACCAGATGTGATTACCCTAGCAACCAAGTAACAAATCACATATCTCTGCAACAGAAAATCAGAGAGACTTCCGGGTTGACTTGATTCACTCAGGATGGAAAGGAGGCTTAATAAGTATCACCCTGGTAACTGCATAGCAACCAGATGGGGTTACCCTAGCAACCAAGTAACAAATAATATATCTCTTCACCAGAAAATCGTAGAGACTTCCTGTTTGACTTATTTCACTCACGATAGCAAGGAGTCTTGAAAAGTATCACTCTGGTAACTGCCTAGCAACGACAAGGGCTTACCCTAGCAACCAAGTAACAAATCACATAACTCTGCAACAGAAAATCAGAGAGACTTCCGGGTTGACTTGATTCACTCAGGATGGAAAGTAGCCTTGATATTTACCACTCTGGTAACTGCCTAGCAACCAGACGGGGTTACCCTAGCAACCAAGTAACAAATCACATATCTCTGCAACAGAAAATCAGAGAGACTTCCGGGTTGACTTATTTCACTCAGGATGGAAAGTAGCCTTGATATGTATCACTCTGGTAACTGCCTAGCAACCAGATGTGATTACTCTAGCAACCAAGTAACAAATCACATATCTCTGCAACAGAAAATCATAGAGACTTCCGGGTTGACTTTATTCACTCAGGATGAAAAGTAGCCTTGATATGTATCACTCTGGTAACTGCCTAGCAACCAGATGGGACTACCCTAGCAACCAAGTAACAAATCACATATCTCTGCACCAGAAAATCGTAGAGACTACCTGTTTCACTTATTTCACTCAGGATGGAAAGTAGCCTTGATATGTATCACTCTGGTAACTGCATAGCAACCAGATGTGGTTACCCTAGCAACCAAGTAACAAATCACATATCTTTGAACCAGAACATAGTAGAGACTTAGGGGTTGACATATTTCACTCAGGATTGCAAGGAGCCTTATGAGTATCACTTTGGTAACTGCCTAGCAACCAGATGGGGTTACCCTAGCAACCAAGTAACAAATCACATATCTCTGCACCAGAAAATCGTAGAGACATCCTGTTTCACTTATTTCACTCAGGATGGAAAGTAGGCTTGATATGTATCACTCTGGTAACTGCCTAGCAACCAGATGTGGTTACCCTAGCAACCAAGTAACAAATCACATATCTCTGCACCAGAAAATCGTAGAGACTTCCTGTTTCACATATTTCACTCAGGATTGCAAGGAGCCTTGATATGTATCACCCTGGTAAATGCATAGCAACCAGACAGGGTTACCCTAGCAACCAAGTAACAAATAATATATCTCTGCACCAGAAAATCGTAGAGACTTCCTGTTTCACTTATTTTACTCAAGATGGAAAGTAGCCTTGATATATATCACTCTGGTAACTGCCTAGCAACCAGATGCGGTTACCCTAGCAACCAAGTAACAAATCACATATCTTTGAACCATAAAATCGTAGAGACTTAGGGGTTTACATATTTCACACAGGATTGCAAGGAGCCTTATGAGTATCACTTTGGTAACTGCCTAGCAACCAGATGGGGTTACCCTAGCAACCAAGTAACAAATCACATATCTCTGCACCAGAACAACATAAAGAATTCTGGTTTTGTTCATGGGACTCAGGGTAGCAAGGATCTATCTATCCGTCTATCTATCTATCTATCTATCTGAGGGTAATTCTCTATCTATTTATCTATTTATCTATCTATCTATCTATCTATCTATCTATCTATCTATCTGAGGGTCATTCTCTATCTATCGATCTATCTATCTATCTGAGGGTCAATATCTATCTATCTATCTATCTATCTATCTATCTATCTATCTATCTGAGGGTAATTCTTTATCTATCTATCTGTCTATCTATCTATCTATCTATCTATCTGAGGGTAATTCTCTATCTATCTATCTGTCTATCTATCTATCTATCTATCTATCTATCTGAGGGTCATTCTCTATCTATCTATCTATCTATCTATCTATCTGAGGGTCATTCTCTATCTATCTATCTGTCTGTCTATCTATCTATCTATCTATCTATCTATCTATCTATCTATCTATCTATCTATCTGAGGGTCATTCTCTGTCTATCTATCTATCTATCTGAGGGTCATTCTCTATCTATCTCTCTATCTCTCTCTCTATCTATCTATCTATCTATCTATCTGAGGGTCATTCTCTGTCTATCTATCTATCTATCTATCTATCTATCTGAGGGTCATTCTCTGTCTATCTATCTACCTATCTATCTATCTATCTATCTGAGGGTCATTCTCTGTCTATCTATCTATCTATCTATCTATCTATCTGAGGGTCATTCTCTATCTATCTATCTATCTATCTATCTGAGGGTCATTCTCTATCTATCTATCTATCTCTCTATCTATCTATCTATCTATCTATCTATCTATCTCTATCTATCTGAGGGTAATTCTTTATCTATCTATCTGTCAATCTATCTATCTATCTATCTATCTGAGGGTAATTCTCTATCTATCTATCTGTCTATCTATCTATCTATCTATCTATCTATCTGAGGGTCATTCTCTATATATCTATCTATCTATCTATCTATCTGAGGGTCATTCTCTATCTATCTATCTGTCTGTCTGTCTATCTATCTATCTATCTATCTATCTATCTATCTATCTATCTATCTGAGGGTCATTCTCTGTCTATCTATCTATCTATCTGAGGGTCATTCTCTATCTATCTCTCTATCTCTCTCTCTATCTATCTATCTATCTATCTATCTGAGGGTCATTCTCTGTCTATCTATCTATCTATCTATCTGAGGGTCATTCTCTGTCTATCTATCTATCTATCTATCTATCTATCTATCTATCTATCTATCTGAGGGTCATTCTCTGTCTATCTATCTATCTATCTATCTATCTGAGGGTCATTCTCTATCTATCTATCTATCTATCTGAGGGTCATTCTCTATCTATCTATCTATCTCTCTATCTATCTATCTATCTATCTATCTATCTGAGGGTCATTATCTATCTATCTATCTATCTGAGGGTCATTCTCTATCTATCTATCTATCTATCTATCTGAGGGTCATTCTCTATCTATCTATCTATCTATCTGAAGGTCATTCTCTATCTATCTATCTATCTATCTATCTATCTATCTATCTATCTATCTATCTATCTATCTATCATCTATCATATTTGATAGACTGAATGGTCTTATAATCTTTGAACTTTGAGAACTACTAAAATTAATAACTACATCAAACTAAACCTTCAATCTTCAAGCTTTTACAACTACTTCAAACTTTATGCTAGGCTTTCTCAAGCCAACCTAAAGTTTGTACTCAAACTTTTTAATCTAGTTAGGTTGGCTTGAGAAAGCCAACTTACTGAAATCCTATTTAAACTTATTATTATTATTATTATTATTATTATTATTATTCTGAGACTAAATTTCTAAATGTAACTCCTCCTAGAGCTTTTAAGCTACATGCACCAAACTCGGCACAGACCTTCAGACTAATCCCGAATAGTGTGCTTTATCTTTTCTAACTGATCGGACTTACGGTTTTCCTAAAAATGACGATCAAAACTCGGAAAAACTCCCATTGATTAACATTGCGGAATGTTCAGAAATTTAAATCCCAACTGACGTTTTCACACACACAGACGAAAAAGGGCCTGTCAGCCCTGCGTCTCTCCCTCTCTCTCTCCCTCAGAGGATTTCTTTTATCAAGCAGCCAATAAGTAATGACCTAAAATCTTCATAGCCACAGTATAGTAGCTTCCAGGTTGACTTGATTCACTCAGTATGGAAAGGAGGCTTGATAAGTATCACCCTGGTAACTGCATAGCAACCAGACAGGGTTACCCTAGCAACCAAATAACAAATGACATATCTCTGCACCAGAAAATCATACAGACTTCCTGTTTCACTTATTTCACTCAGGATGGAAAGTAGCCTTGATATGTATCACTCTGGTAACTGCCTAGCAACCAGATGGGGTTACCCTAGCAACCAAGTAACAAATCACATATCTCTGCACCAGAAAATCGTAGTGACTTCCTGTTTCACTTATTTCACTCAGGATGGAAAGTAGCCTTGATATGTATCACTCTGGTAACTGCCTAGCAACCAGATGGGGTTACCCTAGCAACCAAGTAACAAATCACATATCTCTGCAACAGAAAATCAGAGAGACTTCTGGGTTGACTTATTTCACTCAGGATGGAAAGTAGCCTTGATATGTATCACTCTGGTAACTGCCTAGCAACCAGATGTGATTACCCTAGCAACCAAGTAACAAATCACATATCTCTGCAACAGAAAATCGTAGAGACTTCCGGGTTGACTTATTTCACTCAGGATGGAAAGTAGCCTTGATATGTATCACTCTAGTAACTGCCTAGCAACCAGATGTGATTACCCTAGCAACCAAGTAACAAATCACATATCTCTGCAACAGAAAATCATAGAGACTTCCGGGTTGACTTTATTCACTCAGGAAGGAAAGTAGCCTTGATATGTATCACTCTGGTAACTGCCTAGCAACCAGACGGGGTTACCCTAGCAACCAAGTAACAAATCACATATCTCTGCACCAGAAAATCGTAGAGACTACCTGTTTCACTTATTTCATTCAGGATGGAAAGTAGCCTTGATATGTATCACTCTGGTAACTGCATAGCAACCAGACAGGGTTACCTTAGCAACCAAGTAACAAATCACATATCTTTGAACCAGAACATCGTAGAGACTTAGGGGTTGACATATTTCACACAGGATTGCAAGGAGCCTTATGAGTATCACTTTGGTAACTGCCTAGCAACCAGATGTGTTTACCCTAGCAACCAAGTAACAAATCACATATCTCTGCACCAGAAAATCATAGAGACTTCCTGTTTCACTTATTTCACTCAGGATGGAAAGTAGCCTTGATATGTATCCCTCTGGTAACTGCCTAGCAACCAGATGCGGTTACCCTAGCAACCAAGTAACAAATCACATATCTCTGCAACAGAAAATCAGAGAGACTTCCGGGTTGACTTATTTCACTCAGGATGGAAAGTAGCCTTGATATGTAACACTCTGGTAACTGCCTAGCAACCAGATGTGATTACCCTAGCAACCAAGTAACAAATCACATATCTCTGCAACAGAAAATCAGAGAGACTTCCGGGTTGACTTATTTCACTCAGGATGGAAAGTAGCCTTGATATGTATCACTCTGGTAACTGCCTAGCAACAAGATGTGATTACCCTAGCAACCAAGTAACAAATCACATATCTCTGCAACAGAAAATCATAGAGACTTCCGGGTTGACTTTATTCACTCAGGATGGAAAGTAGCCTTGATATGTATCACTCTGGTAACTGCCTAGCAACCAGACGGGGTTACCCTAGCAACCTAGCAACCAAGTAACAAATCACATATATCTGCACCAGTATATCGTAGAGACTACCTGTTTCACTTATTTCACTCAGGATGGAAAGTAGCCTTGATATGTATCACTCTGGTAACTGCATAGCAACCAGACAGGGTTACCTTAGCAACCAAGTAACAAATCACATATCTTTGAACCAGAACATTGTAGAGACTTAGGGGTTGACATATTTCACACAGGATTGCAAGGAGCCTTATGAGTATCACTTTGGTAACTGCCTAGCAACCAGATGCGGTTACCCTAGCAACCAAGTAACAAATCACATATCTTTGAACCAGAACATCGTAGAGACTTAGGGGTTGACATATTTCACACAGGATTGCAAGGAGCCTTATGAGTATCACCTTAGTAACTGCCTAGCAACCAACTAACAAATCACATATCTCTGCACCAGAAAATCGTAGAGACTTCCGGGTTGACATAATTCACTCAGGAAGGAAAGGAGGCTTGATAAGTATCACTCTGGTAACTGCCTAGCAACGACAAGGGCTTACACTAGCAACCAAGTAACAAATCACATAACTCTGCACCAGAAAATCGTAGAGACTTCCTGTTTCACTTATTTTACTCAAGATGGAAAGTAGCCTTGATATATATCACTCTGGTAACTGCCTATCAACCAGATATGGTTACCCTAGCAACCAAGTAACAAATCACATATCTATGCAACAGAAAATCATAGAGACTTCCGGGTTGACTTTATTCACTCAGAATGAAAAGGAGGCTTGATAAGGATCACCCTGGAAACTGCCTAGCAACCAGATTGGGTTACCCTAGCAACCAAGTAAAAAATGATATATCTATCTGTCTATCTGTCTATCTATCTATCTATCTATCTATCTATCTATCTATCTTTCTGATGGTCAATATCTATCTCTCTATCTATCTATCTGAGGGTCAATATCTATCTATCTATCTATCTAACTATCTGCGGGTCAATAACTATCTATCTATCTATCTGTGGGTCATACTCTATCTATCTATATCTCAGGGTCAATGACTATCTGTCTATCTATATATCTGACGGTCAATATCTATCTATCTATCTAAGTGTCAATGACTATCTATCTATCTATCTATCTATCTATCTGTGGTTCATACTCTATCTATCTATATATCAGGGTCAATGACTATCTATCTATCTATATATCTGACGTCAATATCTATATATCTATCTAAGGGTCAATGACTATCAATCTATCTTTCTATCTTTCTATCTTTCTATCTATCTATCTGAGGGTCAATATCTATCTATCTATCTGAGGATCAATATCTATCTATCTATCTGAGGATCAATATCTATCTATCTATCTATCTATCTATCTAATGGTCAATATCTATCTATCTATCTATCTATCTATCTATCTATCTATCTATCTATCTATCTATCTATCTGATGGTCAATAACTATCTATCTATCTATCTATCTATCTATCTATCTGATGGTCAATAACTATCTATCTATCTATCTGAGGGTCAATATCTATCTATCTATCTATCTATCTATCTATGGGTCATACTCTATCTATCTATCTATCTTTCTATCTATCTATCTATCTATCTATCTATCTATCTGAGGGTCAATATCTATCTATCTATCTATCTGAGGGTCAATATCTATCTATCTATCTATCTATCTATCTATCTATCTATCTAATCTATTTGATAGACTGAATGGTTTTATAATCTCTAAACATTGAACTTTAAAAACTACTACTTATAATTACATCAAACTAGAAACCGTAAATCTTCAAACTTTTACAACTACTTCAAACTTTATGCTAGGCTTTCTCATAGCCAACCTAAAGTTTGTACTCAAACTTTTTAATCTAGTTAGTGGTGCTTGCCATAGGCAAAGCAACACTATTGTTCTCTTGCATACTTATTTTTATTATTATAATTATTATTATTTTTCCACACATAGTTTGGCGCGCTACTCCTCCCGCAGCTTTTGTCACAGACCCCTGAGTGAGGCATCAAATCGTGCGGCTCATTGAGGAGAGGTGTGCTATATCTTTTCTAAGCGATCGGGGGTACGTTGTTTGCCCCAGGGGCAAAAAATTGGCCAAAAAATCCCATTGACTTAACATTGAGCCGAACTTTGACGAGTTATAGCTCAGAGCGATGAGTTCACAGAGACGTGTGATTAACCACATTTGAAGAGGCTGACAGGCTCTCTGAGAACATACCTCACAATGGGGTAAAAGTTTTACCCCTGGGGGGCAGGAGCTGCCCAAAGTTGCCCCAATGTAAGTCAATGGAATTTTTTGAAAAATTTTTTGCTCGCAGACCCACAAATGAGGCGTCAAATTGTGGAGATTATTTGGGAATGGTGTGCTGTGACTTTTATAAGCGATCGGGGGTACGGTATTTGCCCCAGGGGCAAAAAATTGGGCAAAAAATCCCATTGACTTAACATTGAGCCGATCTTTGATGAGTTATAGCTCAGAGCGAGGATTTCACAGAGACGTGTGATTTACCACATTTGAAGAGGCTGACAGGCTCTGTGAGAACATACCTCACAATGGGGTAAAAGTTTTACCCCTGGGGGGCAGGAGCTGCCCAAATTTGCCCCAATGTTAAGTCTATGGTAGATTTTGTATTGAACATAACTCTGGATCACAGTGTCTTAGAGACAAGGGGGCGGGCTCATTTTACTCAGATGACCAATCAGTCTCTCAGGATCATTGTGAAGCTATCAAGCCACGCCCTAGCAACCATTTACAGTACCTTAGCAACAAGTCCCATAGACTTCCATTGAAAGAGATCAAAGGGATTTCTCCGGACTGAATTATCATAGAAACACGAGGGTGGTCTCGTTTGACTTGGGGCAGTAAAACAGCCAATCATGAATCCCCTCAACACTTCCTAGCCCCTCCCTAGCAAACATTTTCGTGCACCTTAGCAACCAAAATCCAAATACAGATATCTTCCATTCTGAATGTCACAGAAGCATGGGAGTTGGTTTATATCATTCATACTGACAAGCAGCCTTTGGAGATTCATCATTGGCAGCTGCCAAGCCACTCCCTAGCAACAATTTAGGGCACCCTAGCAACAACATTTATTGATTTGAATTACAGTAAGATATCTTCAGATCAGAATGTCCTAGAGACATGATAGTTGCTTTGTTTTCATTGGGTGAGTAATCAGTCTTCAGCTTTCATCAGCTGAACTACTTAGCCATGCCCTAGCAACCAATTAAAGCACCCTAGCAACAAAGAACCATTGACATCCATTCAAAATCACTAAGATGTGTATCTTAGGATCAGAATGACGTAGAGACTTCAGGGTTGATTTATTTCACTCAGGATGGAAAGTAGACTTGATAAATATCACCCTGGTAACTGCCTAGCAACCAAATGGGATTACCCTAGCAACCAAGAAACAAATCACATATCTCTGCACAAGAAAATCACAGAGACTTCTGGTTTGACTTATTTCACCCAGGATGGCAAGGAGCATTGTTGCCTGTCACCTTGGTAACTGCCTAGCAACCAGATGGGGTTTCCCTAGCAACCAAGAAACAAATCACATATCTCTGCACAAGAAAATCACAGAGACTTCCGGGTTGACTTATTTCACTCAGGATGGCAAGGAGCATTGTTGGCTGTCACCTTGGTAACTGCCTAGCAACCAGATGGGGTTAACCTAGCAACCAAGAAACAAATCACATATCTCTGCACAAGAAAATCACAGAGACTTCCGGGTTGACTTATTTCACTCAGGATGGAATGTAGACTTGATAAATATAAGCCTGATAACTGCCTAGCAACCAGATGGGGTTACCCTAGCAACCAAGAAACAAATCACATATCTATGCACAAGAAAATCACAGAGACTTCCGGGTTGACTTATTTCACTCAGGATGGAATGTAGACTTGATAAATATAAGCCTGATAACTGCCTAGCAACCAGATGGGGTTACCCTAGCAACCAAGAAACAAATCGCATATCTATGCACAAGAAAATCACAGAGACTTCCGGGTTGACTTATTTCACTCAGGATGGCAAGGAGCATTGTTGGCTGTCACCTTGGTAACTGCCTAGCAACCAGATGGGGTTTCCCTAGCAACCAAGAGACAAATCACATATCTCTGCACAAGAAAATCACAGAGACTTCCGGGTTGACTTATTTCACTCAGGATGGCAAGGAGCATTGTTGCCTGTCACCTTGGTAACTGCCTAGCAACCAGATGGGGTTACCCTAGCAACCAATAAACAAATCACATATCTCTGCACAAGAAAATCACAGAGACTTCCGGGTTAACTTATTTTACTCAGGATGGCAAGGAGCATTGTTGGCTGTCACCTTGGTAACTGCCTAGCAACCAGATGGGGTTACCCTAGCAACCAAGTAACAAATCATATATCTCTGAACCAGAAAATTGTAGTGATTCCGTGTTGACTCATTTCATTTAGGATGGCAAGGAGCATTGTTGGCTTGCCCCTTTTTAACTGCCTAGCAACCAGATGGGGTTACCCTAGCAACCAAGTAACAAATCACATACCTCTGTACTAGAAAATCGTAGAGACTTCCGGGTTGACTTATTTTACTCAGGATGGCGAGTAGCGTTGGTGGCTGTCACCTTAGTAACTGCATATCAACCAGATGGGTTTCCCTAGCAACCATGGAACAACACCTATATCTCTGCACTAGAACATCCCACTGTCATGGGGTTGGCCTCTTTCAACTTTGGGCAGTAGGTGGGACATTGTGGTAAGAAATTTTGCCACGGCAAGCACCACTCACATTTTCTTCAGGAAATGTACATTCTAGTTAGTGGTGCTTGCCATAGGCAAAGCATCACTATTGTTCTCTTGCATACTTATTATTATTATTATAATTATTATTATTTTTCCACACATAGTTTGGCGCGCTACTCCTCCCGCAGCTTTTGTCACAGACCTCTGAGTGAGGCATCAAATCGTGCGGCTCATTGAGGAGAGGTGTGCTATATCTTTTCTAAGCGATCGGGGGTACGGTGTTTGCCCCAGGGGCAAAAATTTGGGCAAAAAATCCCATTGACTTAACATTGAGCCGAACTTTGACGAGTTATAGCTCAGAGCGAGGATTTCACAGAGACGTGTGATTTACCACATTTGAAGAGGCTGACAGGCTCTCTGAGAACATACCTCACAATGGGGTAAAAGTTTTACTCCTGGGGGGCAGTAGCTGCCCAAAGTTGCCCCAATGTAAGTCAATGGAATTTTTGAAAAATTTTTTGGTCGCAGACCCACAAATTAGGCATCAAATCGTGCGGATTATTTGGGAATGGTGTGCTATGACTTTTATAAGTGATCGGGGGTACGGTATTTGCCCCAGGGGCAAAAAATTGGGCAAAAAATCCCATTGACTTAACATTGAGCCGAACTTTGACGAGTTATAGCTCAGAGCGAGGATTTCACAGAGACGTGTGATTTACCACTTTTGAAGAGGCTGACAGGCTCTCTGAGAACATACCTCACAATGGGGTAAAAGTTTTACCCCTGGGGGGCAGGAGCTGCCCAAAGTTGCCCCAATGTAAGTCAATGGAATTTTTTGAAAATTTTTTTGCTCGCAGACCCACAAATGAGGCGTCAAATCGTGCGGATTATTTGGGAATGGTGTGCTATGACTTCTATAAGTGATCGGGGGTACGGTATTTGCCCCAGGGGCAAAAAATTGTGCAAAAAATCCCATTGACTTAACATTGCGCCAAACTTTGACAAGTCATAGCTCAGAGCAAGGATTTCACAGACACGTGTGATTTACCACATTTGAAGAGGCTGACAGGCTCTGTGAGAACATACCTCACAATGGGGTAAAAGTTGCACCCCTTGGGGGCAGGAGCTGCCCAAATTTGCCCCAATGTTAAGTCTATGGTAGATTTTGTATTGAACATAACTCTGGATCACAGTGTCTTAGAGACAAGGGGGCGGGCTCATTTTACTCAGACGACCAATCAGTCTCTCAGGATCTGTGAAGCTATCAAGCCACGCCCTAGCAACCATTTACAGCACCTTAGCAACAAGTCCCATAGACTTCCATTGAAAGAGATCAAAGGGATTTCTCCGGACTGAATTATCATAGAAACACGAGGGTGGTCTCGTTTGACTTGGGGCAGTAAAACAGCCAATCATTAATCCCCTCAACACTTCCTAGCCCCTCCCTAGCAACCATTTTCGAGCACCTTAGCAACCAAAATCCAAAGAGAGATATCTTCCATTCTGAATGTCACAGAGGCATGGGAGTTGGTTTGTATCATTCATACTGACAAGCAGCCTTTGGAGATTCATCATTGGTAGCTGCCAAGCCACTCCCTAGCAACAATTTAGAGCACCCTAGCAACCAGATTTATTGATTTCAATTACAGTAAGATATCTTCAGATCAGAATGTCCTAGAGACATGATAGTTGCTTTGTTTTAATTGGGTGAGTAATCAGTCTTCAGCTTTCATCATGTGAACTACTTAGCCATGCCCTAGCAACCATTTAAAGCACCCTAGCAACAAAACACCATTGACATCCATTCAAAATCACTAAGATGTGTATATTAGGATCAGATTGTCGTAGAGACTTCCGGGTTGACTTATTGCACTCAGGATGGAAAGTAGACTTGATAAATATCACCCTGGTAACTGCCTAGCAACCAAATGGGGTTACCCTAGCAACCAAGAAACAAATCACATATCTCTGCACAAGAAAATCACAGAGACTTCCGGGTTGACTTATTTCACTAAGGATGGCAAGGAGCATTGTTGGCTGTCACCTTGGTAACTGCCTAGCAACCAGATGGGGTTACCCTAGCAACCAAGAAACAAATAATATATCTCTGTACTTGAAACTCACAGAGACTTCCGGGTTGACTTATTTCACTCAGGATGGCAAGGAGCATTGTTGGCTGTCACCTTGGTAACTGCCTAGCAACCAGATGGGGTTACCCTAGCAACCAAGAAACAAATCACATATCTCTGTACTAGAAAATCACAGAGACTTCCGGGCTGACTTATTACACTCAGGATGGCAAGGAGCATTGTTGGTTGTCACCTTGGTAACTGCCTAGCAACCAGATGGGGTTACCCTAGCAACCAAGAAACAAATCACATATCTCTGAAGGAGAAAACTGTAGAGATTCCGGGTTGACTTATTTCATTCAGGATGGAAAGGAGCATTGTTGGCTTGCCCCTTGTTAACTGCCTAGCAACCAGATGGGGTTACCCTAGCAACCAAGTAACAAATCACATATCTCTGTACTACAAAATCGTAGAGACTTCCGGGATGACTTATTTTACTCAGGATGGTAAGTAGCATTGGTGGCTGTCACCTTAGTAACTGCATATCAACCAGATGGGTTTCCCTAGCAACCATGGAACAACACCAATATCTCTGCACCAGAACATCCTACTGTCATGGGGGTGGCCTCTTTCAACTTTGGGCAGTAGGTGGGACATTGTGGTAAGATATTTTGCCACGGCAAGCACCACTCACATTTTCTTCAGGAAATGTACATTCTAGTTATTATTATTATAATTATTATTATTTTTCCACACAAAGTTTGGCGCGCTACTCCTCCTGCAGCTTTTGTCACAGACCCCTGAGTGAGGCATCAAATCGTGCGGCTCATTGAGGAGAGGTGTGCTATATCTTTTCTAAGCGATCGGGTGTACGATGTTCGAACAGCGGACGAAAAAGCGGCCAAAAAAATCCCATTGACTTTACATTGCGGAATGTTCAGAAATTTAAATCCCAACTGACTTTTTCACACACACAGACAAAAAAGGGCCTGTCAGCCCTGCGTCTCTCTCTCTCTCTCTCCCTCAGAGGATTTCTTTTATCAAGCAGTCAATAAAAATCTTCATAGCCACACCCTAAAACATGCTAAAAATGTGCTAGCAACATGCTAACACATGTTGGCATCACCTAGCGAAGTGCTAAAACATGCTAAAAACGTGCTAAAAACATGCTAACACATGATAGTATTGCCTAGCGAAGTGTTAAAAAATGCTAAAAATGTGCTAGCATCATGCTAACACATGCTGGCATTGCCTAGCAAAGTGTTAAAACATGTTAAAACGTGCTAGCATTATGCTAATGCATGTTAGCATTGCTTAGGGGATTGCTAAAACATGTTAAAAACGTGCTAGCATCATGCTAACACATGTTACAATCGCCTAGCGAAGTGCTAAAACATGCTAAAAACGTGCTAACAACATGCTAACACATGCTAGTATTGCCTAGCGAAGTGTTAAAACATGATAAAAATGTGCTAGCATCATGCTAACACATGCTGGCATCGCCTAGCGAAGTGCTAAAACATGTTAAAACGTGCTAGCATTATGCTAACGCATGTTAGCATTGCTTAAGGGATTGCTAAAACATGTTAAAAACGTGCTAGCATCATGCTAACACATGTTAGCATCGCCTAGCGAAGTGCTAAAACATGCTAAAAACGTGCTAGTATCATGCTAACACAAGCTAGCTTCACCTAGCGAAGTGCTAAAACATGTTAAAATGTGCTAGCATTATGCTAATGCATGTTAGCATTGCTTAGGGGATTGCTAAAACATGTTAAAAACATGCTAGCATCATGCTAACACATGTTAGCATTGCCAAACGAAGTGCTAAAACATGCTAATAATGTGCTAGTATCATGCTAACACATGCTAGCTTCACCTAGCGAAGTGCTAAAACATTCTAAAAACGTGCTACCATCATGAAAAACACGTGTTAGCAACATTCTATGACCTTTATTTTAGTGCTTAGAAACAAGTTAGAAAATGCTATTTGACGAGTTTTGCCACGGCAAGCACCACTCACATTTTCTTCAGGAAATGTACATTCTAGTTATTATTATTCTTCTGAGACTAAATTTCTAAATCTAACTCCTCCTAGAGCTTTTAAGCTACATGCACCAAACTCGGCACAGACCTTCAGACTAATCCCGAATAGTGTGCTATATCTTTTCTAACTGATCGGACTTACGGTTTTCCTAAAAATGACGATCAAAACTCGGAAAAACTCCCATTGACTTAACATTGCGGAATGTTCAGAAATTTAAATCCCAACTGACGTTTTCACACACACAGACAAAAAAGGGCCTGTCAGCCCTGCGTCTCTCCCTCTCTCTCTCCCACAGAGGATTTCTTTTATCAAGCAGCCAATAAGTAATGACCTAAAATCTTCATAGCCACAGTATAGTAGCTTCCAGGTTGACTTGATTCACCCAGTATGGAAAGGAGGCTTGATAAGTATCACCCTGGTAACTGCATAGCAACCAGACAGGGTTACCCTAGCAACCAAATAGCAAATCACATATCTCTGCACCAGAAAATCATACAGACTTCCTGTTTCACTTATTTCACTCAGGATGGAAAGGAGGCTTGATAAGTATCACTCTGGTAACTGCCTAGCAACGACAAGGGCTTACCCTAGCAACCAAGTAACAAATCACATAACTCTGCACCAGAAAATCGTAGAGACTTCCTGTTTCACTTATTTTACTCAAGATGGAAAGTAGCCTTGATATATATCACTCTGGTAACTGCCTATCAACCAGATATGGTTACCCTAGCAACCAAGTAACAAATCACATATCTATGCAACAGAAAATCAGAGAGACTTCCGGGTTGACTTTATTCACTCAGGATGGAAAGTAGCCTTGATATGTATCACTCTGGTAACTGCCTAGCAACCAGACGGGGTTACCCAAGCAACCAAGTAACAAATCACATATCTCTGCAACAGAAAATCATAGAGACTTCCGGGTTGACTTTATTCACTCAGGATGGAAAGTAGCCTTGATATGTATCACTCTGGTAACTGCCTAGCAACCAGACGGGGTTACCCTAGCAACCAAGTAACAAATCACATATCTCTGCACCAGAAAATCGTAGAGACTACCTGTTTCACTTATTTCACTCAGGATGGAAAGTAGCCTTGATATGTATCACTCTGGTAACTGCATAGCAACCAGACAGGGTTACCTTAGCAACCAAGTAACAAATCACATATCTTTGAACCAGAACATCGTAGAGACTTAGGGGTTGACATATTTCACACAGGATTGCAAGGAGCCTTATGAGTATCACTTTGGTAACTCCCTAGCAACCAGATGTGTTTACCCTAGCAACCAAGTAACAAATCACATATCTCTGCAGCAGAAAATCATAGAGACTTCCTGTTTCACTTATTTCACTCAGGATGGAAAGTAGCCTTGATATGTATCACTCTGGTAACTGCCTAGCAACCAGATGTGATTACCCTAGCAACCAAGTAACAAATCACATATCTCTGCAACAGAAAATCAGAGAGACTTCCGGGTTGACTTATTTCACTCAGGATGGAAAGTAGCCTTGATATGTATCACTCTGGTAACTGCCTAGCAACCAGATGTGATTACCCTATCAACCAAGTAACAAATCACATATCTCTGCAACAGAAAATCATAGAGACTTCCGGGTTGACTTTATTCACTCAGGATGGAAAGTAGCCTTGATATGTATCACTCTGGTAACTGCCTAGCAACCAGACGGGGTTACCCTAGCAACCAAGTAACAAATCATATATCTCTGCACCAGAAAATCGTAGAGACTACCTGTTTCACTTATTTCACTCAGGATGGAAAGTAGCCTTGATATGTATCACTCTGGTAACTGCATAGCAACCAGACAGGGCTACCTTAGCAACCAAGTAACAAATCACATATCTTTGAACCAGAACATCGTAGAGACTTAGGGGTTGACATATTTCACACAGGATTGCAAGGAGCCTTATGAGTATCACTTTGGTAACTCCCTAGCAACCAGATGTGTTTACCCTAGCAACCAAGTAACAAATCACATATCTCTGCACCAGAAAATCATAGAGACTTCCTGTTTCACTTATTTCACTCAGGATGGAAAGAAGCCTTGATATGTATCCCTCTGGTAACTGCCTAGCAACCAGATGCGGTTACCCTAGCAACCAAGTAACAAATCACATATCTTTGAACCAGAACATCGTAGAGACTTAGGGGTTGACATATTTCACACAGGATTGCAAGGAGCCTTATGAGTATCACCTTGGTAACTGCCTAGCAACCAGATGGGGTTACCCTAGCAACAAACTAACAAATCACATATCTCTGCAGCAGAAAATCGTAGAGACTTCATGTTTCACTCATTTCACTCAGGATGGAAAGGAGGCTTGATAAGTATCACCCTGGTAACTGCATAGCAACCAGACAGGGATACCCTAGCAACCAAGTAACAAATCACATATCTCTGCAACAGAAAATCGTAGAGACTTCCGGGTTGACATAATTCACTCAGGATGGAAAGGAGGCTTGATAAGTATCACCCTGGTAACTGCATAGCAACCAGATGGGGTTACCCTAGCAACCAAGTAACAAATAATATATCTCTTCACCAGAAAATCGTAGAGACTTCCTGTTTGAATTATTTCACTCAGGATAGCAAGGAGTCTTGAAAAGTATCACTCTGGTAACTGCCTAGCAACGACAAGTGCTTACCCTAGCAACCAAGTAACAAATCACATAACTCTGCACCAGAAAATCGTAGAGACTTCCTGTTTCACTTATTTTACTCAAGATGGAAAGTAGCCTTGATATATATCACTCTGGTAACTGCCTATCAACCAGATATGGTTACCCTAGCAACCAAGTAACAAATCACGTATCTATGCAACAGAAAATCATAGAGACTTCCGGGTTGACTTTATTCACTCAGAATGAAAAGGAGGCTTGATAAGGATCACCCTGGAAAATGCCTAGCAACCAGATTGGGTTACCCTAGCACCCAAGTAAAAAATGATATATCTATCTGTCTAGCTATCTATCTATCTATCTATCTATCTATCTATCTATCTATCTATCTATCTATCTTTCTGAGGGTCAATATCTATCTATCTATCTATCTATCTGAGGGTCAATATCTATCTATCTATCTATCTATCTATCTATCTAACTATCTGCGGGTCAATAACTATCTATCTATCTATCTGTGGGTCATACTCTATCTATCTATATCTCAGGGTCAATGACTATCTATCTATCTATATATCTGACGGTCAATATCTATCTATCTATCTATCTATCTGTGGGTCAGACTCTATCTATCTATCTATCTATCTATCTATCTATCTATCTATCTATCTATCTATCTGAGGGTCAATATCTATCTATCTATCTATCTATCTATCTATCTATCTATCTATCTATCTATCTGTGGGTCATACTCTATCTATCTATCTATCTATCTATCTATCTATCTATCTATCTATCTATCTATCTATCTATCTATCTATCTGAGGGTCAATATCTATCTATCTATCTATCTATCTATCTATCTAGCTATCTATCTATCTATCTAATCTATTTGATAGACTGAATGGTTTTATAATCTCTAAACTTTGAACTTTGAAAACTACTACTTATAATTACATCAAACTAGAAACCGTAAATCTTCAAACTTTTACAACTACTTCAAACTTTATGCTAGGCTTTCTCAAGCCAACCTAAAGTTTGTACTCAAACTTTTCAATCTAGTTAGTGGTGCTTGCCATAGGCAAAGCATCACTATTGTTCTCTTGCATACTTATTAGTGGTGCTTGCCATAGGCAAAGCATCACTATTGTTCTCTTGCATACTTATTAGGTTGGCTTGAGAAAGCCAACTTACTGAAATCCTATTTAAACTTAATATTATTATTATTCTTCTGAGACTAAATTTCTAAATCTAACTCCTCCTAGAGCTTTTAAGCTACATGCACCAAACTCGGCACAGACCTTCAGACTAATCCCGAATAGTGTGCTATATCTTTTCTAACTGATTGGACTTACGGTTTTCCTAAAAATGACGATCAAAACTCGGAAAAACTCCCATTGACTTAACATTGCGGAATGTTCAGAAATTTAAATCCCAACTGACGTTTTCACACACACAGACAAAAAAGGGCCTGTCAGCCCTGCGTCTCTCCCTCTCTCTCTCCCTCAGAGGATTTATTTTATCAAGCAGCCAATAAGTAATGACCTAAAATCTTCATAGCCACAGTATAGTAGCTTCCAGGTTGACTTTGTTCACTCAGTATGGAAAGGAGGCTTAATAAGTATCACCCTGGTAACTGCATAGCAACCAGACAGGGTTACCCTAGCAACCAAATAACAAATCACATATTTCTGCACCAGAAAATCATACAGACTTCCTGTTTCACTTATTTCACTCAGGATGGAAAGTAGCCTTGATATGTATCACTCTGGTAACTGCCTAGCAACCAGATGGGGTTACCCTAGCAACCAAGTAACAAATCACATATCTCTGCACCAGAAAATCATACTGACGTCCTGTTTCACTTATTTCACTCAGGATGGAAAGTAGCCTTGATATGTATCACTCTGGTAACTGCCTAGCAACCAGATGTGATTACCCTAGCAACCAAGTAACAAATCACATATCTCTGCAACAGAAAATCATAGAGACTTCCGGGTTGACTTTATTCACTCAGGATGGAAAGTAGCCTTGATATGTATCACTCTGGTAACTGCCTAGCAACCAGATATGGTTACCCTAGCAACCAAGTAACAAATCATATATATTTGAACCAGAACATCGTAGAGACTTCCTGTTTCACATATTTCACTCAGGATTGCAAGGAGCCTTATGAGTATCACTTTGGTAACTAACTAGCAACCAGACGGGGTTACCCTAGCAACCAAGTAACAAATCACATATCTTTGAACCAGAACATCATAGAGACTTAGGGGTTGACATATTTCACACAGGATTGCAAGGAGCCTTATGAGTATCACTTTGGTAACTGCCTAGCAACCAGATGTGTTTACCCTAGCAACCAAGTAACAAATCACATATCTCTGCACCAGAAAATCGTAGAGACTTCCTGTTTCACTTATTTCACTCAGGATGGAAAGTAGCCTTGATATGTATCACTCTGGTAACTGCCTAGCAACCAGATGCGGTTACCCTAGCAACCAAGTAACAAATCACATATCTCTGCAACAGAAAATCGTAGAGACTTCCGGGTTGACATAATTCACTCAGGATGGAAAGGAGGCTTGATAAGTATCACCCTGGTAACTGCATAGCAACCAGATGGGGTTACCCTAGCAACCAAGTAACAAATAACATATCTTTGAACCAGAAAATCATAAAGACTTAGGGGTTGACATATTTCACACAGGATTGCAAGGAGCCTTATGAGTAACACGTTGGTAACTGCATAGCAACCAGATGTGGTTACCCTAGCAACCAAGTAACAAATCACATATCTTTGAACCAGAAAATCATAAAGACTTAGGGGTTGACATATTTCACACAGGATTGCAAGGAGCCTTATGAGTAACACGTTGGTAACTGCCTAGCAACCAGATGGGGTTACCCTAGCAACCAAGTAACAAATCACATATCTCTGCACCAGAAAATCGTATACACTTCCTGTTTGAATTATTTCACTCAGAATGGAAAGTAGCCTTGATATGTATCACTCTGGTAACTGCCTATCAACCAGATATGGTTACCCTAGCAACCAAGTAACAAATCACATATCTATGCAAAAGAAAATCGTAGAGACTTCCAGGTTGACTTTATTCACTCAGAATGAAAAGGAGGCTTGATAAGGATCACCCTGGAAACTGCCTAGCAACCAGATTGGGTTACCCTAGCAACCAAGTAAAAAATAATATATCTATCTATCTGTCTATCTATCTATCTTTCTGAGGGTCAATATCTATCTGTCTATCTATCTATTTATCTATCTGAGGGTCAATATCTATCTATCTATCTGTGGGTCATACTCTATCTATCTATCTATCTATCTATCTATCTATCTATCTGTGGGTCATACTCTATCTATTTATCTATCTATCTATCTATCTATCTATCTAAGGGTCAATGACTATCTATCTATCTATCTATCTATCTATCTATCTATCTATCTATCTATCTATCTATCTGTCTATCTATCTATCTATCTATCTATCTATCTATCTATCTATCTATCTGTGGGTCATACTCTATCTATCTATCTATCTATCTTTCTGAGGGTCAATATCTATCTATCTATCTATCTATCTATCTATCTATCTATCTGAGGGTCAATAACTATCTATCTATCTATCTGTGGGTCATACTCTATCTATCTATCTATCTATCTATCTATCTATCTATCTAAGGGTCAATGACTATCTATCTATCTATCTATCTATCTATCTATCTATCTATCTATCTATCTATCTATCTGAGGATCAATATCTATCTATCTATCTATCTATCTATCTATCTATCTATCTATCTATCTATCTGAGGGTCAATATCTATCTATCTATCTATCTATCTATCTGTGGGTCATACTCTATCTATCTATCTGTCTATCTATCTATCTGAGGGTCAATATCTATCTATCTATCTATCTATCTATCTATCTATCTATCTATCTATCTATCTATCTGAGGGTCAATATCTATCTATCTATCTATCTATCTATCTATCTGATGGTCAATATCTATCTATCTATCTATCTATCTATCTATCTATCTATCTATCTATCTATCTATCTATCTATCTATCTATCTATCTATCTATTTGATAGACTGAATGGTTTTATAATCTCTAAACTTTGAACTTTGAAAACTACTACTTATAATTACATCAAACTAAAAACCTTAAATCTTCAAACTTTTACAACTACTTCAAACTTTATGCTAGGCTTTCTCAAGCCAACCTAAAGTTTGTACTCAAACTTTTTAATCTAGTTTTTATTATTATAATTAGTGGTGCTTGCAAAGCAACACTATTGTAATCTCACATACTTATTTTTCTTCTTCTTCTTCTTCTTCCATACAAAAATTCGGCACCTAACTTGTCCCGCACCTTTTGGCGTAGACCCATGAATGAGGTGTCAAATCGTGCGGCTCATTGAGGAGAGGTGTGCTATGACTTTTATAAGCGATCGGGGGTACGATGTTCGCACAGCGGATGAAAAAGCGGCCAAAAATGTCCCATTGACTTTACATTGCGGAATGTTCAGAAATTTAAATCCCAACTGACATTTTCACACACACAGACAAAAAAGGGCCTGTCAGCCCTGCGTGTCTCTCTCTCTCTCCCTCAGAGGATTTCTTTTATCAAGCAGCCAATAAAAATCTTCATAGCCACAAC
This sequence comes from Moxostoma hubbsi, assembly GCA_032164185.1. Lineage (NCBI taxonomy): Eukaryota > Metazoa > Chordata > Actinopteri > Cypriniformes > Catostomidae > Moxostoma > Moxostoma hubbsi. The sequence goes on along the minus strand of JAVLUX010000024.1, from coordinate 988,994 downwards.
ATAAAACATGCTAAAAATGTGCTAGCATCATGCTAACATATGCTGGCATCGCCTAGCGAAGTGCTAAAACATGCTAAAAACATGCTAGCAACATGTTAAAACATATTAGTATTGCATAGCGAAGTGCTAAAACATGCTAAAAACATGCTAGCAACATGCTAAAACATATTAGTATTGCATAGCGAAGTGCTAAAACATGCTAAAAACGTGCTAGCAACATGCTAAAACATACTAGTATCGCATAGCGAAGTGCTAAAACGTGCTAGCATCATGCTAACACATGCTGGTATCGCCTAGCAAAGTGCTAAAACATGCTAAAAACGTGCTAGCATCATGCTAACATATGCTGGCATCGTCTAGCGAAGTGCTAAAACATGCTAAAAACATGCTAGCAACATGCTAAAACATATTAGAATTGCATAGCGAAGTGCTAAAACATGCTAAAAACATGCTAGCAACATGCTAAAACATACTAGTATCGCATAGCGAAGTACTAAAACATGCTAAAAATATGCTAGCATCATGCTAACATATGCTGGCTTCGGCTAGCGAAGTACTAAAACATGCTAAAAATGTGCTAGCATCATGCTAACACATGCTGGCATCGCCTAGATAAGTGCTAAAACATGCTAAAAACGTGCTAGCAACATGCTAACACATACTAGTATCGCATAGTGAAGTACTAAAAAATGCTAAAAATGTGCTAGCATCATGCTAACACATGTTGGCATCGCCTAGCGAAGTGTTTAAACATGCTAAAGCGTGCTAGCATTATGCTAATACATGTTAGCATTGCCTAGGGAATTGTTAAAACATGCTAAAAATGTGCTAGCATCATGCTAACACATGTTAGCATTGCCGAGGGCATTGCTAAAACATGTTAAAAATGTGCTAGCATCATGCTAACACATGTTAGCATCGCCAAACGAAGTGCTAAAACATGCTAAAAACGTGCTAGTATCATGCTAACACATGCTAGCTTTGCCTAGCAAAGTGCTAAAACATTTAAAAATGTGCTACCATCATGAAAAACACATGTTAGCAACATTCTATGACCTTTATTTTAGTGCTTAGAAACAAGTTAGAAAATTTTATTTGATGAGTTTTGCCACGGCAAGCACCACTCACATTTTCTTCAGGAAATGTACATTCTAGTTATTATTATTTTTCCACACATAGTTTGGCGCGCTACTCCTCCCGCAGCTTTTGTCACAGACCTCTGAGTGAGGCATCAAATCGTGCGGCTCATTGAGGAGAGGTGTGCTATATCTTTTCTAAGCGATCGGGGGTACGGTGTTTGCCCCAGGGGCAAAAAATTGGGCAAAAAAATCCCATTGACTTAACATTGAGCCAAACTTTGACGAGTTATAGCTCAGAGCGAGGATTTCACAGAGACGTGTGATTTACCACATTTGAAGAGGCTGACAGGCTCTCTGAGAACATACCTCACAATGGGGTAAAAGTTTTACCCCTGGGGGGCAGTAGCTGCCCAAAATTGCCCCAATGTAAGTCAATGGAATTTTTGAAAAATTTTTGGGTCGCACACCCACAAATGAGGCGTCAAATCGTGCGGATTATTTGGGAATGGTGTGCTTTGACTTCTATAAGTGATCGGGGGTACGGTATTTGCCCCAGGGGCAAAAAATTGTGCAAAACATCCCATTGACTTAACATTGAGCCAAATTTGACAAGTCATAGCTCAGAGCATGGATTTCACAGACACGTGTGATTTGCCACATTTGAAGAGGCTGACAGGCTCTGTGAGAACATACCTCACAATGGGGTAAAAGTTGCACCCCTTGGGGGCATGAGCTGCCCAAATTTGCCCCAATGTTAAGTCTATGGTACATCTTGTATTGAACATAACTCTGGATCACAGTGTCTTAGAGACAAAGGGGCGGGCTCATTTTACTCAGACGACCAATCAGTCTCTCAGGATCATTGTGAAGCTATGAAGCCACGCCCTAGCAACCATTTACAGCACCTTAGCAACAAGTCCCATAGACTTCCATTGAAAGAGATCAAAGGGATTTCTCCAGACTGAATTATCATAGAAACACGAGGGTGGTCTCGTTTGACTTGGGGCAGTAAAACAGCCAATCATGAATCCCCTCAACACTTCCTAGCCCCTCCCTAGCAACCATTTTCAAGCACCTTAGCAACCAAAATCCAAAGAGAGATATCTTCCATTCTTAATGTCACAGAGGCATGGGAGTTGGTTTATATCATTCATACTGACAAGCAGCCTTTGGAGATTCATCATTGGCAGCTGCCAAGCCACTCCCTAGCAACAATTTAGAGCACCCTAGCAACCACATTTATTGATTTCAATTACAGTAAGATATCTTCAGATCAGAATGTCCTAGAGACATGATAGTTGCTTTGTTTTAATTGGGTGAGTAATCAGTCTTCAGCTTTCATCATGTGAACTACTTAGCCACGCCCTAGCAACCATTTAACGCACCCTAGCAACAAAGATCCATTGACATCCATTCAAAATCACTAAGATGTGTATCTTAGGATCAGAATGACGTAGAGACTTCCGGGTTGACTTATTTCACTCAGGATGGCAAGGAGCATTGTTCCCTGTCACCTTGATAACTGCCTAGCAACCAGATGGGGTTACCCTAGCAACCAAGAAACAAATCAAATATCTCTGCACAAGAAAATCACAGAGACTTCTGGGTTGACTTATTTCACTCAGGATGGCAAGGAGCATTGTTGGCTGTCACCTTGGTAACTGCCTAGCAACCAGATGGGGTTACCCTAGTAACCAAGTAACAAATCACATATCTTTCAACCAGAACATCGTAGAGACATAGGGGTTGAAATATTTCTCACAGGATTGCAAGTGGCCTTATGAGTATCACGTAGGTAACTGCCTAGCAACCAGATGGGGTTACCCTAGCAACCAAGAAAGAAATCGCATATCTCTGCACAAGAAAATCACAGAGACTTCCGGGTTGACTTATTTTACTCAGGATGGCAAGGAGCATTGTTGCCTGTCACCTAGGTAACTGCCTAGCAACCAGATGGGCTTACCCTAGCAACCAAGAAACAAATCACATATCTCTGCACAAGAAAATCACAGAGACTTCCGGGTTGACTTATTTCACTCAGGATGGCAAGGAGCATTGTTGGCTGTCACCTTGGTAACTGCCTAGCAACCAGATGGGGTTACCCTAGCAACCAAGAAACAAATCACATATCTCTGCACAAGAAAATCACAGAGACTTCCGGGTTGACTTATTTCACTCAGGATGGAATGTAGACTTGATAAATATCACCCTGGTAACTGCCTAGCAACCAGATGGGGTTATCCTAGCAACCAAGTAACAAATCACATATCTATGTACTAGAAAATCACAGAGACTTCCGGGTTGACTTATTTCACTCAGGATGGCAAGGAGCATTGTTGGCTGTCACCTTGGTAACTGCCTAGCAACCAGATGGGGTTACCCTAGCAACCAAGAAACAAATCACATATCTCTGCACAAGAAAATCACAGAGACTTCCGGGTTGACTTATTTCACTCAGGATGATAAGGTGCATTGTTGCCTGTCACCTTGGTAACTGCCTAGCAACCAGATGGGTTTCCCTAGCAACCATGGAACAACACCAATATCTCTGCACCAGAACATCCTACTGTCATGGGGGTGGCCTCTTTCAACTTTGGGCAGTAGGTGGGACATTGTGGTAAGAAATTTTGCCACGGCAAGCACCACTCACATTTTCTTCAGGAAATGTACATTCTAGTTATTTTTATTATTATAATTATTATTATTTTTCCACACATAGTTTGGCGCGCTACTCCTCCCGCAGCTTTTGTCACAGACCTCTGAGTGAGGCATCAAATCGTGCGGCTCATTGAGGAGAGGTGTGCTATATCTTTTCTAAGCGATCGGGGGTACGGTGTTTGCCCCAGGGGCAAAAATTTGGGCAAAAAATCCCATTGACTTAACATTGTGCCGAACTTTGACGAGTTATAGCTCAGAGCGAGGATTTCACAGAGACGTGTGATTTACCACATTTGAAGAGGCTGACAGGCTCTCTGAGAACATACCTCACAATGGGGTAAAAGTTTTACCCCTGGGGGGCAGTAGCTGCCCAAAGTTGCCCCAATGTAAGTCAATGGAATTTTTGAAAAATTTTTTGCTCGCAGACCCACAAATGATGCGTCAAATCGTGCGGATTATTTGGGAATGGTGTGCTATGACTTCTATAAGTGATCGGGGGTACGGTATTTGCCCCAGGGGCAAAAAATTGTGCAAAACATCCCATTGACTTAACATTGCGCCAAATTTGACAAGTCATAGCTCAGAGCATGGATTTCACAGACACGTGTGATTTACCACATTTGAAGAGGCTGACAGGCTCTGTGAGAACATACCTCACAATGGGGTAAAAGTTGCACCCCTTGGGGGCAGGAGCTGCCCAAATTTGCCCCAATGTTAAGTCTATGGTACATCTTGTATTGAACATAACTCTGGATCACAGTGTCTTAGAGACAAGGGGGCGGGCTCATTTTACTCAGACGACCAATCAGTCTCTCAGGATCATTGTGAAGCTATCAAGCCACGCCCTAGCAACCATTTACAGTACCTTAGCAACAAGTCCCATAGACTTCCATTGAAAGAGATCAAAGGGATTTCTCCAGACTGAATTATCATAGAAACACGAGGGTGGTCTCGTTTGACTTGGGGCAGTAAAACAGCCAATCATGAATCCCCTCAACACTTCCTAGCCCCTCCCTAGCAACCATTTTCAAGCACCTTAGCAACCAAAATCCAAAGAGAGATATCTTCCATTCTTAATGTCACAGAGGCATGGGAGTTGGTTTATATCATTCATACTGACAAGCAGCCTTTGGAGATTCATCATTGGCAGCTGCCAAGCCACTCCCTAGCAACAATTTAGAGCACCCTAGCAACCACATTTATTGATTTCAATTACAGTAAGATATCTTCAGATCAGAATGTCCTAGAGACATGATAGTTGCTTTGTTTTAATTGGGTGAGTAATCAGTCTTCAGCTTTCATCATGTGAACTACTTAGCCACGCCCTAGCAACCATTTAAAGCACCCTAGCAACAAAGAACCATTGACATCCATTCAAAATCACTAAGATGTGTATCTTAGGATCAGAATGACGTAGAGACTTCCGGGTTGACTTATTTCACTCAGGATGGCAAGGAGCATTGTTCCCTGTCACCTTGATAACTGCCTAGCAACCAGATGGGGTTACCCTAGCAACCAAGAAACAAATCAAATATCTCTGCACAAGAAAATCACAGAGACTTCCGGGTTGACTTAATTCACTCAGGATGGCAAGGAGCATTGTTGGCTGTCACCTTGGTAACTGCCTAGCAACCAGATGGGGTTACCCTAGCAACCAAGTAACAAATCACATATCTTTCAACCAGAACATCGTAGAGACATAGGGGTTGAAATATTTCTCACAGGATTGCAAGGGGCCTTATGAGTATCACGTAGGTAACTGCCTAGCAACCAGATGAGTTTACCCTAGCAACCAAGAAAGAAATCGCATATCTCTGCACAAGAAAATCACAGAGACTTCCTGGTTGACTTATTTTACTCAGGATGGCAAGGAGCATTGTTGCCTGTCACCTAGGTAACTGCCTAGCAACCAGATGGGCTTACCCTAGCAACCAAGAAACAAATCACATATCTCTGCACAAGAAAATCACAGAGCCTTCCGGGTTGACTTATTTCACTCAGGATGGCAAGGAGCATTGTTGCCTGTCACCTTGGTAACTGCATAGCAACCAGATGGGGTTACCCTAGCAACCAAGAAAAAAATCACATATCTCTGCACAAGAAAATCACAGAGATTTCCGGGTTGACTTATTTCACTCAGGATGGCAAGGAGCATTGTTGGCTTGCCCCTTGTTAACTGCCTAGCAACCAGATGGGGTTACCCTAGCAACCAAGTAACAAATCACATATCTCTCTACTAGAAAATCATAGAGACTTCCGGGTTGACTTATTTTACTCAGGATGGCAAGTAGCATTGGTGGCTGTCACCTTAGTAACTGCATATCAACCAGATGGGTTTCCCTAGCAACCATGGAACAACACCAATATCTTTGCACCAGAACATCCTACTGTCATGGGGGTGGCCTCTTTCAACTTTGGGCAGTAGGTGGGACATTATGGTAAGAAATTTTGCCACGGCAAGCACCACTCACATTTTCTTCAGGAAATGTACATTCTAGTTAGGTTGGCTTGAGAAAGCCAACTTACTGAAATCCTATTTAAACTTAATATTATTATTATTCTTCTGAGACTAAATTTCTAAATCTAACTCCTCCTAGAGCTTTTAAGCTACATGCACCAAACTCGGCACAGACCTTCAGACTAATCCCGAATAGTGTGCTATATCTTTTCTAACTGATCGGACTTACGGTTTTCCTAAAAATGACGATCAAAACTCGGAAAAACTCCCATTGACTTAACATTGCGGAATGTTCAGAAATTTAAATCCCAACTGACGTTTTCACACACACAGACACAAAAGGGCCTGTCAGCCCTGCGTCTCTCCCTCTCTCTCTCCCTCAGAGGATTTATTTTATCAAGCAGCCAATAAGTAATGACCGAAAATCTTCATAGCCACAGTATAGTAGCTTCCAGGTTGACTTTGTTCACTCAGGATGGAAAGGAGGCTTGACAAGTATCACCCTGGTAACTGCATAGCAACCAGACAGGGTTACCCTAGCAACCAAATAACAAATCACATATTTCTGCACAAGAAATTCATACAGACTTCCGGGTTGACTTTATTCACTCAGGATAGAAAGTAGCCTTGATATGTATCACTGTGGTAACTGCCTAGCAACCAGATGGGGTTACCCTAGCAACCAAGTAACAAATCACATATCTCTGCACCAGAAAATCATACTGACGTCCTGTTTCACTTATTTCACTCAGGATGGAAAGTAGCCTTGATATGTATCACTCTGGTAACTGCCTAGCAACCAGATGGGGTTACCCTAGCAACCAAGTAACAAATCACATATCTCTGCACCAGAAAATCATACTGACGTCCTGTTTCACTTATTTCACTCAGGATGGAAAGTAGCCTTGATATGTATCACTCTGGTAACTGCCTAGCAACCAGATGTGATTACCCTAGCAACCAAGTAACAAATCACATATCTCTGCAACAGAAAATCATAGAGACTTCCGGGTTGACTTTATTCACTCAGGATGGAAAGTAGCCTTGATATGTATCACTCTGGTAACTGCCTAGCAACCAGATATGGTTACCCTAGCAACCAAGTAACAAATCATATATATTTGAACCAGAACATCGTAGAGACTTCCTGTTTCACATATTTCACTCAGGATTGCAAGGAGCCTTATGAGTATCACTTTGGTAACTAACTAGCAACCAGACGGGGTTACCCTAGCAACCAAGTAACAAATCACATATCTTTGAACCAGAACATCATAGAGACTTAGGGGTTGACATATTTCACACAGGATTGCAAGGAGCCTTATGAGTATCACTTTGGTAACTGCCTAGCAACCAGATGTGTTTACCCTAGCAACCAAGTAACAAATCACATATCTCTGCACCAGAAAATCGTAGAGACTTCCTGTTTCACTTATTTCACTCAGGATGGAAAGTAGCCTTGATATGTATCACTCTGGTAACTGCCTAGCAACCAGATGCGGTTACCCTAGCAACCAAGTAACAAATCACATATCTCTGCAACAGAAAATCGTAGAGACTTCCGGGTTGACATAATTCACTCAGGATGGAAAGGAGGCTTGATAAGTATCACCCTGGTAACTGCATAGCAACCAGATGGGGTTACCCTAGCAACCAAGTAACAAATAACATATCTTTGAACCAGAAAATCATAAAGACTTAGGGGTTGACATATTTCACACAGGATTGCAAGGAGCCTTATGAGTAACACGTTGGTAACTGCATAGCAACCAGATGTGGTTACCCTAGCAACCAAGTAACAAATCACATATCTTTGAACCAGAAAATCATAAAGACTTAGGGGTTGACATATTTCACACAGGATTGCAAGGAGCCTTATGAGTAACACGTTGGTAACTGCCTAGCAACCAGATGGGGTTACCCTAGCAACCAAGTAACAAATCACATATCTCTGCACCAGAAAATCGTATACACTTCCTGTTTGAATTATTTCACTCAGAATGGAAAGTAGCCTTGATATGTATCACTCTGGTAACTGCCTATCAACCAGATATGGTTACCCTAGCAACCAAGTAACAAATCACATATCTATGCAAAAGAAAATCGTAGAGACTTCCAGGTTGACTTTATTCACTCAGAATGAAAAGGAGGCTTGATAAGGATCACCCTGGAAACTGCCTAGCAACCAGATTGGGTTACCCTAGCAACCAAGTAAAAAATAATATATCTATCTATCTGTCTATCTATCTATCTTTCTGAGGGTCAATATCTATCTGTCTATCTATCTATCTATCTATCTGAGGGTCAATATCTATCTATCTATCTGTGGGTCATACTCTATCTATCTATCTATCTTTCTATCTATCTGTGGGTCATACTCTATCTATTTATCTATCTATCTATCTATCTATCTATCTAAGGGTCAATGACTATCTATCTATCTATCTATCTATCTATCTATCTATCTATCTATCTATCTATCTATCTAAGGGTCAATGACTATCTATCTATCTATCTATCTATCTATCTATCTATCTGTGGGTCATACTCTATCTATCTATCTATCTATCTTTCTGAGGGTCAATATCTATCTATCTATCTATCTATCTATCTATCTATCTATCTATCTATCTATCTGAGGGTCAATAACTATCTATCTATCTATCTATCTGTGGGTCATACTCTATCTATCTATCTATCTATCTATCTATCTATCTAAGGGTCAATGACTATCTATCTATCTATCTATCTATCTATCTATCTATCTATCTGAGGATCAATATCTATCTATCTATCTATCTATCTATCTATCTATCTATCTGAGGGTCAATATCTATCTATCTATCTATCTATCTATCTATCTATCTATCTGTGGGTCATACTCTATCTATCTATCTGTCTATCTATCTATCTGAGGGTCAATATCTATCTATCTATCTATCTATCTATCTATCTATCTATCTATCTGAGGGTCAATATCTATCTATCTATCTATCTATCTATCTGATGGTCAATATCTATCTATCTATCTATCTATCTATCTATCTATCTATCTATCTATCTGTGGGTCATACTCTATCTGTCTATCTGTCTATCTATCTATCTGATGGTCAATATCTATCTATCTATCTATCTATCTATCTATCTATCTATCTATTTGATAGACTGAATGGTTTTATAATCTCTAAACTTTGAACTTTGAAAACTACTACTTATAATTACATCAAACTAAAAACCTTAAATCTTCAAACTTTTACAACTACTTCAAACTTTATGCTAGGCTTTCTCAAGCCAACCTAAAGTTTGTACTCAAACTTTTTAATCTAGTTATTATTATTATTCTGAGACTAAATTTCTAAATCTAACTCCTCCTAGAGCATTTAAGCTACATGCACCAAACTCGGCACAGACATTCAGACTAATCCCGAATAGTGTGCTATATCTTTTCTAACTGATCGGACTTACGGTTTTCCTAAAAATGACAATCAAAACTCGGAAAAACTCCCATTGACTTAACATTGCGGAATGTTCAGAAATTTAAATCCCAACTGACATTTTCACACACACAGACAAAAAAGGGCCTGTCAGCCCTGCGTCTCTCCCTCTCTCTCTCCCTCAGAGGAATTCTTTTATCAAGCAGCCAATAAGTAATGACCTAAAATCTTCATAGCCACAGTATAGTAGCTTCCAGGTTGACTTGATTCACTCAGTATGGAAAGGAGGCTTGATAAGTATCACCCTGGTAACTGCATAGCAACCAGACAGGGTTACCCTAGCAACCAAATATCAAATCACATATCTCTGCACCAGAAAATCATACAGACTTCCTGTTTCACTTATTTCACTCAGGATGGAAAGTAGCCTTGATATGTATCACTCTGGTAACTGCCTAGTAACCAGATGTGGTTACCCTAGCAACCAAGTAACAAATCACATATCTTTGAACCAGAACATTGTAGAGACGTAGGGTTTGACATATTTCACACAGGATTGCAAGGAGCCTTATGAGTATCACCTTGGTAACTGCCTAGCAACCAGATGGGGTTACCCTAGCAACCAAATAACAAATCACATATCTCTGCACCAGAAAATCATACAGACTTCCTGTTTCACTTATTTCACTCAGGATGGAAAGTAGCTTTGATATGTATAACTCTGGTAACTGCCTAGCAACCAGATGGGGTTACCCTAGCAACCAAGTAACAAATCACATATCTCTGCACCAGAAAATCATACTGACGTCCTGTTTCACTTATTTCACTCAGGATGGAAAGTAGCCTTGATATGTATCACTCTGGTAACTGCCTAGCAACCAGATGTGATCACCCTAGCAACCAAGTAACAAATCACATATCTCTGCAACAGAAAATCATAGAGACTTCCGGGTTGACTTTATTCACTCAGGATGGAAAGTAGCCTTGATATGTATCACTCTGGTATCTGCCTAGCAACCAGATATGGTTACCCTAGCAACCAAGTAACAAATAATATATCTCTTCACCAGAAAATCGTAGAGACTTCCTGTTTGACTTATTTCACTCAGGATTGCAAGGAGTCTTGAAAAGTATCACTCTGGTAACTGCCTAGCAACGACAAGAGCTCACCCTAGCAACCAAGTAACAAATCACATATCTTTGAACCAGTAAATCGTAGAGACTTAGGGGTTGACATATTTCACACAGAATGGTAAGTAGCCTTGATATGTGTCACTCTGGTAACTGCCTAGCAACGACAAGGGCTTACTCTAGCAACCAAGTAACAAATCACATAATTCTGCACCAGAAAATCGTAGAGCCTTCCGGGTTGACTTTATTCACTCAGAATGAAAAGGAGGCTTGATAAGGATCACCCTGGAAACTGCCTAGCAACCAGATTGGGTTACCCTAGCAACCAAGTAAAAAATAATATATCTATCTGTCTATCTATCTATCTGAGGGTCAATATCTATCTATCCATCTGTGGGTCATACTCTATCTATCTATCTATCTAAGGGTCAATGACTATCTATCTATCTATCTATCTATCTAAGGGTCAATGACTATCTATCTATCTATCTATCTATCTGAGGGTAAATATCTATCTATCTTTCTATTTGAGGATCAATATCTATCTATCTATCTATCTGAGGGTCAATAACTATCTATCTATCTATCTATCTATCTATCTGACGGTCAATATCTATCTATCTATCTATTTATCTATCTATCTATCTATCTGAGGGTCAATATCTATCTATCTATCTATCTATCTATCCATCTATCTATCTATGGGTCATACTCTATCTATCTATCTATCTATCTATCTATCTATCTGAGGGTCAATATCTATCTATCTATCTATCTATCTGAGGGTCAATATCTATCTATCTATCTATCTAATCTATTTGATAGACTGAATGGTTTTATAATCTCTAAACTTTGAACTTTGAAAACCACTACTTATAATTACATCAAACTAAAAACCTTAAATCTTCAAACTTTTACAACTACTTCAAACTTTCATGCTAGGCTTTCTCAAGCCAACCTAAAGTTTGTACTCAAACTTTTTAATCTAGTTATTATTATTATTAGGTTGGCTTGAGAAAGCCAACTTACTGAAATCCTATTTAAACTTATTATTATTAGGTTGGCTTGAGAAAGCCAACTTACTGAAATCCTATTTAAACTTATTATTATTATTATTATTATTCTGAGACTAAATTTCTAAATGTAACTCCTCCTAGAGCTTTTAAGCTACATGCACCAAACTCGGCACAGACCTTCAGACTAATCCCGAATAGTGTGCTATATCTTTTCTAACTGATCGGACTTACGGTTTTCCTAAAAATGACGATCAAAACTCGGAAAAACTCCCATTGATTAACATTGCGGAATGTTCAGAAATTTAAATCCCAACTGACGTTTTCACACACACAGGCAAAAAAGGGCCTGTCAGCCCTGCGTCTCTCCCTCTCTCTCTCCCTCAGAGGATTTCTTTTATCAAGCAGCCAATAAGTAATGACCTAAAATCTTCATAGCCACAGTATAGTAGCTTCCAGGTTGACTTGATTCACTCAGTATGGAAAGGAGGCTTGATAAGTATCACCCTGGTAACTGCCTAGCAACCAGATGGGGTTACCCTAGCAACCAACTAACAAATTACATATCTCTGCACCAGAAAATCGTAGAGACTTCCTGTTTCACTTATTTCACTCAGGATGGAAAGTAGCCTTGATATGTATCACTCTGGTAACTGCCTAGCAACCAGATGTGATTACCCTAGCAACCAAGTAACAAATCACATATCTCTGCAACAGAAAATCAGAGAGACTTCCGGGTTGACTTATTTCACTCAGGATGGAAAGTAGCCTTGATATGTATCACTCTGGTAACTGCCTAGCAACCAGACGGGGTTACCCTAGCAACCAAGTAACAAATCACATATATCTGCACCAGAAAATCGTAGAGACTTCCTGTTTCACTTATTTCACTCAGGATGGAAAGTAGCCTTGATATGTATCACTCTGGTAACTGCCTAGCAACCAGATGTGATTACACTAGCAACCAAGTAACAAATCACATATCTCTGCAACAGAAAATCAGAGAGACTTCCGGGTTGACTTATTTCACTCAGGATGGAAAGTAGCCTTGATATGTATCACTCTGGTAACTGCCTAGCAACCAGATGTGATTACCCTAGCAACCAAGTAACAAATCACATATCTCTGCATCAGAAAATCATAGAGACTTCCGGATTGACTTGATTCACTCAGGATGGAAAGTAGCCTTGATATGTATCACTCTGGTAACTGCCTAGCAACCAAATGGGGTTACCCTAGCAACCAAGTAACAAATCACATATATCTGCACCAGAAAATCGTAGAGACTTCCTGTTTCACTTATTTCACTCAGGATGGAAAGTAGCCTTGATATGTATCACTCTGGTAACTGCCTAGCAACCAGATGTGATTACCCTAGCAACCAAGTAACAAATCACAAATCTCTGCAACAGAAAATCAGAGAGACTTCCGGGTTGACTTATTTCACTCAGGATGGAAAGTAGCCTTGATATGTATCACTCTGATAACTGCCTAGCAACCAGATGTGATTACCCTAGCAACCAAGTAACAAATCACATATCTCTGCACCAGAAAATCGTAGAGACTTCCTGTTTCACTTATTTCACTCAGGATGGAAAGTAGCCTTGATATGTATCACTCTGGTAACTGCCTAGCAACCGTATGTGGTTACCCTAGCAACCAAGTAACAAATCACATATCTCTGCAACAGAAAATCATAGAGACTTCCTGTTTCACTTATTTCACTCAGGATGGAAAGTAGGCTTGATATGTATCACTCTGGTAACTGCATAGCAACCAGATGTGGTTACCCTAGCAACCAAGTAACAAATCACATATCTTTGAACCAGAACATCGTAGAGACTTAGGGGTTGACATATTTCACACAGGATGGAAAGTAGCCTTGATATGCATCACTCTGGTAACTGCCTAGCAACCAGATGGGTTACCCTAGCAACCAAATAACAAATCATATATTTCTGCACCAGAAAATCGTACAGACATCTGGGTTGACTTAATTCACTCAGGATGGAAAGGAGGCTTGATAAGTATCACCCTGGTAACTGCATAGCAACCAGACAGGGTTACCCTAGCAACCAAATAACAAATCACATATCTCTGCACCAGAAAATCATACAGACTTGCGGGTTGACTTTATTCACTCAGGATGGAAAGGAGGCTTGACAAGTTATCACCCTGGTAACTGCATAGCAACCAGACAGGGTTACCCTAGCAACCAAGTAATAAATCACATATCTTTGAACCAAAACTTCGTAGAGACTTATTGGTTGACATATTTCACACAGGATTGCAAGGAGCCTTATGAGTAACACTTTGGTAACTGCCTAGCAACCAGATGGGGATAGCCTAGCAACCAAGTTACAAATCACATATCTATTTAACAGAAAATCGTAGAGACTTCCGGGTTGACTTATTTCACTCATGATGGAAAGTAGCCTTGATATGTATTACTCTGGTAACTGCCTAGCAACCAGATGGGGTTACCATAGCAACCAAGTAACAAATTACATATCTCTGCACCAGAACAACATAAAGACTTCTGGTTTTGTTCATGGGACTCAGGGTAGCAAGGATCTATCTATCTATCTGTCTGTCTGTCTGTCTATTTATCAGTCTATCTATATCTATCTTTCGAACTGTCTATCTATCTGAGGGTTAATATCTATCTATCTATCTATCTATCTATCTATCTGAGGGTCAATATCTATCTATCTATCTATCTATCTATCTATCTGAGGGTCAATATCTATCTATCTATCTATCTATCTATCTATCTATCTGAGGGTCAATATCTATCTATCTATCTATCTATCTGAGGGTCAATATCTATCTATCTATCTATCTATCTATCTGAGGGTCAATATCTATCTATCTATCTATCTATCTATCTATCTATCTATCTATCTGAGGGTCAATAACTATCTATCTATCTATCTGTGGGTCATACTCTATCTATCTATATCTCAGGGTCTATGACTATCTATCTACCTATATAGATCTGACGGTCAATATCTATCTATCTATCTAAGGGTCAATGACTATCTATCTATCTATCTGAGGGTCAATATCTATCTATCTATCTGAGGATCAATATCTATCTATCTATCTATCTATCTATCTATCTATCTATCTATCTATCTATCTGTCTATCTGATGGTCAATAACTCTATCTATCTATCTGATGGTCAATATCTATCTATCTATCTATCTATCTATCTATCTATCTATCTATCTATCTGTGGGTCATACTCTATCTATCTATCTATCTATCTATCTATCTATCTATCTATCTATCTGTGGGTCATACTCTATCTATCTATCTATCGATCTATCTATCTGATGGTCAATATCTATCTATCTATCTATCTGTGGGTCATACTCTATCTATCTATCTATCTATCTATCTATCTGAGGGTCAATATCTATCTATCTATCTATCTATCTATATATCTATCTATCTATCTATCTATCTGTGGGTCATACTCTATCTATCTATCTATCTATCTATCTATCTATCTATCTATCTATCGATCTATCTATCTGATGGTCAATATCTATCTATCTATCTATCTATCTATCTATCTATCTATCTATCTATCTATCTATCTATCTATCTATCTGTGGGTCATACTCTACCTATCTATCTATCTATCTATCTATCTATCTATCTATCTATCTATCTATCTATATATCTATCTATCTAATCTATTTGATAGACTGAATGGTTTTATAATCTCTAAACTTTGAACTTTGAAAACTACTACTTATAATTACATCAAACTAGAAACCGTAAATCTTCAAACTTTTACAACTACTTCAAACTTTATGCTAGGCTTTCTCAAGCCAACCTAAAGTTTGTACTCAAACTTTTTAATCTAGTTATTATTATTATTCTGAGACTAAATTTCTAAATCTAACTCCTCCTAGAGCTTTTAAGCTACATGCACCAAACTCTGCACAGACCTTCAGACTAATCCCGAATAGTGTGCTATATCTTTTCTAAGCGATCGGGGGTACGGTGTTTGCCCCAGGGGCAAAAAATTGGGCAAAAAATCCCATTGACTTAACATTGAGCCGAACTTTGAAAAGTCATAGCTCAGAGCGAGGATTTCGCAGAGACATGTGATTTACCACATTTGAAGAGGCTGACAGGCTCTGTGAGAACATACCTCACAATGGGGTAAAAGTTTTACCCCTGGGGGGCAGGAGCTGCCCAAAATTGCCCCAATGTAAGTCAATGGAATTTTTTGAAAAAATTTTTGGTCGCTGACCCACGAATGAGGCGTCAAATCGTGCGGATTATTTGGGAATGGTGTGCTATGACTTTTATAAGCGATCGGGGGTACGGTGTTTGCCCCAGGGGCAAAAAATTGGGCAAACAATCCCATTGACTTAACATTGAGCCGAATTTTGACGAGTCATAGCTCAGAGCGAGAATTTCGCAGAGACTTGTGATTTACCTCATTTGAAGAGGCTGACAGGCTCTGTGAGAACGTACCTCACAATGGGGTAAAAGTTGCACCCCTGGGGGGCAGGAGCTGCCCAAATTTGCCCCAATGTTAAGTCTATGGTAGATTTTGTATTGAACATAACTCTGGATCACAGTGTCTTACAGACAAGGGGGCGGGCTCATTTTACTCAGACGACCAATCAGTCTCTCAGGATCATTGTGAAGCTATCAAGCCACGCCCTAGCAACCATTTACAGCACCTTAGCAACAATTCCCATAGACTTCCTTTGAAAAAGATCAAAGGGATTTCTCCGGACTGAATTATCATACAAACACGAGGGTGGTCTCGTTTGACTTGGGGCAGTAAAACAGCCAATCATGAATCCCCTCAACACTTCCTAGCCCCTCCCTAGCAACCATTTTCGAGCACCTTAGCAACCAAAATCCAAAGAGAGATATCTTCCATTCTGAATGTCACAGAAGCATGGGAGTTGGTTTATATCATTCATATTGACAAGCAGCCTTTGGAGATTCATCATTGGCAGCTGCCAAGCCACTCCCTAGCAACAATTTAGAGCACCCTAGCAACCACATTTATTGATTTCATTTACAGTAAGATATCTTCAGATCAGAATGTCCTAGAGACATGATAGTTGCTTTGTTTTCATTGGGTGAGTAATCAGTCTTCAGCTTTCATCATGTCAACTACTTAGCCACGCCCTAGCAACCATTTAAAGCACCCTAGCAACAAAGAACCATTGACATCCATTCAAAATCACTAAGATGTGTATCTTAGGATCAGAATGACGTAGAGACTTCCGGGTTGACTTATTTCACTCAGGATGGCAAGGAGCATTGTTGCCTGTCACCTTGGTAACTGCCTAGCAACCAGATGGGGTTACCCTAGCAACCAAGAAACAAATCACATATCTCTGTACTAGAAAATCACAGAGAAATCTGGGTTGACTTATTTCACTCAGGATTGCAAGGAGCATTGTTGGCTGTCACCTTGGTAACTGCCTAGCGACCAGATGGGGTTACCCTAGCAACCAAGAAACAAATCACATATCTCTGTACTAGAAAATCACAGAGACTTCCGGGTTGACTTATTTCACTCAGGATGGCAAGGAGCACTGTTGGCTGTCACCTTGGTAACTGCCTAGCAACCAGATGGGGTTACCCTAGCAACCAAGTAACAAATCACATATCTTTGCACCAGAAAATCGTAGAGACTTCCTGTTTCACTTATTTCACTCAGGATGGAAAGGAGGCTTGATATGTATCACTCTGGTAACTGCCTAGCAACCAGATGTGGTTACCCTAGCAACCAAGTAACAAATCACATATCTTTGAACCAGAACATCGTAGAGACTTAGGAGTTGACATATTTCACACAGGATGGAAAGTAGCCTTGATATGCATCACCCTGGTAACTGCATAGCAACCAGACAGGGTTACCCTAGCAACCAAATAACAAATCACATATCTCTGCACCAGAAATTCATACAGACTTCCGGGTTGACTTATTTCACTCAGGATGTAAAGTAGCCTTGATATGTATCACTCTGGTAACTGCATAGCAACCAGACAGGGTTACCTTAGCAACCAAGTAACAAATCACATATCTTTGAACTAGAACATCGTAGAGACTTCCGGGTTGACATATTTCACACAGGATGCAAGGAGCCTTATGAGTATCACTTTTGTAACTCCCTAGCAACCAGATGTGTTTACCCTAGCAACCAAGTAACAAATCACATATCTCTGCACCAGAATATCATAGAGACTTCCTGTTTCACTTATTTCACTCAGGATGGAAAGTAGCCTTGATATGTATCCCTCTGGTAACTGCCTAGCAACCAGATGCGGTTACCCTAGCAACCAAGTAACAAATCACATATCTTTGAACCAGAACATCGTAGAGACTTAGGGGTTGACATATTTCACACAGGATTGCAAGGAGCCTTATGAGTATCACCTTGGTAACTGCCTAGCAACCAGATGGGGTTACCCTAGCAACCAACTAACAAATCACATATCTCTGCACCAGAAAATCGTAGAGACTTCCTGTTTCACTTATTTCACTCAGGATGGAAAGGAGGCTTGATAAGTATCACCCTGGTAACTGCATAGCAACCAGACAGGGATACCCTAGCAACCAAGTAACAAATCACATATCTCTGCAACAGAAAATCGTAGAGACTTCCGGGTTGACATAATTCACTCAGGATGGAAAGGAGGCTTGATAAGTATCACCCTGGTAACTGCATAGCAACCAGATGGGGTTACCCTAGCAACCAAGTAACAAATAATATATCTCTTCACCAGAAAATCGTAGAGACTTCCTGTTTGACTTATTTTACTCAAGATGGAAAGTAGCCTTGATATATATCACTCTGGTAACTGCCTATCAACCAGATATGGTTACCCTAGCAACCAAGTAACAAATCACATATCTATGCAACAGAAAATCATAGAGACTTCCGGGTTGACTTTTTCACTCAGAATGAAAAGGAGGCTTGATAAGGATCACCCTGGAAACTGCCTAGCAACCAGATTGGGTTACCCTAGCAACCAAGTAAAAAATGATATATCTATCTGTCTATCTATCTATCTATCTATCTATCTATCTATCTATCTATTTATCTTTCTGAGGGTCAATATCTATCTATCTATCTATCTATCTGAGGGTCAATTTCTATCTATCTAACTATCTGCAGGTCAATAACTATCTATCTATCTATCTGTGGGTCATACTCTATCTATCTATATCTCAGGGTCAATGACTATCTATCTATATATCTGACGGTCAATATCTATCTATCTATCTAAGGGTCAATGACTATCTATCTATCTATCTATCTATCTATCTATCTAAGGGTCAATATCTATCTATCTATCTGAGGATCAATATCTATCTATCTATCTATCTATCTATCTATCTATCTATCTATCTATCTATCTGATGGTCAATAACTATCTATCTATCTATCTATCGATCTATCTATCTGATGGTCAATATCTATCTATCTATCTATCTATCTATCTGATGGTCATACTCTCTATCTATCTATCTATCTATCTATCTATCTATCTATGGGTTAGACTCTATCTATCTATCTATCTATCTGAGGGTCAATATCTATCTATCTATCTATCTATCTATCTATCTATCTATCTATCTAATCTATTTGATAGACAGAATGGTTTTATAATCTCTAAACTTTGAACTTTGAAAACTACTAATTATAATTACATCAAACTAGAAACCGTAAATCTTCAAACTTTTACAACTACTTCAAACTTTATGCTAGGCTTTCTCAAGCCAACCTAAAGTTTGTACTCAAACTTTTTAATCTAGTTATTATTATTATTCTGAGACTAAATTTCTAAATGTAACTCCTCCTAGAGCTTTTAAGCTACATGCACCAAACTCGGCACAGACCTTCAGACTAATCCCGAATAGTGTGCTATATCTTTTCTAACTGATCGGACTTACGGTTTTCCTAAAAATGACGATCAAAACTCGGAAAAACTCCCATTGATTAACATTGCGGAATGTTCAGAAATTTAAATCCCAACTGACGTTTTCACACACACAGACGAAAAAGGGCCTGTCAGCCCTGCGTCTCTCCCTCTCTCTCTCCCTCAGAGGATTTCTTTTATCAAGCAGCCAATAAGTAATGACCTAAAATCTTCATAGCCACAGTATAGTAGCTTCCAGGTTGACTTGATTCACTCAGTATGGAAAGGAGGCTTGATAAGTATCACCCTGGTAACTGCATAGCAACCAGACAGGGTTACCCTAGCAACCAAATAACAAATCACATATTTCTGCACCAGAAAATCATACAGACATCCTGTTTCACTTATTTCACTCAGGATGGAAAGTAGCCTTGATATGTATCACTCTGGTAACTGCCTAGCAACCAGATGGGGTTACCCTAGCAACCAAGTAACAAATCACATATCTCTGCACCAGAAAATCATACAGACTTCCTGTTTCACTTATTTCACTCAGGATGGAAAGTAGCCTTGATATGTATCACTCTGGTAACTGCCTAGCAACCAGATGGGGTTACCCTAGCAACCAAGTAACAAATCACATATCTCTGCAACAGAAAATCAAAGAGACTTCCGGGTTGACTTATTTCACTCAGGATGGAAAGCAGCCTTGATATGTATCACTCTGGTAACTGCCTAGCAACCAGATGTGATTACCCTAGCAACCAAGTAACAAATCACATATCTCTGCAACAGAAAATCATAGAGACTTCCAGGTTGACTTAATTCACTCAGGATGGAAAGTAGCCTTGATATGTATCACTCTGGTAACTGCCTAGCAACCAGACGGGGTTACCCTAGCAACCAAGTAACAAATCACATATCTCTGCACCAGAAAATCGTAGAGACTACCTGTTTCACTTATTTCACTCAGGATGGAAAGTAGCCTTGATATGTATCACTCTGGTAACTGCATAGCAACCAGACAGGGTTACCTTAGCAACCAAGTAACAAATCACATATCTTTGAACCAGAACATCGTAGACACTTAGGGGTTGACATATTTCACACAGGATTGCAAGGAGCCTTATGAGTATCACTTTGGTAACTGCCTAGCAACCAGATGTGTTTACCCTAGCAACCAAGTAACAAATCACATATCTCTGCACCAGAAAATCATAGAGACTTCCTGTTTCACTTATTTCACTCAGGATGGAAAGTAGCCTTGATATGTATCCCTCTGGTAACTGCCTAGCAACCAGATGCGATTACCCTAGCAACCAAGTAACAAATCACATATCTTTGAACCAGAACATCGTAGAGACTTAGGGGTTAACATATTTCACACAGGATTGCAAGGAGCCTTGATATGTATCACTCTGGTAACTGCCTAGCAACCAGACTGGGTTACCCTAGCAACCAAGTAACAAATCACATATATCTGCACCAGAAAATCATAGAGACTTCCTGTTTCACTTATTTCACTCAGGATGGAAAGTAGCCTTGATATGTATCACTCTGGTAACTGCCTAGCAACCAGATGTGATTACCCTAGCAACCAAGTAACAAATCACATATCTCTGCAACAGAAAATCAGAGAGACTTCCGGGTTGACTTATTTCACTCAGGATGGAAAGTAGCCTTGATATGTATCACTCTGGTAACCGCCTAGCAACCAGATGTGATTACCCTAGCAACCAAGTAACAAATCACATATCTCTGCATCAGAAAATCATAGAGACTTCCGGGTTGACTTGATTCACTCAGGATGGAAAGTAGCCTTGATATGTATCACTCTGGTAACTGCCTAGCAACCAGACGGGGTTACCCTAGCAACCAAGTAACAAATCACATATATCTGCACCAGTATATCGTAGAGACTACCTGTTTCACTTATTTCACTCAGGATGGAAAGTAGCCTTGATATGTATCACCCTGGTAACTGCATAGCAACCAGACAGGGTTACCTTAGCAACCAAGTAACAAATCACATATCTTTGAACCAGAACATCGTAGAGACTTAGGGGTTGACATATTTCACACAGGATTGCAAGGAGCCTTATGAGTATCACTTTGGTAACTGCCTAGTAACCAGATGTGTTTACCCTAGCAACCAAGTAACAAGTCACATATCTCTGCACCAGAAAATCATAGAGACATCCTGTTTCACTTATTTCACTCAAGATGGAAAGTAGCCTTGATATATATCACTCTGGTAACTGCCTATCAACCAGATATGGTTACCCTAGCAACCAAGTAACAAATCACATATCTATGCAACAGAAAATCATAGAGACTTCCGGGTTGACTTTATTCACTCAGAATGAAAAGGAGGCTTGATAAGGATCACCCTGGAAACTGCCTAGCAACCAGATTGGGTTACCCTAGCAACCAAGTAAAAAATGATATATCTATCTATCTATCTATCTATCTATCTGATGGTCAATATCTATCTATCTATCTATCTGAGGGTCAATATCTATCTATCTATCTATCTAACTATCTGCGGGTCAATAACTATCTATCTATCTATCTATCTGTGGGTCATACTCTATCTATCTATATCTCAGGGTCAATGACTATCTGTCTATCTATATATCTGACGGTCAATATCTATCTATCTAAGGGTCAATGACTATCTATCTATCTATCTATCTATCTGAGGGTCAATATCTATCTATCTATCTATCTAGCTATCTGCGGGTCAATAACTATCTATCTATCTATCTATCTACCTATCTGTGGTTCATACTCTATCTATCTATATCTCAGGGTCAATGACTATCTATCTATCTATAAATCTGACGGTCAATATCTATCTATCTATCTAAGGGTCAATGACTATCAATCTATCTTTCTATCTTTCTATCTATCTATCTATCTATCTATCTATCTGAGGGTCAATATCTATCTATCTATCTGAGGATCAATATCTATCTATCTATCTATCTATCTAATGGTCAATATCTGTCTATCTATCTATCTATCTATCTATCTATCTATCTATCTATCTATCTGATGGTCAATAACAATCTATCTATATATCTATCTGATGGTCAATAACTATCTATCTATCTATCTATCTATCTATCTATCTATCTATCTATCTATCTATCTATCTGAGGGTCAATATCTATCTATCTATCTATCTATCTATCTATGGGTCATACTCTATCTATCTATCTATCTATCTATCTATCTATCTATCTATCTGAGGGTCAATATCTATCTATCTATCTGAGGGTCAATATCTATCTATCTATCTATCTATCTATCTATCTATCTATCTATCTATCTAATCTATTTGATAGACTGAATGGTTTTATAATCTCTAAACTTTGAACTTTGAAAACTACTACTTATAATTACATCAAACTAGAAACCGTAAATCTTCAAACTTTTACAACTACATCAAACTTTATGCTAGGCTTTCTCAAGCCAACCTAAAGTTTGTACTCAAACTTTTTAATCTAGTTATTATTATTCTGAGACTAAATTTCTAAATGTAACTCCTCCTAGAGCTTTTAAGCTACATGCACCAAACTCGGCACAGACCTTCAGACTAATCCCGAATAGTGTGCTATATCTTTTCTAACTGATCGGACTTACGGTTTTCCTAAAAATGACGATCAAAACTCGGAAAAACTCCCATTGATTAACATTGCGGAATGTTCAGAAATTTAAATCCCAACTGACGTTTTCACACACACAGACGAAAAAGGGCCTGTCAGCCCTGCGTCTCTCCCTCTCTCTCTCCCTCAGAGGATTTCTTTTATCAAGCAGCCAATAAGTAATGACCTAAAATCTTCATAGCCACAGTATAGTAGCTTCCAGGTTGACTTGATTCACTCAGTATGGAAAGGAGGCTTGATAAGTATCACCCTGGTAACTGCATAGCAACCAGACAGGGTTACCCTAGCAACCAAATAACAAATCACATATTTCTGCACCAGAAAATCATACAGACTTCCTGTTTCACTTATTTCACTCAGGATGGAAAGTAGCCTTGATATGTATCACTCTGGTAACTGCCTAGCAACCAGATGGGGTTACCCTAGCAACCAAGTAACAAATCACATATCTCTGCACCAGAAAATCATACAGACTTCCTGTTTCACTTATTTCACTCAGGATGGAAAGTAGCCTTGATATGTATCACTCTGGTAACTGCCTAGCAACCAGATGGGGTTACCCTAGCAACCAAGTAACAAATCACATATCTCTGCAACAGAAAATCAAAGAGACTTCCGGGTTGACTTATTTCACTCAGGATGGAAAGCAGCCTTGATATGTATCACTCTGGTAACTGCCTAGCAACCAGATGTGATTACCCTAGCAACCAAGTAACAAATCACATATCTCTGCAACAGAAAATCATAGAGACTTCCGGGTTGACTTAATTCACTCAGGATGGAAAGTAGCCTTGATATGTATCACTCTGGTAACTGCCTAGCAACCAGACGGGGTTACCCTAGCAACCAAGTAACAAATCACATATCTCTGCACCAGAAAATCGTAGAGACTACCTGTTTCACTTATTTCACTCAGGATGGAAAGTAGCCTTGATATGTATCACTCTGGTAACTGCATAGCAACCAGACAGGGTTACCTTAGCAACCAAGTAACAAATCACATATCTTTGAACCAGAACATCGTAGACACTTAGGGGTTGACATATTTCACACAGGATTGCAAGGAGCCTTATGAGTATCACTTTGGTAACTGCCTAGCAACCAGATGTGTTTACCCTAGCAACCAAGTAACAAATCACATATCTCTGCACCAGAAAATCATAGAGACTTCCTGTTTCACTTATTTCACTCAGGATGGAAAGTAGCCTTGATATGTATCCCTCTGGTAACTGCCTAGCAACCAGATGCGATTACCCTAGCAACCAAGTAACAAATCACATATCTTTGAACCAGAACATCGTAGAGACTTAGGGGTTAACATATTTCACACAGGATTGCAAGGAGCCTTGATATGTATCACTCTGGTAACTGCCTAGCAACCAGACGGGGTTACCCTAGCAACCAAGTAACAAATCACATATATCTGCACCAGAAAATCATAGAGACTTCCTGTTTCACTTATTTCACTCAGGATGGAAAGTAGCCTTGATATGTATCACTCTGGTAACTGCCTAGCAACCAGATGTGATTACCCTAGCAACCAAGTAACAAATCACATATCTCTGCAACAGAAAATCAGAGAGACTTCCGGGTTGACTTATTTCACTCAGGATGGAAAGTAGCCTTGATATGTATCACTCTGGTAACCGCCTAGCAACCAGATGTGATTACCCTAGCAACCAAGTAACAAATCACATATCTCTGCATCAGAAAATCATAGAGACTTCCGGGTTGACTTGATTCACTCAGGATGGAAAGTAGCCTTGATATGTATCACTCTGGTAACTGCCTAGCAACCAGACGGGGTTACCCTAGCAACCAAGTAACAAATCACATATATCTGCACCAGTATATCGTAGAGACTACCTGTTTCACTTATTTCACTCAGGATGGAAAGTAGCCTTGATATTTATCACTCTGGTAACTGCATAGCAACCAGACAGGGTTACCTTAGCAACCAAGTAACAAATCACATATCTTTGAACCAGAACATCGTAGAGACTTAGGGGTTGACATATTTCACACAGGATTGCAAGGAGCCTTATGAGTATCACTTTGGTAACTGCCTAGTAACCAGATGTGTTTACCCTAGCAACCAAGTAACAAGTCACATATCTCTGCACCAGAAAATCATAGAGACATCCTGTTTCACTTATTTCACTCAAGATGGAAAGTAGCCTTGATATATATCACTCTGGTAACTGCCTATCAACCAGATATGGTTACCCTAGCAACCAAGTAACAAATCACATATCTATGCAACAGAAAATCATAGAGACTTCCGGGTTGACTTTATTCACTCAGAATGAAAAGGAGGCTTGATAAGGATCACCCTGGAAACTGCCTAGCAACCAGATTGGGTTACCCTAGCAACCAAGTAAAAAATGATATATCTATCTATCTATCTATCTATCTATCTATCTGATGGTCAATATCTATCTATCTATCTATCTGAGGGTCAATATCTATCTATCTATCTATCTAACTATCTGCGGGTCAATAACTATCTATCTATCTATCTATCTGTGGGTCATACTCTATCTATCTATATCTCAGGGTCAATGACTATCTGTCTATCTATATATCTGACGGTCAATATCTATCTATCTAAGGATCAATGACTATCTATCTATCTATCTATCTATCTGAGGGTCAATATCTATCTATCTATCTATCTAGCTATCTGCGGGTCAATAACTATCTATCTATCTATCTACCTATCTGTGGTTCATACTCTATCTATCTATATCTCAGGGTCAATGACTATCTATCTATCTATATATCTGACGGTCAATATCTATCTATCTATCTAAGGGTCAATGACTATCAATCTATCTTTCTATCTTTCTATCTATCTATCTATCTATCTATCTGAGGGTCAATATCTATCTATCTATCTGAGGATCAATATCTATCTATCTATCTATCTATCTAATGGTCAATATCTGTCTATCTATCTATCTATCTATCTATCTATCTATCTATCTATCTATCTATCTGATGGTCAATAACAATCTATCTATATATCTATCTGATGGTCAATAACTATCTATCTATCTATCTATCTATCTATCTATCTATCTATCTGAGGGTCAATATCTATCTATCTATCTATCTATCTATCTATCTATGGGTCATACTCTATCTATCTATCTATCTATCTATCTATCTATCTATCTATCTATCTGAGGGTCAATATCTATCTATCTATCTGAGGGTCAATATCTATCTATCTATCTATCTATCTATCTATCTATCTATCTATCTATCTATCTATCTATCTATCTATCTATCTATCTATCTATCTATCTATCTAATCTATTTGATAGACTGAATGGTTTTATAATCTCTAAACTTTGAACTTTGAAAACTACTACTTATAATTACATCAAACTAGAAACCGTAAATCTTCAAACTTTTACAACTACTTCAAACTTTATGCTAGGCTTTCTCAAGCCAACCTAAAGTTTGTACTCAAACTTTTTAATCTAGTTATTATTATTATTCTTCTGAGACTAAATTTCTAAATCTAACTCCTCCTAGAGCTTTTAAGCTACATGCACCAAACTCGGCACAGACCTTCAGACTAATCCCGAATAGTGTGCTATATCTTTTCTAACTGATCGGACTTACTGTTTTCCTAAAAATGACGATCAAATCTCGGAAAAACTCCCATTGACTTAACATTGCGGAATGTTCAGAAATTTAAATCCCAACTGACGTTTTCACACACACAGACAAAAAAGGGCCTGTCAGCCCTGCGTCTCTCCCTCTCTCTCTCCCTCAGAGGATTTCTTTTATCAAGCAGCCAATAAGTAATGACCTAAAATCTTCATAGCCACAGTATAGTAGCTTCCAGGTTGACTTGATTCACTCAGTATGGAAAGGAGGCTTGATAAGTATCATCCTGGTAACTGCATAGCAACCAGACAGGGTTACCCTCGCAACCAAATAACAAATCACATATTTCTGCACCAGAAAATCATACAGACTTCCTGTTTCACTTATTTCACTCAGGATGGAAAGTAGCCTTGATATGTATCACTCTGGTAACTGCCTAGCAACCAGATGGGGTTACCCTAGCAACCAAGTAACAAATCACATATCTCTGCACCAGTAAATCATAGTGAGGTCCTGTTTCACTTATTTCACTCAGGAGGGAAAGTAGCCTTGATATGTATCACTCTGGTAACTGCCTAGCAACCAGATGTGATTACCCTAGCAACCAAGTAACAAATCACATATCTCTGCAACAGAAAATCATAGAGACTTCCGGGTTGACTTATTTCACTCAGGAAGGAAAGTAGCCTTGATATGTATCACTCTGGTAACTGCCTAGCAACCAGATGTGATTACCCTAGCAACCAAGTAACAAATCACACATCTCTGCACCAGAAAATTGTAGAGACTACCTGTTTCACTTATTTCACTCAGGATGGAAAGTAGCCTTGATATGTATCACTCTGGTAACTGCATAGCAACCAGACAGGGTTACCCTAGCAACCAAGTAACAAATCACATATCTTTGAACCAGAACATCGTAGAGACTTAGGGGTTGACATATTTCACACAGGATTGCAAGGAGCCTTATGAGTATCACTTTGGTAACTGCCTAGCAACCAGATGTGTTTACCCTAGCAACCAAGTAACAAATCACATATCTCTGCACCAGAAAATCGTAGAGACTTCCTGTTTCACTTATTTCACTCAGGATGGAAAGGAGGCTTGATAAGTATCACCCTGGTAACTGCCTATGAACCAGATTCGGTTACCCTAGCAACCAAGTAACAAATCACATATATCTGCAACATAAAATCGTAGAGACTTCCTGTTTGAAATAATTTGCTCAGGATGGGAAGTAGCCTTGATATGTATCACTCTGGTAACTGCCTAGCAACCAGATATGGTTACCCTAGCAACCAAATAACAAATCACATATCTCTGCAACAGAAAATCGCGGAGACTTCCGGGTTGACTTTTTTCACTCAGGATGGAAAGGAGGCTTGATAAGTATCACCCTGGTAACTGCATAGCAACCAGACAGGGTTACCCTAGCAACCAAATAACAAATCACATATCTCTGCACCAGAAAATCATACAGACTTGCGGGTTGACTTTATTCACTCAGGATGGAAAGGAGGCTTGATAAGTATCACCCTGGTAACTGCATAGCAACCAGACAGGGTTACCCTAGTAACCAAATAACAAATCACATATCTCTGCACCAATAAATCATACAGACTTGCGGGTTGACTTTATTCACTCAAGATGGAAAGGAGGCTTGATAAGTATCACCCTGGTAACTGCCTAGCAACCAGATGGGGATAGCCTAGCAACCAAGTAACAAATCACATATCTCTGCACCAGAAAATCGTAGAGACTACCTGTTTCACTTATTTCACTCAGGATGGAAAGTAGCCTTGATATGTATCACTCTGGTAACTGCATAGCAACCAGACAGGGTTACCCTAGCAACCAAGTAACAAATCACATATCTTTGAACCAGAACATCGTAGAGACTTAGGGGTTGACATATTTCACACAGGATTGCAAGGAGCCTTATGAGTATCACTTTGGTAACTGCCTAGCAACCAGATGTGTTTACCCTAGCAACCAAGTAACAAATCACATATCTCTGCACCAGAAAATCGTAGAGACTTCCGGGTTGACTTATTTCACTCAGGATGGAAAGTAGACTTGATAAATATCACCCTGGTAACTGCCTAGCAACCAAATGGGGTTACCCTAACAACCAAGAAACAAATCACATATCGCTGCAAAAGAAAATCACAGAGACTTCCGGGTTGACTTATTTCACTCAGGATGGCAAGGAGCATTATATAACACAAAGGGAGAAATGGTGAAGTGTGCTCAGTGATGGCATACAATGGCAGTTTATGGTGGCCACATCTTCAAGCTTCAAAAGGACACAAAAGTATAATTCTGAAGTCTAAGTAATTATTCCATGAGACTCATTATTGTTCTGAAAGCATACAATAAAGTTTGGTGAGAAACAAACCAAAATCAAATGTATTATTTTGTGAAACTTTTGTCCAAGAGCACAAGAGTAACTCTCACGAGCAGGGGTGTTCAAGGAATCTGAAGGCAGCCACACATACACATCCAAATGCTACAGTCAGACAGAGAGTGCAGGAGACTGCAGTGTTTTGGACGTTTTGAATGTTTCACTTTCTGAAAGTGAACTACATGAATCAAATAGAAAGGCGGAGGGTGCCGGTGTGTGTGTCACATCTTTTCCATTCTGAACAGTTCAGCCTGTGTTTGCATGGCTATCTTTGTGAGGACCAGTGTGAGTTTTTAACCTTTGGAGTGAGGACCTTTTTACAAAGTGAGGACATTTAGGCCGGTCCTCACTTTGTTTTCACTTTAATGGCCTCCAATGGCTATTTATAGGCTTCCCTCAAAGTTTCAGAGAGGTCCTCGGATAGTCGGTAGAATGAGAAAAAAAGACATAAAATCAGTGTGTGTATGTTCCATGCATACACACACTTTTTGCTCTCTGTCGCCCCCTATGTTATTTCCAATCGGAAATGCGATTTCTCTGGAATGCCTTGATGGAATTTCTTGAAATTTGACACAAATATTCACTTGAAATCAAGGATGAACTGATTAGAGTTTGGTGGCCAAAGGTCAATGTCACTGTGACCTCACAAAAAACTATTTTTGTAATAATTCAACTTGTGAACACAGTACTATCCCAGGAACGCCTTGAGGGAATTTCTTAAAATTTGGCACAAATGTTCACATGGACTCAAGGATGAATAGATCCTATTTGAACCAGAACATCGTAGAGACTTAGGGGTTGACATATTTCACACAGGATTGCAAGGAGCCTTATGAGTATCACTTTGGTAACTGCCTAGCAACCAGATGTGTTTACCCTAGCAACCAAGTAACAAATCACATATCTCTGCACCAGAAAATCGTAGAGACTTCCGGGTTGACTTATTTCACTCAGGATGGAAAGTAGACTTGATAAATATCACCCTGGTAACTGCCTAGCAACCAAATGGGGTTACCCTAACAACCAAGAAACAAATCACATATCGCTGCAAAAGAAAATCACAGAGACTTCCGGGTTGACTTATTTCACTCAGGATGGCAAGGAGCATTATATAACACAAAGGGAGAAATGGTGAAGTGTGCTCAGTGATGGCATACAATGGCAGTTTATGGTGGCCACATCTTCAAGCTTCAAAAGGACACAAAAGTATAATTCTGAAGTCTAAGTAATTATTCCATGAGACTCATTATTGTTCTGAAAGCATACAATAAAGTTTGGTGAGAAACAAACCAAAATCAAATGTATTATTTTGTGAAACTTTTGTCCAAGAGCACAAGAGTAACTCTCACGAGCAGGGGTGTTCAAGGAATCTGAAGGCAGCCACACATACACATCCAAATGCTACAGTCAGACAGAGAGTGCAGGAGACTGCAGTGTTTTGGACGTTTTGAATGTTTCACTTTCTGAAAGTGAACTACATGAATCAAATAGAAAGGCGGAGGGTGCCGGTGTGTGTGTCACATCTTTTCCATTCTGAACAGTTCAGCCTGTGTTTGCATGGCTATCTTTGTGAGGACCAGTGTGAGTTTTTAACCTTTGAAGTGAGGACCTTTTTACAAAGTGAGGACATTTAGGCCGGTCCTCACTTTGTTTTCACTTTAATGGCCTCCAATGGCTATTTATAGGCTTCCCTCAAAGTTTCAGAGAGGTCCTCGGATAGTCGGTAGAATGAGAAAAAAAGACATAAAATCAGTGTGTGTATGTTCCATGCATACACACACTTTTTGCTCTCTGTCGCCCCCTATGTTTTTCCAATCGGAAATGCGATTTCTCTGGAATGCCTTGATGGAATTTCTTGAAATTTGACACAAATATTCACTTGAAATCAAGGATGAACTGATTAGAGTTTGGTGGCCAAAGGTCAATGTCACTGTGACCTCACAAAAAACTATTTTTGTAATAATTCAACTTGTGAACACAGTACTATCCCAGGAACGCCTTGAGGGAATTTCTTAAAATTTGGCACAAATGTTCACATGGACTCAAGGATGAATAGATTAGAATTTTGTGGTCAAAGTTCAAGGTCACTGTGACCTCACAAAACACATTTTTGGCCATAACTCAATAATGTATATACTAATCATGACAAAATTTCACACAAATATCTAATAAGATAAAATGATGAAGTGATGACATTTTATATCCAAAAGGTCAAAGGTCAACTTTACTGTGACATCATAATGTTCTGCAAAAACACTTTTTGCACCATTATTCAATGCCATTCAACTCAGGAACAGGTTGGATAAGGCATACAACCGCAAGGCGGTAATTCTAGTTGTAAGTAAAATTAAATACATTTTATAAAATTTCATCCAGGTTAATTAAATGTACCTTTATCTTATACTTTTAAGATAATGAACAAATTTTGTCAGTATTAAGTACATATAACATTAAATCTGAAATCTACTTTAAATGTAAATTGTACTTGTTGATGTTATGGTCCTGGTATACCCAAGTAGCATTTTCCCCCAGAGGAATATTAATATGTTAAGATTATATGCAGACATGAATACTGAATTTAAGGATGGTCTAAACTCCACTAGTGGACAACTGTTTTTTTTTTCTCTCTCAAATAAAACTGGGTGTTGGCAGTGTACATTTTAAACATGCAAAGCCCATCTGCTAAGTTAGATGTATCTTAAGACCTAAAGACACTTTTGGGTGTATTTACTGTCTGCATGCATTTACCTGAAGCATAAATAATGCAAAAACTGTGAAAGCTAATTTTCATATAATAATAATAGCAACATACTGTACGTATTGATATGAATATATCAAAGAATGGAGACTAAGTTCCAAATTAATACCTCTATATATATTTGGTCGCATGATTTACTGGGAGTCAAACTAGAAATTGGCTGGTGCACAGGGGTTTCATCACTTAATCTGAGGGTTGTTTAGAGATTATGAAGGTCATATTTCTGCCTTCTGCTTCTCATTTTAGGTCTGCTATTTTAGCCACACTAGTGGCAGTGTTCTAGGAATGGCAATGTCAGCCAGTAGGTTGATCACTTGGTCCTGACTGAAATATCTAAAAAATTAACAAATGGATTGTCATGAAATTTTGTACAAACATATAAATTCAACATTATCAAATATTTAATAGACTGTTTAGCAAAATGTGTTACATTCATGTTCCCCTCAGGATGAATTGTAATCAGATATGAGATGATCTGACTTTTTTTAGTGCCATATACATTTCATGATTTTGAGTTGTCCTATACTTTGGTTGGTTTATGACAAACTATTTGCAAAACTAATGACATATCTGGAGCATGTCAAATAAATTGTATGTGGGACTGTCCTGCAAGAACCCACCTAACAGGGAACGTTCCAACAACTTTGGCTAACATTATTTAAAGGTTTGGGGGGAAAAAAATTATATAAAACGTTAATGGAACATCCTTATAACGTTATTAACCTTAAAAAACGTTCTACTAATGTTAAGAAAACTGGACATTTTCATGTTCCCACAACCAAATACTAACGTTAGGAAAACGTTCTTAGAACATAAAATTGTTAGCTGGGAATCAGTCAAAACACACTCAAATGTGGTGCAAAGTCTTGCTTTATACGAAAAGCCTATGGAAATGAATGGAATAAGTTGCATGTACTGTTAGTCTGGGGCCCCCAAAACAACATATTAAGCAGACAAGTTTCTATAATGAAGAGCAATATTTTCAACATTTTATGTAAGAATCTCCACCACAGACCTCTTGCTCAGATAGCCAGACAGAGCTGCTTGTACGAATCAAGTCACTGAGGGCAGGGGTTAAATTTAGGAGCTGAATAGAGGCACTCAGGAGGCAGCAAGAGGACTGAGTGACACAAGGCTGAGGACTACCAGGATACTGAATTTCGAGGTCATATGGAAATTGTCTTTTTCTAGAGAAAGGTCTGACAGGCCCCAAACTTCACATGCTCAGTTCCGTCAAATGTCATACGAAGAGGACAAATCTCTAGAATGAAGGAAAAGCTTTTTTAGCTTCAGTGCAAGAATAGGTCTATTTCACAACGTGATGTGTGCAATCTGAATGTAGGGAAAACTCTCTTCTGGTTATACTATACTTGTTGAACAATGGCAGAGTCTAAAAGCAGTCAGGTATGTAGTTTGCCTTTTTTGCTCTAATTCCAATAAGTTGAGTTTGATTTGGGGCATACAAAGAGAAGGGGGGGGGGGGGGGGGGGGGAGCATTTACTGTGAGGAAAGGCAGCATTTTTGTGTGCACTTTTAAGACTTAGCACAGAGGATGAAGTCTGCGTCCACCCAAAGTCCAGTCAGAATTACCCTAAACCGCAGGCTGTCCCTTCCAAGTTTCAGTGGAACAACTGGGGAGAAGCTAAATCACCCCAGACACGGACAGCAAAAAGAAGTGTATATGATTTGAAGGAAGCAGCGGATGTTTAAATGGAGAGTGTTGATGCGGCACTGCTGGTGCAGGAGCACGATTATGACTGCTGCCCTTCCCCGGGTGAGTGAAGCATGTTGTTAACCAACACAATAACCACACAGTGTTGACAATGATAGACATATTAAAACAGTAGATCATTTGTTAATATGCTATATTTTTAAAAGTATCAACAAATGTTTTATCAGTAAACGAATTGTAATGAGAAAAAAACAGATGTGTCACATGTTCAGTCAACATATAGAGCAAGAAACAGATGGCCATTGTATGCATATAGATGACTATTGAGCAGAAAATAGTTGTTGGGGTGAATAAAAGATTTACAGTGATGTTCTAACTGGTCCATAACTGCATAGGTAATAGTCATTTATCAAATAATAAGAATGAGTTTTCATAAAAAATAATTTTGATCATAAAGTGTAATTTTTTAACACAAAATATTAAAAGTTATTGTTTGCTTCTCTTTAATTAGGTGCACTTGATGAGGCACTGGAACAAATACAGGAGCCAGAAGAACTAGACTGTACTTACACTGGTTCTGGAGTGATGCTCTGACACATATCTTGCACTATATTGCAATCTGATTTCCACATGTCATGCACAATGAAAAAAATCATTGTTAACCATTATCAAATTAAAACTATTTTAAGTGAGTTATTTCCTCTCGTTTTTTTATTTTTTGTACCTGGGTGCAGGGCCTGTGCCAGGTCTGCTGTTTGCTTGTGCAAGCAAGGGCAGCTGGAACATTTTTGGTTCCCAGTAAACTAAAATATGCTGTCTGGTGAAGAAATGTTGTGTGTATTAATCATAACATTTAATTTGCATCTATAAATTCATGAAGCCTTGTGTTTGTTAATGTAATACATTCTTTTTGTTATACATTAGTAATTTCAGAGTGTAATGTTGTTACTAACCTATTTAGCTGCTGTTGCTGGATATTGAGACAACGGATACCTTGGGTACCACCCGGTTAACAGAAACCATGTACCACTCAACATTAGCTAAATACAGTACATGTATTTACCTCAAGCTGATGTGGCTCCTTACGCTTTCTTAATAGCCAATAACACCTGGTCCTATTTACCACTTTCCCTGAAAACTGTCAACAAAACGGACAACATCTGCCATGGTTACTTTTAGCAGATAAAGTGGTCACTGGAAGAAAACAAGCTGTTAGCAGTCCATTGTGACAATGACTGACGATCGTAGCAGCGTGACAGTAGGTACCGCTTTCCCTACTTCCGGTCTCTTTCGCCATATTGTGAAATGGGCAGCGCGACAAATTCTCTTGTGAGTAAAACTAGAACCAATACACTTTGCTAGGCAATAAACAGGAAGAATACATATATATCATAGCTGTCTAAATAAGAACAATTAAGGTACTTTGCAGCAATGTACATATTAATCCCTTATGTGGCTGCACTACAAGTGTATTTAGGAAGCTTCTATAGCCTTCAAACTTCGAGACCTGGCTTGAAGGCCCCTGGGCGACCACAATGCCAAATTTCAAGCTCTTGTGACTTTGTGACCCCTCTCTTGCAGACATCCAACTTGCCCATTAACATTTTTTAACTGTTTTTGATTAAACCACCATTTACGGCACTCGTCACACTCAATGGAACGCTTTCACCTGAATTAAAACTCATAAATAAGTATAATTTGCCTGAAAAAAATGACTGTCCATGAACCATGTATTTGGCAGCCATTAAATAAATTGCAACAATCTGAAAATAACATTAAATGATGTGCTAAGAGCTTGAGGCATTGAAGGCTTCATTGTTGGGACATCAGGAACAACATATTGAAATTTCATAACCCTCAGTGTTTGTGAAGTACTTAACAAAAAAAATGGGAACAAATATTCAGGAACAATTA
The DNA here is from genome assembly GCA_032164185.1 of Moxostoma hubbsi. Taxonomy (NCBI): domain Eukaryota; kingdom Metazoa; phylum Chordata; class Actinopteri; order Cypriniformes; family Catostomidae; genus Moxostoma; species Moxostoma hubbsi. The sequence continues at coordinate 953,266 of JAVLUX010000024.1, read as the reverse complement.
CAGTCACTTTAAGTAAACACGTCAGCTAATTAAGCACTTAACGAGGTTGTACATACTTCAAACTTTGCGCACGGTCTGCGGGGCCACTAAGGGATCATATATTTTAAATTTTAGTCATTTGGACCTTTCGGAGTGCTACAGAAAATTAATGGAATAAATTGTATGAGGAAAAACTGTTTTTTTTGTAGTTTTTTTGTTTGTTTTTTTTAAATATTTTTCACAGATCTCCCTGTCTGCCATAGGATTCTATGAGACAGACCGCATGGGAAGCAGCAGTACATTCAGGGAAGGGTAAATTGATAAAGGATGAGCAAGAGCCTTCTATTTGGGGGTGTAATTCAGTGGCCCATGGCGGTAGATAATCTGCAACTTTAGATTATACAAATTATTATTAACATAAAATACAATGTATTATTTTAAGATAAAGACAAAGACAAACTTTATTGATCCATGGGGAAATTCACAAGCTACCTAGCAATATACAGTTTAACATATAAAATTAGCTCCACCTATACTATCTGAAATTTTATAAGGATTGTTTTCATTAATGCAACAATAATTATAATCCAACAATATAATTATTCTGAATTGTGCATAATGCATACTAATACTTTTGGAACCAAGTATTTTTCAATGCTTATACTTTTGTATTTTTTACTTAATTTAAAATTAAATTCAGCACTTTTAATTTTACAGAGTGTTAAAACACTGTGGTACTTCTTTTTCACTACTGATATACATAGTGAAGTTTAGGTGCAAGGTTAAATTTTACTTTTAAGAGTGTAATTTGAGTGTGTTAATTGATATTGTGCAGTTAACTGTTGTAAAAAACGTAAACCTTCCTTTAGTTACAACACTGTAAGCCTGTAATACAGGCCTGAGCGTCAGAGGTGAGAAGTGGAGATATTGTGGTGCACTTCAGTGCAGCCTTAATTGATCACCCCTCCCCCTCCCCCCAGCACCTGCACCCCTCGTGCTCATTAAGCGTAACCTTCAGTTGAACCCATGGATGTGCGAAGCAACGGCCTCGACAGGTTCAGGAGAAGACTGGAGCGACTAAGAGCTCATCATAATCGATGTGAAACACGATTTTTACAAACCTCTTCGGTGCAGGTAAGATTTTAAGATCTATGTGCCTCGTCCTCACGCAACAGCTAGCTTTTTGGCATTTCGTCCACATTTTAACGCAGTTTTAGGTCACGGGAAACCGACAGCAAAATGAAAATGTCAAGTAAATATTAGCTAGTAAATTAACAAGATTATATGTTTGAGTATTAAAGTCACAGTTAGTTGTACTGGACTGCATTCACAGTTGTTTGAATTTAATGGCAGAGCTGTTGTGTTAAAATGAGGCAGGTTTACTTATCAAAGTGGCTACAACCGAGATATCTGGTAGTCAAGGTTTATATTCACTAAATGCATATATGCACACACACAGTTTATGAACTTCACATACATATGACATGGTGTCCAATGCCCAATTCAGTGTTTAATATTGTCATTTAACCAGAATATATATATATATATATATATATATATATATGTATATATATATGTGTGTATGTGTGTGTATGTATATATGTATGTTTGTATGTGTGGATGGATGGATGGATGGATGGATGTAATTTTTAAATGTAGTAAATAATTATTTGTAAGGTCTTAGATATTATGTTAAAAGATAAACGTGGTACTAAAACATTACTGTCTATATATACTGTATAATTTTGTTTAAACTGATATATGATTTTTCAATCTTCTCTTTGGTGTTAGGTCCAAGAAGTGATGGAGGAAGGTCAACACAGGTGTGTGTGTGTGTCTTAACAGAATATTTTGAGCAGTTGTTAGTAATTGTAATTTTAAATTGTGAATTTTTTATTTTTTTTGAAGGAAACAACACAACGTGATAAAAGAAAATATAAATTAATTCCAGATTTAAGCATGAGAGAATAATTAATTCTTAGATCCAACAACATTCTTTGTAGAACGTACTTAATCTGAATGAATGTTGCCAGATTACTGCTCACGTCTGTAGGGCAGCTACATTTATGTAGGCTACAGTAGAGAAGTTACATTTCGCAAGAAGTGGGGATACAAATTGTCAGGATTCTAGAAAGTGCTAAGTCAACTTTATAGTTTCATGGCAGTTATTTGTCCATGCACATTAATACAGCTAGGTTCAGAATACTCCAAGTCCAGTGGTGGGCTGTGCATTTGAAGTGTAGGCCTTCAGTGTGATTCATGCCATTAAGAAAACACAGTTTCACATTGAATAAGACACCCTATGCCTTTGGCATCATACATTGTCACAGCTAACTAAGACCAATTTACATTTTAAAAAACGTGTACATGCACAAAAGCCAGAACTTGAAACAATACTTAATGCTCAAGCAAGACTAATTTTAACTGCAGCATGATCGTTTGTGAAATGAACATCTCCAGAACAGACAGGAGGTCTATAATACCTGGAAAAATCGATCTAATAATATTTGTGATTTAAATGTTGCTTGCAATAAATTTAGTTTCGTCAGGGTACATGGTTATGGTGCGTTCCATTCATGTTGGATGTGGGATATTTCATGTTGGATGTGGGATATTCCTACTTGATACCCCCGACTATAAATTCATTCCATTCCCCGATATTCAGAAGTGCTCCCGTTCGCTTAGCAGGGGTTTGACTCTCATTACAGATGTCTCCTAGCAACCCAACTGATAAACAATGCTGCAGCATTAGCATTTGTGCTTCAGAAGTACGATATGGCTGGCCGATAAAACGATATCAATATACATCACAATAAAGAAAATCCACGATAAGCTTTTGATGAAATTGATATTTACTGCGTGTCGATAAAACACAAGCGGTTCGGCTTTCTCAGGCTGCGTTTCCACTGGGGCGGACGAAATCCGCTAGGAGAGATCTCGCTCCGCACCGCTGCCAATCCTACGATCCACCTTGCGAGCATGACGCTCGGCTTTCATAGGATGAATTGAAAACGCTCTCAGCTTCGCTCACAACGCACCAGTGGTAACGTAGGGTCAGACTGGATGAACATGCTAATGCTAGCTGCCTTGCTAACGATTAGGCTACATCGGACACCGGATTGATTCCATCCGCACCGCAAGACTTCATGACAACGGTTGCGTCCTCTCATATTTCATTTTAATGTAAAAATATCCCAACAGATACTGGACTGCTGTCACTATGCTTCAGAACAAACAGATGATCTTTTAACATTCATTTTCAATTGATAAATGGTGATATATTTTGGTAAAAGATCCCGCAGACCCCACTGGCTGTCTCTGGACCCCCTGTGCAGTTTTATAGAGATTATTTTGACTGTTTTGAATGTATTTTTTCTTCCGTCAACTTTGAAATAAAAAAAAAAAAAAAAAGTGTGCAATGTGTAAATGTATATCATGATAAATATCGGTATCGAACAATATGAAAGATTATCGTGATAACAGTTTTGGCCATATCACCCTGCCCTAGTGTATGATTATTTAAAGGGATTGTTTTATACACCTGTTTCTGCAAAAAAAAAAAAAAAAAAAAAAAAAAGCTTTAATATCATGTAATGTGGAAATAAACTAATTTATCAATGTTACTTAATAAAGTGAATGTTCAGGGGTCAGGATATCTCGGCGAGTATTGACGCTATCACACCTGGAGTCGTAAGTTTGAATCCAGGGCGTGCTGAGTGACCCCAGTCAGGTCTCCTTAGCAACCAAATTGGCCCGGTTGCTGCTAGGGAGGGTAGAGTCACATGGGGTAACCAAATTGTCCCCCCTTTTTACAGTAAAGATTTGAAAGTTATTTGGATTTTTACAAATTTATCTTTAAAATACAGTGTCCTGAAAAAGGGACGTTTCTTTTTTGCTGAGTTTATATGCAGTGCTTGTTAAAAATAATAATAATTTTGCAAAGTGTTAGTTACATACTTTATATCGCTAACTGGAGTAGGATTAGTTTAAAATGTTTTTGACTGGTAAAGGAAGGTTTGGGCATGTAATTCTTCTGGTAGTGTAAAGTTTAAAGGTAGCAACTGAAAACAGCTCTTCATGTGTTGTTTACCGAATACTACATTTACTAATGGAGCTTTTAATCAAAATTATGTACTTGTGACTTTTTTTGGACACTTAAGCACTAATATTTGATTGTTTTATAGGTGAAGGTCCCACATCGACTTCTGAGAGTGTCCCACAGAGTCAGAAGAAACAAGGAAGTGAGGTGAATGAGGATAAGTTTTACATTTTAAACTTGTACAAATAGACACTTTTAAACTTTGCTATTAGAAACACCTCTCAGTAAAATGCGGTCCAGTACAAAACCACCACTATGTCCTTTATACTAAACATAGAATTGAATTAGGAGGATGATGTGTTACCAATCAACGTACCGTTGATGTGTTAGTTTGTTCTTGTTTTTTAAGATGGATGTTCTGACCTCTTCATCCCTAAAAAGAGACACTGCAGTGAGGATGGAAGGTGAAATGTATATGGTGAGTTAAAATATTCATCATGAAATCTACAAAAACTCATGCCTTTTGGCAAAGCACCCTGCGGGTTGTTTTTCATACTTAACCCATTAGTTAAAAGGCAAGTAGAGTCTTGAGTAAAGTGTTGCAGTTCTTACCACCTCTTCATTTATTTGAGATTGGTACGCGCACTATACAGATTTAGACATTGTTAAATACTGGCAAGTCGTGCAGCAGATGTCATTTATATAAGGGGTTGAACTGTAGCTTATTTGCAGCCCCTGTCCCTAGTTATAGGACCCTAATTTGTGTGTTTCATACTTCAATTAGTCTGTTACAATTCAAGGATATTTTACAGTGATGCTGATCATTTAATCTCTTTTCAGTCATAATTTCATGTAGCGTAACATTTGCGAATTGGGACCAACAAGCAGATGAAGCAAGAGCAGTTTAGGGAAAATTATTCACTTTTTCAGCAAGTTTAGTGCACATAATATCAGAAGCAGTGAGTGGAGGCAAACCAGAAGAGCTGAGAGTCAGGCCAATATCTGAAACAAGCATATGTAGGTAACAGAACTAAAACATTTTGTTTGTAAGGCACAATAGAAGACCTTGCAAATGGCCAGTGCTGCTGGCCTGTTACAGTAGCTGTATTATGTTCAAGGATAGTCTGCTGCTTACAGTTGTGAACTCTGTCAGGTCTTGGTAGTCTGATTTCACTGTCAGCACTTCAATACACATGGAATATGAGAGTCCACAATACCTGAGGTTTCACTAACTAACAAGTACTAATGCTTATCTGTTGCTGTTGTAGATCAAAACCCAGGAGAAAGCCTGATTAAGAGCCCCTCCCCGAAGAACAACCGAGAAAAACGGACCAAGAGGGGGAAAGCAAAAGGTAAGTTATGTTAATGTCTGCAAACGTGCATCTGGTTGACGACACCATTTCGTTAGCCTTGATATTTGCATAGCAGGAACAGTGGGTATTCCATAGTGGGCTTGTTGGGCTACTCATTGGTGGTAAGGGACTCGTATAACCTGAGATGGTGACAATGCATCAAACTCATGTAATCAATAATTGTAGCCCGTTTTACAGATGCCATTACTTGTTTTCAGTATGTATGTCTTAAAGGAATAGTTCACCCAAAATGAAATTTACTCATCCTCAGGCATCCAAGATGTATTTGAGTGTCTTCATCAAAACAGAATAAGTTATCTTCAATTTTGTTTTGAAGAAAGAAATTCCAATACATCTTGGATGGCATGAGGTTTAGTAAATTATCAGCAAATTTTCATTTTGGGTGAACCATTTTTTTAAAACTGCAGCGAATGAGGTGTTTCTTTGTTTTTCAGATGGAGGTTCTGACCTCTTCTACCCTGAAGAGACACTTGAGCCATGCAGTGAGGATGGGAGTTCAGATGTAGATGGTGAGTTAAATGGTGTTTATCATTAATTTATTGTACAGTGCATAATAATTTATAGAACTCCTGCCTTTAGCACTTCAGTACACATGAATGACTGTCCACAATACCTGAGGTTCACAATACTAATTGTTGTCTGTTGTAGATCGAAGCCTGGTTAAGAGGCCCCCACCACAGAACAACAGAGGAAAATCGACAAAGAGAAGGAAAGCAAAGGGCAAGTTCCATAAATTTGTGCAAAAAAGCAGCGAGTAGTACATGACTATTATTGCAAGTCAGTTTGTAATTGTATAGCACTTTTCACAAACATGGTTTCAAAGCAGCTTTACAGCGTTAAGTTGGTGGTAATATGAAAATCATGGAAGATGACACTTATGATTTGGAGATATTAGTCTTAACCCCCAGTAAGCAAGGCCAAGGTGACTGTCCAGGAACACAACTCCACAGAATTTTGATTAGTGGAGAAAGTAAAAATAAAAAAACCTAGGGGGAAACCAGGCTCGCCAAGGGGAGGGAAGATAGTTCCCCTCTGGCTGTATTACAAGTATATAGTGCCAATATCAGTTAGCCATGCATTAAACATATTTTAGAATAAGCAAATATATGTTTGTAGTGTTCGGGAATAAACAAAAATGATTGAAGTCTTAAAGTTGATCTTGAGAGTGCACAAAATAAATGTACATTGTGGCTTGGGATAATTGGAGGATAAAGTCGTGCATATGACTCAAATTAAACTGGCAGAGGACAGTGAGGTGTGCCTTGTGCCATCTTCAGTGAGTCTATCCTAAAACTGTAGTTGACTGTTTCCTCATCCACAACAGCTCTCAATGCAGTTGATTGCATATCCCTCTGTATAAATACCCCTCTGGTTCATTAGGTTGGCTTGAGAAAGCCAACTTACTGAAATCCTATTTAAACTTATTATTAGTGGTGCTTGCCAAAGGCAAAGCATCACTACTGTTCTCTTGCATACTTATTAGGTTGGCTTGAGTATATCTATCTGAGGGTCTATATCTCTTATCTATCTGAGGGTCTATATCTCTTATCTATCTGAGGGTCTATATCTCTTATCTATCTGAGGGTCTATATCTCTTATCTATCTGAGGGTCAATGTCTGTCTCTGTATCTATATCTGAGGGTCAATGTCTGTCTCTGTATCTATATCTGAGGGTCAATGTCTGTCTCTGTATCTATATCTGAGGGTCAATGTCTGTCTGTGTCTGTCTGAGGGTCAATGTCTCTGTATCTATATCTGAGGGTCAATGTCTGTCTGTGTCTGTCTGAGGGTCAATGTCTGTCTATCTGAGGGTCAATGTCTGTCTGTGTCTGTCTGAGGGTCAATGTCTCTGTATCTATATCTGAGGGTCAATGTCTGTCTGTCTGAGGGTCAATGTGTCTGTGTCTGTCTGAGGGTCAATGTGTCTGTGTCTGTCTGAGGGTCAATGTGTCTGTGTCTGTCTGAGGGTCAATGTCTGTCTGAGGGTCAGTGTCTGTCTGAGGGTCAGTGTCTCTGTCTGTGTCTGTCTGAGGGTCAATGTCTGTCTGAGGGTCAATGTCTGTCTGAGGGTCAATGTCTGTCTGAGGGTCAATGTCTGTCTGTGTCTATCTGAGGGTCTGTGTCTGTCTGAGGGTCAATGTCTGTCTGTGTCTGTCTGAGGGTCAATGTCTGTCTGTGTCTGTCTGAGGGTCAATGTCTATCTGAGGGTCAATATCTGTATCTATATCTGAAGGTCAATGTCTATCTGAGGGTCAATATCTGTATCTATATCTAAGGGTCAATGTCTATCTGAGGGTCAATATCTGTATCTATCTGAGGGTCAATGTCTATCTGAGGGTCAATCTCGGTCTGTCTATCTGAGGGTCAATGTCTCTATATCTAAGGGTCAATATCTGTATCTATCTAAGGGTCAATATCTGTGGGTCAATGTCTGTCTGTGGCTGTCTGAGGGTCAATGTCTGTCTGAGGGTCAATGTCTGAGGGTCTGTGTCTGTCTGAGGGTCAGTGTCTCTGTCTGTGTCTGTCTGAGGGTCAATATCTGTATCTATCTGAGGGTCAATGTCTGTCTGAGGGTCAATGTCTGTGTGTCTATCTGAGGGTCTGTGTCTCTATATCTAAGGGTCAATATCTGTATCTATCTAAGGGTCAATATCTGTATCTATCTGAGGGTCAATATCTGTCTGAGGGTCAATGTCTGTGTGTCTATCTGAGGGTCTGTGTCTCTATATCTAAGGGTCAATATCTGTATCTATCTAAGGGTCAATATCTGTATCTATCTGAGGGTCAATATCTGTCTGAGGGTCAATGTCTGTGTGTCTATCTGAGGGTCTGTGTCTGTCTGAGGGTCAATGTCTATCTGAGGGTCAATATCTGTATCTATATCTGAGGGTCAATGTCTATCTGAGGGTCAATATCTGTATCTATATCTGAGGGTCAATGTCTATCTATATCTAAGGGTCAATGTCTATCTATCTGAGGGTCAATATCTATATCTAAGGGTCAATGTCTATCTGAGGGTCAATATCTGTCTGTGTCTATCTGAGGGTCAATGTCTCTATCTATATCTAAGGGTCAATATCTATCTATCTGAGGGTCAATATCTGTATCTATCTGAGGGTCAATATCTATCTATATCTAAGGGTCAATGTCTATCTGAGGGTCTATATCTAAGGGTCAAAGTCTATCTGAGGGTCAATATCTGTATCTATCTGAGGGTCTATCTATATCTAAGGGTCAATGTCTATCTGAGGGTCAATCTCTGTATCTATCTGAGGGTCAATCTCTGTATCTATCTGAGGGTCAATCTCTGTATCTATCTGAGGGTCAATATCTATCTATATCTAAGGGTCAATGTCTATCTGAGGGTCAATATCTGTCTGTGTCTATCTGAGGGTCAATATCTATCTATATCTAAGGGTCAATGTCTATCTGAGGGTCAATGTCTCTATCTATATCTAAGGGTCAATATCTGTCTGTGTCTATCTGAGGGTCAATATCTGTCTGTGTCTATCTGAGGGTCAATATCTATCTATATCTAAGGGTCAATGTCTATCTGAGGGTCAATATCTGTCTGTGTCTATCTGAGGGTCAATATCTATCTATATCTAAGGGTCAATGTCTATCTGAGGGTCAATGTCTCTATCTATATCTAAGGGTCAATATCTGTCTGTGTCTATCTGAGGGTCAATATCTGTCTGTATCTAGAAAAATGTGCAAAACACCTAAAGCAATTTTCTGAAGCCCAAGGTGTCTGTCTCTGTTCAAAAAATGAAATGGAGAGGTGGTCACTGGAGATGGCATCTCTTGCAGTTTTGTTGGATGTTTACAAAGTTTAGTTTATTAAATCCGTAATTGCACAGTAACACTACCTGTACTTTTAATAATAATAATAATACATTTTATTTGTAATGCGCCTTTCTCAGACTCAAGGCGCTACAGCATGTACAAAACAAAATAATCAAACATGTAAATAAAAATATATGTAGAAGAAGAATAAATACATAAAAATACAATTATAAATTAAAAACTTGACTAAAAAGATGTGTCTTAAGAAGTTTCTTAAAACAATCCACAGAAGCAGCATCCCTAATACATGAGGGTAGTGTGTTCCATAGCTTAGGCGCGTTATAGGAAAAGGACCTTCCCCCCATGGTTTTTAGTTTACAACGAGACTGACACAAAGAGAAAGAGCCTGCAGAGCGGAGAGAGCTTTTGTTCAGTAGTCTGATCAATTGTTCAATAATTGACACAATTTAAATCTGTTTATGAACCTCAAACTCTGCAACTTTTGCATTATTTGTCCACACTAAAACAAAGAATAAGTGCAAGCTAAAAAAGTAAGCTAAAATAATTCAGTCAGAAACGAACCCAATAGCGCCCCCATGAACAGGACCTCACTCTGCTGGTAAAACGCTGGCTTTTCCCTTTGTTTTGTTTAAGCAGCTGAGGTGAAAACTAGAGTCAATGAGACACCTAGTGTTGAAATGTAGTATACATTTATCTGAAAATGTAGCTGAAACAGTGGTCCTCGCTTCGCAGATTAATTTACTCGGTCCTCACCTTGATAGATGTACAGGAATGTGTGAACCTGTGTGTGTGTGTGTGTGTGTGTGACAAAACTCCACCTGAAGAGACTGATACCTTGCAAAACATTCAGCAAGTGTAACACTCTCAGAAAAAATTAAGTAGTTTTTAACCGGCATGTAAAATGTTGGCTTCAATATACTGTTATGAGAAAATTTGGACTGGTGCCAGTTCCTAGCTGATGGTGATGGGATCACCAAAACAGAATCCAAGAGATCTACAGAATGTACTGTCACTCGTCACAAATGGATAACGGTCTGCAAACTCTTCAAATATGTATAGTAAGTTCTGTTCCCTGGTTTGTGTGCAACTGTGTTGTGTTCTGTTGTTTTTATCGCTGTGGCAGACCTGTTTTTAGATAAACAGAACAAGTTTTCACTTGAACGCCCCTTCTCGTGAGAGGGAGTAGCGTACTGTTGCTCTCGTGCAGTCTCGTGAACGTGCAGAAGGAGAGCAATGGTAGATCAACACTTTCACTAAATAATACATTTGATTTCAGTTTGTTTCTCACCAAACCTTATTGTTTGCTTTCAGAACAATCATGAGTCTCATTGAATAATTTATTAGACTTCACAATGTCTCCCTTTGTGTTAAGAAAAAGAAAGTCATATGCAATTATAAGAATGAAGGGGTGAGTAAACAATGACTGAATTTTCATTTTTTATTTAATTGTGCTGCCTGTTGGTAAATAAATAGCAGGTTGGGGAGTAACCGGATACATGTAACAGAATTACGTATTTAAAATACTAAATATAAGTAACTGTATTCCTGTAATTGGTAATTAGAATACAGTTACATTCAAAAGGTATTTTGATTACTGAAGCGATTACTAAGCATTTTATTGTCATTTGTTTCATTTAATATTTAGTCCTTTCAGACTAAACAAAACATTTATACATATAAATGATGCAATTAAACGTGCATTTGAACAGCGGTGAAACACTTTCTTATGAAGTGTTACATTCATAGGAGCAGAAAGAGAAGTAAGTTTTGAGCAGAATAAATAGAAATAAACCTTGTGTAAATGGTCAGCTTTACGTTAAGCTAAAATGTTATTTCTAGCCATTTTACATGCACATACCAGACACAATCATATTTTTTTTATCAAGAAAATTCACATTGGATCATAATGCATTTTATTCTAGTAAGACCTTTGATATTAGGGCAAAAATCATATACTTAATAATACATGTATTTTTTTTCCAGTAAAAATATCTAAAAATCCTAAAAACAAGATCAATTAGATGTATCTTGTTTTAGAAACAACACTGCATAAGATATTTATGTTTTTCTGTGAATGTATTTTTAACATGTGTATTTTGTCTTACTGTACTTTTTATATTCAAAACAAGTGAAAAAAATCTACCAGTGCTGAAGAAGTAATCCAAAGTATTTAGAATACATTACTGACCTTGATTAATCTGATGAAATACATTACAAATGACATTTTACAGCATGTAATCTGTTGTGGAATACATTTCAAAAGTAACCCTCCTAACTTTGATCAATAGTAAAGTCAACTTATTTAAGAGCTCTATAACTGGCTGTGAATGCTGTATAATATAAAACAATTTGTTACCTGTAGCTCTGAGAATGTAATATATATGTCCCTGTAATAAACCATATGTGGTAAATACAATCAGACAAATTAGGACACATATTATTGAGCATATGAGTGCTGTGAGAACGAAAGATCAAAAATCTCCAATTGCACACCATTTTTTGGAAGCTAGTCCTCCTGTTATAGGATCAAAATCCCGCCAAATGTATTGCAGTCACGGATCCAAAAATAATTAGGGTGAATCAAAATTATAAGCATGAATAAAAAAATAAGTGCAAAAATAAATACAAATTGCAAAAAAAAAACAAAAAACATTTAAAATATGCTGCAAAACAAAAAAACAAAGCAAGTCATCGGAGGAAAGGGGAGCGGGTGCGCGTCTGTCAGACAGATATTTTCTTCTGAGCCAAGCGTTTGTGTGATCAGCGAGCTGTGTGTCATGACTGCTTCACCCACCTCTGCAAGAGAGCTTTCTGTTGGATCTGACGCCCCTGGGTGCTTCAACAGCACTTCTCTCCTAAAAGAGTTGATTTCTCTAAAAGAGTTATTCTCCTCCTAAAAGAATTTTTTTCTGGTAAAAGAGCAACATAAGCAAGCATTTAATGTCCTTTTACACCCCCCCCCCGTCTCCAGGACCCCCTCTAGGACCCGGAAAGCTCCTAAGCACTACTGAGACGGCACACCAAGGAAGACAGACGTTTGCTCCGGAACTGGTAGCAAGACCACTCCATCCCCCAGTGGAGTGCCAGGAGGAGAATCCTCAGTTTTCTTTCGCCGCACCTCCTTTGGGCTGCTGTACCCAAATTGTCAATAAAAGAGCAATTTCCTCACTTCCAGGGTCATCAGACTGGTGCGCGCCATTCTCACGGCACCCCGACACCAAAACCTTGCAGTCCCGGCTCCCCAGACGTGGCCATATCGCCTCCGGACTCACAATTGCCCAGCCCCGGCAGGCAGGGCACAGATAGATCTCTGCTTCGGATCTCACGCTCCTCGCAACAGCACCTCCCTGGCAAATCCCCCTGAGGAAGGACCTTCTTTCTCAGGGACAGAGTACCCTCTGGCACCTGCACTCAGATCTCTAGAATCTCCACGTCTGGCCCTTGGATGGAACGTGGAACACTTAAATGGTCTACCACCTGCATTTGTAGACACGATCAACCAAGCCAGAGCTCCCTCTACCAGGCAGTTTTACGCCCTCAAGTGGCATCTGTTCGCAAATTGGTGTTCTTCCAGATCTGAAGACCCGCAGAGATGCGCAGTTCGTTCAGTGCTTTCATTCCTGCAGGAGAGGCTGGAGGGGATAATGTCCCCCCTCCACCTTGATGGTGTATGTAGCTGCTATCGCAGCCCACCATAACGCAGTAGATGGCAAGTCCCTAGGTAAGCTTCAAAGCCAACCTCAACATTCATACAGAAAATAAAATCTGATTTTACAGAGGTCCAAATCATTGACTCCAAATCAAAAATTTGGCCATGACGATCCACTTTCGGGTTGGAACCAGTGCCAACCTGCGATAGGTGCAACATCAGGACCAATATTAGATTCCTATCAGATGGGCAACTGCTCCCTTTTGATTGCAATTCCTCATCTTCTGGTTTCATTATTTGTGAAATTAAAATGACAGTAAGCTGCTAATATCAGTGAATTTTCTCAATAATCTCCCCCATTTTACCAAAATTTAGGAGGAAAAAAATTAGGGACATCTGGGAGGCGAATTAGCGATAAACACACATTTCTGTATGAAACGGCTCAGTGCAGATTTCTTTTGCTATAAACCAAAACGTATGTGACAAAGTGTTTTTTTATCATCATCACGTACACCATTTTTATCGATAAAAGGTCATTTGAATGGTAACAGGCAGAAAATTACGGAATTTTTTTTCACGCATTTCTCTTTGTCGATAACAAAATTGTGTGAAAAGTGGATGGTAACTAGGCTAATTTCTTGTTTTCTTGTTCGTTTGTCTTGGCTCAAATTGATACACTTGCTAGGAACTTTTTCTTTGCGGTAGCTTGGATTTTTCACAAGTGAGATAAGAAATTATTTCAACCCAATTAAATAATGTGCCCATCTATTTACTTTTCCTCATACTTTTCCCCAACTCATGCACTGAGCTAAAAGTTAACGTACCTTGCATACACTAAAGTGATGAATGGTTGTCACGAAGATGACCCAGAATGACTCATGACACCAGAATGGACACGTTGCCCCATTTCGCAGCGACTTTCCTCTGGCAAGCTCTGCAGACAGGGTTACCATCTTCTACTAATTTTCCCTCAGTATTCATATAAAATCCAAAATATGACCTCACTTCTGATTTGGTCTTCTTGGAAGGTTGTAAATTCTCCTGAGCACTGTCATTGCCTTCTGCCATGTTTTTATGCTAAAAAAAACAACAATTACAATGTTGCATGCTGCGCCCATGCGTCAGACTCATGCTGGATGTATGTGGACAGCATTTATCGCAAGTTTTACAAATCATGATAATCACGCACATTTTTAATGATAATTAAAAGTGACATGATAATACTAACCATCGGGGAATTTTATCATGGTTTACCATGAAACCTGTAACCGTTTCATCCCTCCACACTACACAACTGTCTGTCTATAATGGGGTATTTTGAAGTTGCTGTGGTTTGAACATTACACAAAGGATCGACGACAGGGGGTCACACATTACAAAACATTTCAGTAGGAAGAATCCTAGACAACTCTGTCTGGTCTCCAAACTACATTTCACAACAAAATGCATAGGAAATGACATAAGAGCACGTGTGAGATGGGGAGTTTTTTCCCTCTAAAAATGGTGGTCTTGCAATCCAAGCTGTATGTGTGCTGATTTGCAGTGAAAAACCAAAAATGAAAAAGAATAAATTATGGAGAATAGTTGGGGAGACATGAGCAGCAAGGATTGTATGTTCCGCAGAGAGAGTTGGAGGTAAATAAATAATTTTTCAATGAACACAGGTAGCTGCCTGCTGGATAACTGAAAACCTTATGTGTATGTAAATTTATTCTGATAGAATCTCTATTTAAGCCAATTTATTATTGTGCTCAACATACAAATAGATGCATGACAAGATTGGGTTCAGGGAGCTGGATGACACATCAAAAAACATTTCGCTCAGCAGGAGTCGCAGACCGGTCTAGATATTTAACTTGTTAAATATCTCTCAGGCATCTGCGACACATCGGCACATTCTCAGATCGTGTCTTTGAAAATAAACAAATAGTGATCATCGGTGACTTGAGCGAGCACCAATTTGCTTCTGATTTCGTGTAGTGCAAACTCGGCATATGGTAAATCGAGCAAAGTGCAGTTAGTGCTTGCCAAAGTATGTACGCAAGGGAACAAAATCTGTCATATAAGATTTCAATTCAATTTGCCATTACACCACTGTTCAGCTGATCAAAGAGACATACAGTGTGAGAGATATGTACACCGGTGCTGCCAGAGCTGCTTTCCTCACAGATGTAAAGAGTAAAAAACATCAGCATTAAAACTTTTTACGAAATCCGTGACAGCGTAAGGATCACCAAAGAAAGACATCAAATGCTGTTTCACTCTGCACTTTTGCCGTTTGCAAAAAACGAAAAAGCTTCTGTCAGAGGGAAAAACCTGCACTATTGAGTCTGATTGCTGAAAAGTCTTGCAAATAGTCAGAATGTTTCTCTGATGAATGGGATTGTTCGGTCTGTGCTTGCTTTACGGGGCTTGCGTGGTGCAGAAATGTTTTGTATTATGCTAGTGCACTAAAATGTCATGTTTTTTTATCCAGTAGTGTTATTAATGATATTTGGATTTTGCTGATAATATTTAGATTTCAACTAATACCTATAAGCTGTTTTATGAGGTGGGGTTAAAAAATGTAGAAAATGCGATCCTTGTCTGTTCATTTGTGCGTTTCCAGACAATGCAAATTAGATACATGTAACGCAGTTCAATGGGAAGGAGGAGGCGAGAACTGGCTTGACGATATAAATAATATTTTAATGATAAACTTAAACAAAAGACAAAACACACACGTGACGGACATGTCCGTAAACGATCTCTCTCTCCCGGACCACTGTTCGCTATCGACCTTTATCCCTCTCCGAGGCTCAATTAGCCCTATAAGGGACCGGGTGTGTATAATCACGACCCGACCCCGCACTCCGCCCTGTAACAATACATTTACTTGAAAATGTAAGTTTTAAAGGATTGTTCTTGGTTCAATACAAGTGAAGCACAACATTAATGCTCACGGTTTCAAAAGTATAGACACAAGACATAAAGGATTCACATGTAAACATGATTTTAGTGTGAAAAAAATCACTTACTAACCATTTCTATGTAAAGTTATAACCAATTTTACAACTTTGTTACCATGACAATGTAGTCAACAAACCCTAAAAATCAAAAATGACTAGAAATTATGATTTAAACAACTTTACAGCTCAAATAACACACAAGTTTTAACAGACATGTGCTTTTATAAAACATTTCTGCTTATACCCTACACAAATTTGTAATCTGGCCCCTTGGTATAAAGCAGAAAAAATGTTGGCCCTCGCCATCTTGAAAGTTGCCCATCTCTGCTTTAGATGGAAGTGACAAGGGGTTACGCACACAGATAGCACATGTACATCTCAGAGATGTCTGTTTAAGAGTGTTTCATATGGAAAGCATCACATTCTAATTAACATCTGATGAAGTGCAGATACTATTTGCACTCCTAAAAACTAAATACTAGCGTACAGTATAGGGGCATCATTGCAGTGTGCTTATTTAGAGTCACACAGACTCCCTACTACACCAACCCCTAAACCTAACCCTAACCTTCCCTAAAAAAGACAAACAATAAAACATGGTTTTAATACAGTAACCATAGTATTGTTTTGATATTTTGTAGTAAAATCATACTAACCAAAAAATGTAGCTTTTATTGCATTAAAACAATGGCTTCCACCAAATAACAAAATAAACATGGTTACTATAATATTACAATGTAAAACCAGGGATAATTTTATTTGGATAAAATCTTTCTCTCAAATGTCTCGTTCCTTCCCTCCGGGAATGGAGGTTACAACAGTAACCATGATGTTCCCCTTCTGTCACTCACTCGACGGTGTGTTGAATGAAGTGACACAAGGGGTCCCATATAAAAATGCCACGCACTGACCATGTTACGTGAACTGCCGAGACAGGTGCAAGCAGGATACTGCGTGCTAGAGGCAACTGTGTCGGCTGCATATAGCCCTCCCCAACGCCCCTAAAGTGGTGTCACATACAGACCTTAGGTTCCCCGCACCCCTGAAGGGGGGAACAGGCGCTACATGACTAGCATGGGAGCAAGCCCAGCAGCCATGCCTTTTCTCTCACTATGTCTCTCACATAGGACGTGAAGTGACTGGGGCTATCTTAACCCTATGAAATGCGTCGGGGAAGGCGGTCTTTCCTGGTCCTATTCTTTCAGGGGGAAAAGACCCTGTGGAGGCCACATCCTGCCCAGTCTAGGAGGAGGTAACATGTGGCAAATACACCACGAGGGTTGTGAAGCTGTACGTGGGAAATGGTGCGGTGGTAGGTCCAGCCTAATGAGGGGGACTCTACAAGCATGGCGACCGGGGCAGCGGGGCTTCCCAAGGGAAATGCGGGTCTGTCAACAGGGGGACCATACCCGGTAAATACATCACGGGGAGTTTGCCTGAAAAGGGAACTAAGCCCGTGGAGGCCGACCCTAGTACAGAGCACCTGTGACTCGTAGTGGGTCTGGCCGCGAATTGCTCCGCTGAATTCGCCAGCCAGAAGGCTAGGGAGGAGAACATCCAGAAGGCACACTGGATCAGCATGGTGAAGGGTGCTGTGTGCAAGTGGAACACCTGGTCGGTTGTGCCGCGTTACCGAGTTCTACCGGCTCGAACCTGACAAAACATGGGACGAGACCAACTCAACCCTGAGATTGTAAAATCTGGCAAAGGTATTGGGTGTTGCCCAGCACGCTGCTCTGCAGATGTCTGCTAAGGAGGTGCCATGGGCCATTGCCCATGAGGATGCCACACTTCTCGTAGCGTGTGCTCGAACCTGCAAGGGGTGGGCACGGCCAGGGTGTGATAAGCTAAGGAAATAGCATCAATGACCCAGTGAGCTAACCTCTGTTTGGAAACGGCATTCCCTTTCCACCATCTGCCAAAGCAGACAAAGAGCCGCTCAGAACATCTAGAGCACTGCGTGTGGTCCAAATAGATACGCAAAGCATGTACCGGACACAGCAACGAGAAGGCTGGGTCTGCCTCCTCCCTGGGCAGCTTGCTTGCAGGCTCACGACCTGGTCCCTGAAAGGGGTCGTGGAACCTTGGGCACGTAGACCGGTAGCGGCCTCAGGATAATGTGAGAATGTGCCAGACCAAACTCCAGGCAGGTGTCGCTGACAGAGAACGCATGCAGGTCCCCAACCCTCTTGAGTGAGGGCTAATGTGATCAGGATGGCCGTCTTCAGGGAGAGGGCCTTAAGTTCAACTGAATAAAGGGGGGTCTCTGAAAGCCAAAGAGGACCTCAGAGAGAACCCAGGAGGGGAACAGGCTAGGCCGGGGAGGGTTCAGTCTCCGGGCACCTTTCAGAAACCTGATAATCAATTTGTGCTTACCAAGGGACTTGCCATCTACTGCGTTGTGGTGGACAGCGATAGCGGCTACGTACACCTTCAAGGTGGAGGGGGACAGCCTCCCTTCCAGCCTCTCCTGCAGGAATAGCAGCACTGACCGAACTGTGTATCTCTGTGGGTCTTCGGACAGGGAAGAACACCAATTTGCGAACAAATGCCATTTCAAAGTGTAAAGCTGCCTAGTTGAGGGAGCTCTGGCTTGATTGATCGTATCTACGACAACAAGTGGTAGATGAGCTAGATCTTCCGCGTCCCGTCCAGGGGCCAGACATTGAGGTTCCAGAGGTCTGGGTGCAGGTGCCAGAGGGTGCCCCGTCCCTGAGAAAGAAGGTCCTTCCTCAGGGGGATTTTCCAGGGAGGGGCTGTCACGAGGAGCATGAGTTCCGAAAACCAGGTGCGGGTGGGCCAGTAAGGGGCCACCACGGTGACTTGTTCCTCGTCCTCCCTGATCTTGCACAGCACCGATGCAAGAAGGCTCACTGGGGGAAATGCGTACTTGCACAGCCCCCGGGGCCAGCTGTGTGCCAGTGTGTCTGTCCCAAGGGGAGCATCCAGTGACATCTCAGCACGCAATGTTGCGGAGGCACTCTTCAAAATGATCTCCCGAGTGGGGATCCCAAAGGAAATCCTCACTGATCAAGGCACAACGTTCATGTCACATACACTTCGCGACTATGAATTATTAGGCATTAAGTCGATTCGTACCAGCGTTTACCACCTGCAGACCAATGGACTGGTGGAACGATTTAATAAGACCTTGAAAAACATGTTTCGTAAGTTCGTACATGAAGATGCTAGAAACTTGGATAAGTGGCTAGAACCCCTGCTGTTTGCCGTACGAGAGGTCCCCCAAGCCTCCAACTGGATTTTCCCCGTTTGAGCTATTGTACGGGCGCCGGCAACGGGGCGTGCTTGACATCATACGGGCAGCTTGGGAGGAAGGACCTTCGGATAGCAAAAACCAAATTCAATACGTTCTTGACCTTCGAGCAAAACTCCACACTTTGGGACGGGTAACACAGGAGAATTTGCTCCAAGCGCAAGAACGCCAACGCCGACTGTACGACAGGGGCACTCGGCTACGGGAATTTTCACAGGGAGATAAAGTACTTGTGTTACTGCCCACCTCAAGCTGCAAATTACTCGCCAAGTGGCAAGGACCCTTTGAGGTCACACGACGAGTTGGAGTTCTCGATTATGAGATTAAGCGAACGGACAGGAGAGGGGCACGTCAAACCTACCACCTCAACCTCCTCAAACCATGGAGGGAGGCGGTGCCTGTAGCCTTGGCGACGGCAGTTCCGGAGAAGGCGGAGCTCGGACCGGAGGTACCGCTCAAAGCAAACGCATTTACCCCCGTCCCTTGCGGAGACCACCACTCGCCGTCGCAGCTGAAGGAGGTTGCGAGGCTGCAAGCGGAGTTTGCAGATGTGTTTTCTCTCCTGCCTGGTCGCACTGACCTCATAGAGCACCATATCGAGACCACCCCGGGTGTGGTGGTTCGTAGCCAGCCCTATCATCTCCCGGAGCACAAGAAAAAGGTTGTTAGGGAGGAATTAGAGGCAATGCTCGAAATGGGCGTAATACAGGAATCGCACAGTGATTGGGCGAGCCCGGTAGTTCTGGTAACGAAGAGTGACGGCTCGGTCCGTTTCTGTGTCGACTATCGGAAGGTGAAAGCGGTGTCTAAGTTTGACGCTTATCCAATGCCGCGAATTGACGAGTTACTCGATCGGTTGGGCGCGGCTCAGTTTTACTCGACGCTGGACTTGACAAAGGGTTATTGGCAGATCCCTTTAACTCCAATGTCCCGAGGAAAAAAACGCTTTTTCCATACCTTTCGCATTACACCAATTCGTGACACTTCCGTTCGGTTTGTTTGGAGCCCCGGCCACGTTTCAGTGCCTTATGGATAAGGTCCTCAGACCACACACAGCATATGCCGCCGCTTATCTGGATGACATTATAATTTACAGTAATGACTGGAGGCGGCATATGCAACATCTGAGGGCGGTCCTGAAGGTGCTGAGGAGGGCGGGTCTCACAGCAAACCCGAAGAAGTGTGCAGTTGGGCGGGTGGAAGTTAGGTATCTGGGGTTCCACTTGGGTCATGGGCAGGTGCGTCCACAAGTTGATAAAACCACAGCAATCGCAGCCTGCCCGTCACCCAAGACCAAAAAGGGGATAAGACAGCCAGCCCCAAAAACTGGCTACTACCGAAGGTTTGTGCCTCGTTATTCTGATGTCACCAGCCCACTGACTAACCTTACTAAAAAGGGAGCTCCCGATCCGATCCAGTGGACGGAGTCGTGCCAACAGGGCTTCCTTAAGGTAAAATCTGCACTGTGTGGGGGGCCGCTTTTACATGCACCTGATTTCTCTCTCCCCTTTATTTTACAGACTGATGCATCTGACAGGGGTCTGGGCGCAGTGCTCTCGCAGGTGGTCGGGGGGGAGGAACGGCCAGTACTTTTTATTAGTCACAAGCTCTCCTTCAGGGAGACAAAGTAGGCAGACCAGATGTTGCCCCGGCCTGAGTCAGTGGTGGGGGCATGTGGCATGGGAGGGCGTGGTCATGTGTCGGTCTGTGGGAGAGAGAGAGCGGTAAGGCTTGTCACCTGGTGTATAATTATCTCTAACACCTGTGTCTCGTTATAGTGATACGGAGAGAGACATTTAAGGAACGCCAAGTGCCGAGAGACAGAGAGAGCATTCCAGAACACACAGCAGAAGGACTGTGTTTATTCCCCTTTGTTGATCATAAATTCATGTATATGACGAGTGCCGTCGTAGTTATAAGTGACCAATTAAACTTACAAACCTCAATACTGCTTCACTGTCTCCTGACTCCTCCATTGCTTAAGTGAACCAGCTCACAGTCTCATCCAAAAGCCTCTGCAAAATCAATGAATTCCTCTATCTCTGTTTGAAATTGTAGCTGCAGGTGACTATCTATTCTTTTGGCTGGTAATAAGGATTGCTGTGAACACTTCCAGTTTAAGTAGCACCGCTTATGGGGCCTGTGTGTCTCATATTCTGGAAGTTTTCCATACATTCTTTGCCATTTTATGTTTTCCAATTTGAGTCCATGCTTGCTGTTCAGAGCATTTGAGGATGGTCATGTTTTTTCATGTGAAAACAGAAGACATAGGATGCAGTTCAGAGATGCTGCACTTTTACTGTAGATTAGCAAATCTCCTTTTTTCTCACGGCCATTGGCTGCCTTCAAATATTATTTGAAAAATTGTTTGCCTGTCATATCTTTTGGAGCAATTTTGTTTAAATCAGCTTCTTCAGGACTTCTGTTTGCCAGTTTAAGAACAATTGAATCCCTCTACTTATTTGTCAACCTCTGCAACTCTGGCCATAATATCGGATCATCAGTTACATACTCTAGCACTAACATCACTTTATTTCTCCCTGCACCACTGCAAAGTGTCCTTCTCTCTGTCCTCTGAGGAATATTTGTTTTAGCGTCTACACCTCCACCACCTTCTTTACAGGTCCTACTCCTACCTGTACTAGCCCTCTACAAGCATGCTGAACACAGCACAGCATTCAGTATACATTGATATTACCCTGAGCCATAAATGACATGTCTGAAATGTATGCTACCATCAGGTTCATATGCATAGTATACTGAATAGTATAAGTGGTAGTAATGGCACTTGTGCTAATCCTTTTATCTTTCATGATTGTGATTTGTTATTGCTATTATTACACTATGTAAATGAACCTGAGAAAGCATATGTAATACATGCTGTATACTTGGCATTCATTCATTAATTTTTTTTAATCCAGGCAAAATGTCCTTTCTGTTGAAAATGTTACAAGTGTGTTGGATGCTTAAACAATCTGTAGTTGCCTAACTACACTCTGGGCTTACATTGACTCACATCCTCAGCAACATTAATAGGAGTAGTAGGATCTTGTGATGGGCCTGTTACTTCACTCTCTGTGACTATTTCTGGAACCGAGAGTTTAATGTGTTTAATCATTTTCATTTGTATATTTTTTTCTCCAATTTATTATCCTCCCATCATAATGTTATGGTCAAGTTTGCTCATATTAATATTTTGATGCAAGATCCACACAATCAGTCTGTATCTGCGAACATCGTTTACATATTGTTTTCCATATTTGCTAACATTTTATCTCTAAAGATTTGTCTCAAGCTTGCACACTTAACGTGTTACATCTGTGTTTACAGTGAGATAAGAACATTTAACACCAGCTATATTTACACAACATACTGGCATATTAGGTTGCCTCAAGCAATTTTGTTCTCACTTTCTCTCTTTGGAAAGAAATTTGTCAGGAGTTTTTTACCTGATTTTTGTTTGGCCATTGTGCACGTCGCGACTTGAAAAGTCACCACACTCAGATGACTGCTTCTCTGCACTCTCCCTCACAGCCAATTGGTGTTTGGCATCGCTCCTAGACAACCAATCAATTGTAAATTACACATATATTGTGCTCGTGGGAGGCGTGTACACAGACGTGTGCCTGAGCTTGTCAAACGGATGAGGATCAAACAGAGAAGAAGCACAGACGTGGTATATGCACAATTAAAAAATTGTGAAATAATAATAATAGTAATAATAATTTCAGGATCTTTGAGGGCCCCTCACATGCCAGGGTCCTATGTACTCGGTCACCATTTTCCCCTCACTTACGACACCCCAGGTGGCAAGGCACATTATCCTGCTGAAAAAGGCCACTGCCATCTGGAAATATAATTGCCATGAAGTGGATTACCAGCTCTGCAATAATGTATAGGTAAGGTGGCACATGTCATATTGACGTCCACATAAATTGCTGGACCCAGGGTATTGCTGGTCCCAGCAGAACATTGCCCAAAGTATCAAACTCCCTCCGCCAGCTTGTTGTCTTCCCACAGTGCATCCTGGTACCATTACTTCCCCAGGTAAAAGGCACACATGTACATGGCCGTCCACTTGATGTAAAAGAAAATGGGACTCATCGGACCAGGCAAACTTCTTCCACTGCTCCAAGGTCCAGTTCCGAGGCTCAAGTGAACATTCCCTTACAAAAATTAACTGCAGTCTGAATGCAGTATTACCGCAATCTATGTAGTTAAAAGGTCAGTTTTGTGTAGTACAATGATACTGTACTGTACACTTACAATGCCTTTTAACTGCAGTACTGATATAGTGCACTACAGTACAATTGCAGGTCAGTGTAGTATTACTACAATTCAGTGAATTATACCTGCATTTAACACTGGTATAGCTGCAATACACTGCAAAACAATAGCAGTTCAGTGATAGTACAGCTGTTGTTTGTGTAGTTCACCTGCAGTTCAGTGCAGTTAAACAGCTGTCCTGCAGTATAAATGGAGCTTTGATAGCAAATGCAGTTTTCACATTGAACAAAATGCAGTTCTAAAGCATCTAAACTAGGGCTGATGTTTGACACATTGTTTATTTTTTAACATGATTAATGTAATTACTAATTTGACATTAGATTCTGGCATTCTATTCTATTCTGTGTGAGATAACACTAGTTGCAATAGGGTGGAATCTTTGTGATGTAACCGTACACAGAGAAGCGCACACCACAAACAAACACACAGCATCAAAGTGATGGTGAAAAGACCTCTTAACTGTATTTTTTTGTTGTTGTTGTTGCACTTCTGTCTTTCCGGACTATTCGGATTAATATAATTATATTAGCGCTAAAAGCAAAACAAAGCCCTATTTGGATGGTCATGTTCTCCGAGTGATGTCTATGACACCAAATTTGCATTGCAACTTTGTAATAAAACTCATGCGTTCAGATAATTAATTCTGGGTGGAAAAGTGAGTTTCTTCATTGCACAAACCTAGACATTTGTCTCTCACATGGTCAACTGCATATAATATTTGTATTAGAGTGTGTTGTGTAGTTTAGTTGACTGGTTAGTCAAGGATCACATTAATTCAGTTGCGGTTGTTCCATATGGTGATAGGAAGAGGAATGTTCCATAGTCCAAAAACTGCATCCTGTGTATTTTGTGAAAATAAATTTCAAATATAGGCCATGCAAATATATTTGGAATAACGCAAAAGTGTAAATAGAGTGAACACGGTGTACTTTGCTCAAGCTTTCATTTCTCTTGCGCTGAGATGAGAGCGCATTATCAGTCGCGCGCATGCGCTCTCTCTCTCTCTCTCTCTCTCTCTCTCTCTCTTCAGCACGCAATCAAATGTAAGAGCTTCCAATCAGTGTGTATGTAACTTTATTAATGTGAATAATTTCCAACATTTCTACACATGCACATTTATATACACCCTGACACTTGACAAAAGTATATATATATATATATATATATATATATATATATATATATATATATATATATATATATATATATATATATATATATAATGTCATATTTCATCATTTTCAAAATCTGTGATCAACTATTACAAAAATTGTGCAATTAAATATTTGAAACAATATTGCCAATGATGGGTGTACTTTACATTACAGTACTGTAGTTTAGAGGTCATGTACCATACTGTGCACTGCATCACATTTTCATGAAACTTGCTCTGATAATTTGTGAAAAAGAATGCCTTTAACTTTTTCATGTTTAACTTTTTCCATTTCTTTTTTCCATGTTTATTTTATACTTTTATTTGCTCATGAGTGTTCAATTTCAAATATTGCGGTGCTGATGCTCAGGTGTCATAATATCCAGGCCCATCTTTAAAAGCTTTTAAACCTTTTTAAACATTTGAATGTCAATAAATTGCTGATTGCTAATATCCTGCATTGTGTTTGCAGTCATTGATCAAGTTTTGACAAATTTACGGAAGTACGGAAGCAAATGTATTAAGTGTAGGAGTGCAGAGTGCAGTTCTAGAGCACAACGGTAGAACTGCAGTACAAGGGCGGTATTTTGGACATAGTATTCCTGCAATTTTCAATACTGCAGTAAAAGTGTGGTAATTTGGACGCAGTATTCCTTCAGTTTCCAGTACTGCAGTAATACTGTATCCAATTTACCACACTTGTATAATAATGTGCACTCTGACCGGTCTGCGGCTACACAGCCCTTATACGCAGTAGGGGACGATGTACTGTGTCCTGCCACAGTAGGTCTTCAGTCAGTTTAGACAAGATGGGATAGACTTCATTGCCCTCACGCTTCAATGAGACTTGGGGGCCCAACAAGCTGTCGTCTGTTTGTGGTTTGTCCCTCCTCGAACCACTGTCAGTAGGAACTCACCACTGCTGACCGGGAGCACCCCACAATAGAGGTCTGCACGTGCCCTAAAATAAAACCCAAACTAGACCCTACTTTTCCCAAACAATACCATCAAATTTAAAACCCAAACCCTACCCCAAAATTGTTTACTATCTAATTTCTTCTCCTAGCAAGTACTGTTGCAATAGGCTGTATTTTATGTAAGCATGTAGGCAACATTCGTAACAGTACTGAAACAGTAAACATACATAGTGTTAACAAGGCACAGAAGCACCTTTGTACACTAGAGCAGAAGGGGAAAAAATCATAGACTTACTGTTTATTTGCAGAAACATCACTTGGTGTAGGACAATTTAGAATTTTCTTGTTTTATCAATTGCACGATCATGCAGAATATCTCAGGTTTTTAAATCCAAAAGGATCTCTTTCTCGATGGTGATGAGGCAGTGACAGCCAACTCGTCAGCAAGATCTCACGCTCTTCGGTTTCAAATTACGTACATCACTTATAGCGTGATTGCGTCACTCAAGGCCAGTTAGAAGGCCTGGACTGGGGAATATCCTAAAGACCACACCCACCAAGAAGAAATAAATCAATCTAATTGGCAGATGAGTCTAACAATCTGACTTTAGATGCCTACTCACTGCACTGTTGAGGGATTCTGTGGAATTCTGAAGGCCTGATGGGGTGGAGCTCAGACTCACACGCTGATTCAGCTAAGGAGCATGGATTCGGACATGCGATTAAACAGTTGTCACACTTTGCTTGTAAGTATCGAGGAATAAATTCTGATTGGATAAACTTTTTTTATGCTATTCATTTGTAGATGAATTAGGAGAGTTAAGAATTGAAAATACATAGGCAAAAAGGTGAATGAGAATGAAAGGATGAAATATTTTTATGCATGTTACGCCAGCAGAGAAGGCTTTGCTGGCCCTGAGAAATCGCCACAGACAATTTGAGAGAAGACCAAGAGAGAAGAGGAGTCCAAGAGCGAGTTCTTCCTTGGTAGGAAACATTTGAGCTGAAATTGGATTCAGAAGTGGGTTTTCAGAGTCAAGTGGTCGACAGGTCTGTACTTTTCAAAGTTGATTTACAATCCATTGTGTGGAGGATTCTTACAAACTTCCCGCTCCTAAGTGCATGTTTAATCATGAACATTTATATCTCAGATACAACTAAATATATAAAAAATAACAATAATTCCTAAAACGCAGAAAGGATTTAAACAAAAGTAAACATGAGGTATTTTATCCTGAATAAGTACCATTCTTAGTAAAAAATGACATGAACAAGATTAAAGATTATAATAATTTGTAACACTCCCCTATTTATTAAAATAGGAAGTATTAACACACTCAAAGGGATCGGTGCTGCTCTTAAGTGATTCGTAATATGGAGGAAGAATCTCGCTCAAACACAGATGTTTAACAATAAACCCAAGTGTATTTAAGAGATCACAGATATATACAAACATATAATGGAACAACGCTGACAAGACAGTGATATATATATATATATATATATATATATATATATATATATATATATATATATATATATATATATATATATATAAATATATATATATATATATATATATATATATATATAAATATATATATATATATATATATATATATATATATATATATATATATAAATATATATGTTGAGGTGGGAATGTCAGGTAGGTATGTAAAGAGTCTCGTTATCCAGAGTGCACGCACAAACAAACAATGTTAGATCGGTCTCACCGGTGTGTGTTCAAACCGTGAGCAGGATCAGTACGATGAAGTGACTGTTATAAGTCCACAGAGTTGAGTAATCCAAACAAGCGTTATTTGGTAGTTCTCTTCCAAGGAACGGCATATCATGCTCCAAAAAACAGCCAGCAAAAAGGATAATCCACGCAGATACAATTGTAGTTGAGAGTGAGGAGCAGCTCTCTCGATGACCGGCATATCGGTCTCTTTTATTCAAAATGCCAGTCCTTCCTGTTTACATGTTGCGTCATCCCGTGACGAGATCTCACGGGAAGTGATCGCGAGAACATGTATGGGGGCGTCAATATCACATTAGTCAGGGTAAAATACAGCTTACCGGGCAAAGCAATAGAATAATTGACAAACCAACAATTTAGTCAATAAGCATTATACAAGGAGGTGCTTTGCCTTATGTGGCAACGTTACATAAATCCCCCCCCCCAGCCTTCGGCATAGGAGGAGATCGTCCGTACCAACGTTTCAGATTCACCACATTTATAATGTCTGTTTTATATGGGTCACCCCAACCAACTGTGTAATTTATTGGCCCCATTTTCCTTATTATCTCAGCCGGTCCCTCCCACTTGGGCGCTAGCTTGGCAGAGTATTTATTGGAAGAAGATGAGAGAGGGTGAGTTTTTATCCAGACTAGATCTCCCGGCTGGAATTGTACATCCTTCCGTCGGGCATTGTAGTATCTAGCTTGTCTAGCGTGTTGCACTCCTACTCGCAGCTGCACTTCCTCCGCCATGATCTTTTGTCGTTCAATTTGGTTATACGATGTTTGGTCCAGTGTGGGGGGTTTGAGGATCAACCTCTCTAGTGGACCCTGCAGCTGTCTGCCCATCATTAACTCAGCAGGTGTTCTACCGGTAGTTTCTTGATATGCTGTGTTGATGGCAAATCTTAACTCGGGTAACCACTGGTCCCATTTCTCGTGATGGTGTCCCACATATGACGCAATCATCGTTTTTAATGTCCTGTTAATTCTTTCCGTCAGGTTGGTCTGCGGGTGATAGCTGGTAGTAAGTTTTTGGACACTTCCCCAGGTTTTGCAGAGCTCTGACAACATATTGGAAGTGAATTGGGCTCCCCGGTCAGATATGATGTACTTCGGCACCCCCCATCGTGTAAAGATCTCTTCTCTGAGAATTTTGACGATCTTAGGGGTCTTACTGTCTCTAAGGGGGAACAACTCTACCCATTTGGTGTAATAATCCACTAACACCAGCAGGTAAGTGTTTTGTTTCTTACTGACCGGGAAAGGTCCCATGAAATCCATCCCCCAAGTGTGACCTGGTTCTGCCACTTGAGTGTGCTGTAAGAATCCGCTGGGTTTTGTGTTGTCATGTTTGTATTTCTGACAGGTAGAGCATCCTTTGACGTATTGCCAGACGTCTTTACGTACCGTGGGCCACCACGCCACCTCCAAGAGCCTCAGTAAGGTTTTCATACGTCCCAGATGTCCTC
Organism: Moxostoma hubbsi; assembly: GCA_032164185.1. Classification (NCBI taxonomy): domain Eukaryota; kingdom Metazoa; phylum Chordata; class Actinopteri; order Cypriniformes; family Catostomidae; genus Moxostoma; species Moxostoma hubbsi. Next base: position 924,625 of record JAVLUX010000024.1, on the reverse strand, counting down.
CCAGAGGGTTATTGTGTACGTAGTGTAAGAATCCAGGTATTAATGCCTGAGGAACAACCAGTTGGAATTTATCTCCGTTATTCTTGACAGGCACCCGGCGATATACCACCCCCTGGTGGACCTCAAAGGTAATTTGGTGATCTTGAACCTTTCTGGCTTTTTGTGACATTTGTAGAAGAGACACCGCATTGTCACTACTTTGTGCTTGAGCGATTTCATCTAATGTGTTGGGTATGTCAGACGCACATTTTGTCGTTGTTGTTATGGCCATACAGTGCACCCTTTCTCTCTCCTCAGATTCACAGACTCGTGACAAGGCGTCTGGCCCCAGGTTTAGACATCCTCTCCTGTGATGGACTTTGAAGCTGAACTGCTGCAGCCTAAGGGTCCATCGGGTCAGCCGAGAGGAGGTTTTAGGGCTATTGAAGGCCCAGGTTAAGGCAGCATGATCGCTATAAATGTCAAACTGTCTCCCTTCAAGGTAATGCCTCCATTTTTCCACCGCCCAGACTACAGCCAGACACTCCTTTTCAGACGTTGAATAGTTTAACTCAGGTCCACGTAAAGTTTGTGATGCGTAAGCTATCACTGTTTCCCCCTCAGGGGTTAGTTGGGTGATGATAGATCCTAAGCCCACATCACTGGCATCAGTGTGTACCTGGAAAGGTTGGTTGAGGTCAGGTTGCATCAATACAGGTGGGTCTTGTAATAATGTCTTGATGTTTTCGAAACCTGTCTGGCACTCAGGAGTCCAATCCCATTTTACTCCTTTCTTTTTTAAGTTGTTTAACGGAGCTGTGATGTCGGCAAAGTGGGGAATGAACTTGTGGTACCATCCTGCTAATCCCAAGAAGCGTTGGAGGGCTTTAATATCTTTGGGCTGAGGATATTCAGCTATCGCCCGGGTCTTTTCCTGATCGACCTCCACTCCTCTCTCTGAGACTATGTGTCCCAGGAACTTTAATTGTTTTTTAAAGAAGTGACACTTGTTCATGTTCAGGGTAAGCGAGGCTTGGCAAAGGCGTTGCAGAATGGTGTTCAGATGTTGGACGTGTTCCGTTAAAGTTTGTGAATAGATTATAATGTCATCAATGTAAACAAAACAAAACTTCCCTCTCAGTTCTGCTAGGACCTTCTCCATCAGCCTCTGGAAGGTGGCTGCCGCATTCCGTAATCCATATGGCATGGAGCGGAATTGGAATAGTCCTTGGGAGGTGATGAAAGCGGTTTTGTTTTTACTCCTTTCCTCCATTTCGATCTGCCAGTATCCAGACTGCAAATCCAATGTACTGAACCAGGAGGCGCCTTCCATGGATTCCAAGATGTCATGGATGATGGGCATTGGATATGCGTCAGGTATGGTCATACTGTTAAGCTTCCTATAGTCCACACAGAACCTGTAAGAACCATCAGGTTTGGGGACCAGGACTACCGGTGATGACCATGGAGAGACGGAAGGTTCGATGATGTTGTCTTTTAGCATTTGTTCCACATGATCATCAATAATCTTCTTCTTGAAAGGTGAAACCCTATAAGCTCTGGATCTCATAGGCATTTCGTCAGATAGTAAGATTTTGTGTTGTTCCACAGATGTTTTGCCTAGGACTTTGGAGGTAGTATGAGGCCAATTATCCATTAGCCTCCGTAATTCCTCCTGATTGTCGGAGTCCCAGATGGGAGCAACTTGTGTGTGTACGTCGTAGATTGGGGGATCCCAGGTTGGCGGTAAGGCGTAATAGAGACTCACAGCAGCAGTGGAGCATACTCTTTCACCCATCGTACTAGTAGACAGCACAGGATTTATAAGTGCAGTTAGGAATGGATGATAAATATATCCTTTGCCCATTTTCAGTCCATATCTCCCTTGTCCTACATCCACTATGGCTTCAGTGGCTCTTAGGAAATCCAGACCAGCTATAAGGGGAAAGGCCAGGTGAGCATCCTTCATTATGTAGGAATCCAGCCTGCATACCTTGTCATGCCACTCATAACAGACTGTTTTCTTACTAATCGCCTGGTGCATTTTTCCATCAGCCATAATGAACCGTTGAAGAGGGACTGGGGGGTCAGGTGTCGCTTCCCCTCCTAACTGTCTCCACAGGTTCTCCTGAATAAGGGTGTAAGTGCTCCCAGTATCCAGCACTGCCTTCACCTCTTGTCCTTTTATCGTTAGAGGCACTACTAGAAGGGATGTTATAGGTTGGGGTTGTGCAATGGATAATCCTGCTAGACTTTTAGATGTATTCCGTTCAGGAGGTCTTTTAGTCGCCTTTTCTTTACTGTTCAAATTGCCCACTTTCTGCCAGTAATCTTTTGCTCCCATCCAGTCTTTCTCTACCATGGATCCTACCTTCACCAGTTGTTCCACAGACTTCACCGTCCCTCTCAGACAGCCCGCAACCCTTGGGTTGATGTTATTAAGGATTCGGCTCACCATTTCCTCTTCAGTGATAGCTGGCTTCCATTTTAGGCAGAGGGCTCGGTAATCGTAGGCGAAATCTCTCAACCGCTGACAGGGTTGTTGAACCAGGGCTCTTAACTTATCCTCCACTTCGGTAAGGTAATCCTCTGGGAGAAAAGCAGACATAAAAGCATCCTTGAAAGATTTCCAATCAGTTACCTTTGCCTTTTCAGCCTTCCACCAGCTCTGTGCAGGTCCTTTGAGTACTGTACTCAGAGTTCCGACGAGCTCCACGCTAGGAAGAGGCCTGATGTCCAGGAAGTTTTCACATTGTTCAATGAACTGGAGCACATCAGATGTCTCACATGATTCCCCAAAGGAAGGAAATTCCAGTCGTATTGGGGGTCTCCCACAGAAAGACGAGATACTGGACATAAGTGAGGGGTGAGCCATGTTCGTTAGTGGAGCTCCAGAAGTGACATCATAGGTAGCGTTGATCCTAGTGGCAGGTGGGGTTTTAACTCTCGCTGCTGGAATGGGAGTTCTCACCTCTTTAACAGTAGAATAGGAAGGAACGGGGTCAAAATTCTGTATTTGAGAACGAGATGGGGTACTGGTGAATCTTAACTTTTTCATTTGACTTTCCCATCTTGCATCTCTCCTCAGCAAACAGTCAACCACGGCTCTCTCCAATTTCTCTATTGACCCTTGGAAATGATCTTCTAAATCTGCCAAGCTAGCGTTCACTGCTTCCCGGAAACTGGTTTCTCTATTAAGAGAACTATCTACGGACAGTATTACCTCCTGTTCATTATTTTGTACTTTTGCACTAAGAGCCAATAAATCCACCTTTAGCTTATCAATCTCAGATTGCATTGTTTGTACAACATTTACATTCAATACCTCTTTTTCATCATCCTCATCATCAGTTTTTTCATCATCAGAAATATACATGGAACTCAGCATAGATGTTATTTCAGCAGCAGGGTTACGTCTGGTAACAAATGGGCCTGCTGTGAAATCAGCCACTAGGGCTTCATCAGTGCTACCTCTTAAATTAGTCACATCCATATGCATGATATCAGCATGTATACTTCGATCTCCTCCTCCATTTATATATGCTTCTTCCTCCATTTTATAAACACCAGAATCACTATTTAACAAAACAGAAACAGCACGTTTCCCCGTACGGGCCACCACTATGTAACACTCCCCTATTTATTAAAATAGGAAGTATTAACACACTCAAAGGGATCGGTGCTGCTCTTAAGTGATTCGTAATATGGAGGAAGAATCTCGCTCAAACACAGATGTTTAACAATAAACCCAAGTGTATTTAAGAGATCACAGATATATACAAAAATATAATGGAACAACGCTGACAAGACAGTGATATATATATATATATATATATATATATATATATATAAATATATATGTTGAGGTGGGAATGTCAGGTAGGTATGTAAAGAGTCTCGTTATCCAGAGTGCACGCACAAACAAACAATGTTAGATCGGTCTCACCGGTGTGTGTTCAAACCGTGAGCAGGATCAGTGCGATGAAGTGACTGTTATAAGTCCACAGAGTTGAGTAATCCAAACAAGCGTTATTTGGTAGTTCTCTTCCAAGGAACGGCATATCATGCTCCAAAAAACAGCCAGCAAAAAGGATAATCCACGCAGATACAATTGTAGTTGAGAGTGAGGAGCAGCTCTCTCGATGACCGGCATATCGGTCTCTTTTATTCAAAATGCCAGTCCTTCCTGTTTACATGTTGCGTCATCCCGTGACGAGATCTCACGGGAAGTGATCGCGAGAACATGTATGGGGGCGTCAATATCACATTAGTCAGGGTAAAATACAGCTTACCGGGCAAAGCAATAGAATAATTGACAAACCAACAATTTAGTCAATAAGCATTATACAAGGAGGTGCTTTGCCTTATGTGGCAACGTTACACATTGATTTATCAGTTATAAGTGATTACAAATTACTACACATATTTTAAAAGGTACATCAGGTTATAATCATAATTATTTCAGTTATAAAAGCAATCACAGGTCAATGGCATTTTCAGAATTATCTAGCAAGGCTAGTTATTGTGTACATTTTTGGTCCAAATGCATTCTGTACATTTTAGAGGGTTAACTCAGCGAAGTACAGTGGCTCTGTGTGTAATGTTCACGGTTTAAGATGAGATGTCTTCAAATTAGGATTGTACAAACACGAGGGGCTTTAACAAGTAAACCTTTCAAAGATAGCCTGCCTTAGCTTTGTATGGAAGTTCAGAAAGTCCTGCTGAGTCTGCTTCATGTCACCATCCCATGGGTTGAGGGGCCTCTGACCAATGGCCTCTTTTGTTTGTTTTATTGGCCAAATGTGAGATTCAGCTAGGCTTCTTGGCACCTAGTGAGCTGAATCTTTTTAATTTGATGTTGAGGAATTACAGGATTAAAAGTTTTGGTTAACTAGATTCAAGTCATATTGCCAGCATTTGTTTGCTCTTCTGCACCTAATTTCCTACACTGTGAACACTCACAAGCCCCCAAGTACTGGGAGAAAATACAAATGCAGCGCATGCACTTACACCGATCAGCTACAAATTTAAAACCACCTGCCTAATATTGTGTAGATCCCCCTCGTGTCACCAAAACAGCGCCAACCCACATCTCAGAATAGCATTCTGATATTAGATTCTTCGCATCACAGTTGGGGCCAGATGGACTGATTTGAGTATTTCTGTAAATGCTGATCTGCACACAGTCTCTAGAATTTACTCCGAATTGTGCCAAAAACAAAAACATCCAGAGAGTGGAAATTCAGCAGATGGAAATGCCTTGTTGATGAGAGAGGTCAACAGAGAATAGCCAGACTGGTTCAAACTGACAAAGTCTACAGTTTCTCCGATAACCACTCTGAGTACAATTGTGGTGAGAAAACTATAATCTCAGAATGCACAGTTTTGGTGGCACAAGGGGGACCTACACAATATTAGGCAGGTGGTTTTAATGTTTAGGGTGATTGGTGCATATAATAAATTATGCATTATCTTTAACTATATTTTTATTTCATTTAACATTTGAACATAGTTGGCTATTATGGTTGATGGGGTGAATTTAAAATTATGATTTAAAATAAATGTTATGTAATTTAAGCAAAGTTTTTCAAAATGGGGCCCCAGCTTGGTCGGTTACTTGGGGCCTCAGAAATTGTCAACCTGCCCCTGAGTGTTATGGAAGATTTGGCTACATTATGACTTAAAAATAGAATAAAACCTTGTACCATGTCTGCTTTAAAATACATATTTAAGCATTTTGAACGTATTTACAGGTTAACAAATTACATTATTAGTAGTTCATAGTATGGATCTATATATTCAAGTGGATGAATATTTAGGATGAGCCAAGCCTGTGTACATGTATGCAAAAATACACATTCGTAACAGAGTTTTGTTGTTACAAATGGTACTTCTAAATGTATATATATATATATATATATATATATATATATGTGTGTGTGTGTGTGTGTGTGTGTGTGTGTGTGTGTGTGTGTGTGTTCTAAATGCATATCTGCTATAAATATAACCCTAACCCTAACGCTTATTGGCACACTAGGTGGCATTCCAACTTCAGATTTCATGGGGTCTTTAAAAGGAAAATGTAAAGGTTCTCGCAAAAGTATGAGAGCGAAAGTGTCCACCAGCAGCTCTGCATTACAATGAGTTATTTTCATCTGTCTCCCAGTCGCTCTCTCACATTAAGCATAAGGTGTGCATTTGCTTGTTCATGCTGATAAGACACATTGCTGTCTCTTCGGTGTCTAAAAGGCTCTGTTTTCATTCAATCCCTCCATCAAAGATGAAGCAGAGAGATCAGAGTGACAGGAGTAATTTACAGCAGGACAGATTTAAGGTTCAAGAGTGGATTGCAATTATTGATTGCCTCTCTCTGAAATTCCATTGCTGCTTTTCCTCTGGCTTAATAGTTTAAAGCAAACAAATACTGGCATTTGTCACATGAGTTCAAATAGAGCATACTGTTGAAGCTATTTCAATCTTGCCCCTGAGACATTGAAGACTATTCTTTATCATCATCCTGATAAACTCTAGAATTTTTTTTCTCTTATCTTGCTCATAAATGCTATCTATGCAATAAAACCCTAGATATAGATCTTATCTTGGCACATCTGCAGCAATGAGAATGATATGAGGGGACATTCTCACTGTAATATGTGTCCCTTCCCCATGACTTACTACTGATATAAGTAAAAGAACATATTTTCACCTTCATGTTGTTTCAATCCCATGAGTTTCTTTCTTCTGCAGAACACAAAAGGATTATATTTTACACAACATTGTTTGCTTACTTCAGTGCAATAGCAGCTGATAGCAGCTTGCCTTAAAGCACCAAAAGTGATATTCAAGTTGTCAGTGGTGACGTCAAAAATATCATCCCGCTGAAATAAGAGCTTTATTTAACTGGATGTGTGAAATTGAAGAAATTATGCCAGAAAAATATTAGTACTGTATAAAAGTATAATAATAATAATACATTTTATTTGTAATGCACCTTTGTACTCAAAGCGCTAAAGTACATTACAATCACAATTTACAACATAATATACAATAACATTAACATTTGAAAAACCTGATTGAAAAAGTCAGTTTTCAAATGAAGGAGCACTCCTAATGGAAACAGGTAATGAGTTCCACAGCTTTGGAGCAATGCAAGAAAATCTCTACCACCCAATGAGAGGAAGTACACGGTGTAAGCAAATCACAAATGTAAATTGGAGCCAGCCCATGTATTGCTTTAAGGTTAACATAAAAATTTTACAATTATTACGACATTGAACTGGGAGCCAATGTAATTGAGAAAGGACAGGAGTAATGTTCAAATCAGTCACAATAATACTCATAATAACAATAATATAATATTAAATGGTAATATTATTAATATTATTATCTGTAAGCAATTTCACATAAGCAAGTGTACTGAATATCAGCATGTTGTGATTCAGCCATGGCAGCCTTTTGCCACAGTTAATCAGATTGTTTACAATAATACTGAGAAGCTCTGTTGTGCATCTTTTTTATTTTACCATGCCCACGCATGCTTCGGAAGGAAATTGTTACTTTAATTCACCAAAGTGGCATTCAACTGATCACAAAGTATAGTCAGGACATTACAGATGTAAAAAACAGCACCATCACTATTTGAAAAAAAGTCATTTCTTATAAAAACTAGACAGGCCCCTTTTCCAGTAGCTATCACTCAGACACCTTACCCTTGAGTAACCATGCTAAATTGCTAATTTGGTATTAGAAAATCACTTGCCATTATGTCAAACACAGTTGAAAGCTATTTGGTTTGTTAAATGAAGCTGAATATTGTCTTTGTGTTTGTTTGAGTTGCCACAATATGCCAAATAATTGACGAAATAGTTTTGTCATGCATTGCCTTCATTTAACACCAAGACAAGCTGATATTTCAAGATTAAAATTACAGCTCCAATTTAAGGTAAGTTTTGGCTCTAATTCTGAGGCTTTTCTGTGTTATCAGATAGTCATTTTCAGGGTGATAATGTAACTGGGCTCTTATGACATCAGTTTTTAAATGTACATTTTTAAATCAGAGCAGCGATATATCAGTGTGATTTGTCCCACGTTCCGCATGTCATAAGCAGTATTTATGCATTTACTCTGCACCCTCACGGTTTGTGCTATTGCTGCTACTTCAGGCGGATTAACTGTATAAATCTATGTAAACATCCAAGTTATGTGCAAATCACTGCCATTCACGTGATCGACAACTGGAGCGCTAACAGACAGCATATCTGCGAGGGGTGTGCGCATGTGAGATGTGTGGGAGCGAGGCAGTCGTGGTGACGAGAGTGTCTGTGTCCGCAATTGTTAACTCATTCACTATTTCCTATATAGTGAATGGCAGTTAGTGCACTATATCTCAGCAGTAATTAACAAAATTAGTTAATTCAGACATGAGTGTCAGAGCTCTGGGACTAGTGCAGAAACATAATATATGACATTTAAAAATACTTGGGCCTTACTTGTTATTCTTATTAAATAATATATTAAACAATAAATCTTCATTCTGTTTGTCATTTTTAATATATACTGTGTGTTAAAAAAGAGTAAATACATTTGATCAAATAAAGAGTACATTTTAAAATATATCTGTATGTTTTGTCTCTCTATATGTTTTGTCTCTCTATATGTTGTTATCCAGTAAGGATTTGTCAAAAAGTAATTTACTTCATTCAGCATGAAATAAAACATTGCAGGAGTGATGGAAGCAGTAAACTCCCAGCTCATATGTCTTCTCCGTGGTGGATTGTGGGAAATTAACCATCATCGAGTGTACTTGAAATGTACACTTGAAATTAGAGTGCACTGTTGGGTAAGAATGAGTGAACAAAAGTAGGGAACGAGTGGCTCACTCAGAATTCAGACTCCTACACAACAGTGGACACTTGAATTAGAGCACTGTATAGTGGATAGGGGTCGGTTTCAGACACAGCGTGTGGTCCATGACCAGAGTTGGTGCCCTACGTAGGCTGCATACTCTGCATTTAGAGAGCGGCGGTACTGCTGTACAGAACTAATGATCTTACGACACTGAAAACTGTAACTACACTGAAATAAGAATCCACACAGGACATTAAAAGCTATGAAATAGCGAAAGAACACATTAATAAAGCATGATCTTGCTTTGGTTTATATTTCAGCATTATATATAATGTCCTTGTGGAACATTTTCACTTTTCACTGTAATAAAAACGTTTCCAAACCTCTCTTATTGACAAATTCATCCAGATCTTCCAAGAGCCCTTAAAGGGATAGTTCACCCAAAAAATACAATTCTCATTATTTACTCACCCTCATGCAACCCCAGATGTGTATGACTTTCTTTCTTCTGCTGAACTCAAATTAAGATTTTTAGAAGAATTTCACGGCTCTGTAGGTCCATACAATACAAGTGAATGGGTGGCAACATTTTAAAGCTAAACAAACAAACATAAGTCTGCATAAAAGTAATCCATAAGTATCTTCAGAAGCGATGTGATAGGTGTGGATGAGAAACAGATCACTTTCACATTCTTGTTCTTGTGTTTTTGGTGATTCACATTCTTCTCTGCATATCATACCCTGCTGTCTAGCAAAAAATTACAAATATTGAGCTGTTTCTCTCCCGCACCTATAATTTCACATTTCACTTTTTTTAAACCACTGGTGTCTTATGGATTACTTTTATACTGCCTATATGTGTTTTTTGTAGCATCTGGAGCCAAAATATTCTTTTAAAATTCAGAATTTGTGTTCTGCAGAAGAAAGGAAGTCATACACATATGGAATGGCATGAGGGTGATTAAATGATAAGAGAATTACAATTTTACAATCTCTTTAAAGTGATCGCTCAGAAATCATTTAACATTCTGTAATAATTTCTCTACCCTCAAGTTGTTCCAAACCAGTGTGACTTTGTATTATGTGGAACACAAAATATGTTAGAGAGAATGTTAGGGACTGACAGTCTCGGTCACCATTCACATTTTTAAAAAAAAATAAAAAAAATAAATAAATATATATATATGTTCCTAGTCACCCAGTTGAACTTTTTAGTGCAACTGGGTGACTAGGAACATGAAATTGTTCAACCATGACTTCATGTTTCTAAGGGATATAAATATGAGTTAACACACAGGCCAAATTCCCTTACTCATCAATCACAGTGGGTTAGACTGAACACAGTTCTGATGTGAGGCAACAGGTTGTTGAGCTTCACAAAATGGGAAGTGGCTAAAAGAAAATGGCCAAAGCATTGAAAATACCCATTTCCACCATCAGAGCAATAATTAACATGTTCCAATCAACTGGAGATGTTAAGAATTGGCCTGGAAAAGGACGTGAGTTTATATTGTCTCCATGCACAATGAGGAGGATAGTTCAAGTGGCCAAAAATTCTCCAAGGATCACAGCTAGAGAATTGCAGAAATGTTTTGGGTCTTGGGGTCAGAAAGTCTCATAAAAAATATCAGACATCACCTATATCACCACAAGTTATTTGGGAGGGTTTCAAGAAAAAAAGCCTCTGCACTCAAGCATCTTCAGTTTGCCATACACTACTGGAACTTCAAATACGACCAGGTTCTATGGTCAGATAAAACAAAAAAAAAAAGCTTTTTGGCAGCAAACACCAGAGATGGGTTTGGCGCTCACAGAGATGCTAATGGTTAAATGTGGTGCTGGATCTTTAATGTTGATATCTTTAACAGATAGAAAATCTAAACCTGACTGCCTCTGCCAGAAAGCTTACAATGGGCCATGGTTGGATCTTCCAGCAGGACAAAGATCCAAAACAAACATCAAAATCAACACAAAAATGGTTCACTGACCACAAATTCAAGGTTCTGCCATGGCCATCACAGTTCCCTGACCTGAACCCCATAGAAAACCTGTGGGGTGAACTAAAAAGGAGAGTCCACCAACATGGTCCTCTGAATTCGAAGGATCTGGTGAGATTATGTATGGAGGAATGGTTTCAGATCCCTTGCCAGGTGTTCTCCAACCTCATTAGGCATTATTGTAGAAGACACAGAGCTAAAATATTGGCAAAGGGCGGTTGCAAAAAGTATTGAATAAAAGGATGCCAATAATTATTGCCGATAATAATTTTGGAGGAAAATATGAGTACTTGAGTACTCTTTTAATTGTATACTTTCTTACTCTTACTCAAGTAATTATTTATGTTAGTACTTTTACTTCTACTTGAGTAATTTTTTTTTAAAGTAATTGTACTTTTACTTGAGTGCAGTTTTTGGCTACTCTACCCACCACTGGTAGTAGTAGAATTACAGTGAATTTTACATATTTTTACATTAGTAATACTTTTCTGATATACCTTTTTTCCAATAAATTTAGCTTTTATTTTGACAGAGCTTTTATTTTGAAGTGTTTGTGTTGTTCTGACCAAGGAGCTGTGATGTTAAGGGGGCAGCTTCTCACTCTGGAAAAGCTGTTGCTCTGTGACTCAAAGTGATTATTAAACCACCAATAGGCTACTATTTAATGAAATAAGTATGTACTCCGTATGTGCCTCACACTACAATGTGAGTTTACAGTTTACTGGCCAAAAGAAAAGATCTTAGGAGGCAGCATAATTAAGATACCTACCTTTTGGAAAAGCCTTTGCATCAGGCGTGCACCTATGATTTCTTAAAATGCTGCCTCCAAAGGAAACTCGTTAGGTTTTGGTACAGAGTTACTGTTTTTTGTAATGGAACAGTATATTTAACAACAAAAAAAAGAGCAGGGCTTAATTGTTGTGGGAATTACATAGCAGAAAACAGGCAGGTGGGTAAAGGCGAGGAGTTAAAAACTACGTTTTGTGATGTCATCCGAAAAAGAAAATCAACTCTGAGGCAGAGCAAGTTGATAAAGGATAAAAAAGACAAATATTCTTTATTATAATGTGAAGCAATGAAATAAGACAATAAAGCTAGTAACATGCATTAATAAAGTAAATGGGGTAAATTCTGATTTTAGGATGATTTTAATGTTAAATTTGATTTCAAATAGAATAAATAATCGAAAAAATTATATTTATCTTCTACAGATGGGGAAATATTATAGTCTGTGGCTGCTTCAAGCTTATAGGGAGCGAATATTCTGGTTTGACTGCAGACAAGGAGAACTTTGAACCTTTCCATCATGCAAAAGGTCAGAACATATTTCCTCACAGCACCCTATTCATACTCTGTTATTATGTCATAATGATTGCCTAGCATCCATCTAGTGCTTAGTGAATTTTTATTATGCATGGGTCAATAGAAGCCTTATTCTTGTTTCATTAGAATATGCAATCATATGCACCATATTCATCATGATGATTGATGTGCTTAATATAGCAGGAGGGAATTCACTGTTTAATTTATTATTATTACTTCTTCGAGGTGATCTCCATCAAAATGCCTTACATCAGGCATGAAGAAGAACAAATGACAATATGATCTGACATTTAAATCTATTTTCTTGAATTAATTGTTTACTCTCAGATCTAATTCAAATGGAATGTGCCAATGTTTAGTGTATGGGGGCTTTCATTGGAGGCTGATGAAAACCTCCCATGTACAATTTTCCAGTACTGTAAAAATCTGATTAAATTATATTAATTTGTTCCACTATCCTACAAATGAATAAACACATTAACTCAACATTTCTTGCCTTCCTGCCCTCTTACACTGTCATAAATTTAGAAAATGTTCTGAAAGCAGAGCTAATGTTTGCAGCCCTTTCAGAATGAAAATCTGTCTACATGTTAGTGCTCAAACATCAATAAAGCAAATGGATCTGTCACACTGTGTGCAGAGATAGCGGTAATATCAGGCACCTTCAAAGTTTATTTAAGATTTATTAGATTCGTGGCTGAACTGTTTGTGTTCCTCTCCAAGAGATACAGAGAAACTGATTCTAAACAATGACAACAGAAGTCTCTTCAAAACAAATAAATAAAGCCAAGCCCATGGGTGTCCTTCATAGAAGGTAAAATTGCAACTTATAATTTAATTAATCTTGATTGCTCTCATAGCAATAAAATAATTCCATCTTTACTTATTAAGTTATTATAAGTAATATTGTTTCCAATTATTAGCACATTTGATGGAGACAAGAAAATGTACTTCAGGAATGATCCAAAATCAATTATAGCAACCTTATTCACAAATTAATTCCAACTATGGGGTTTATAAGCCACCAAATATAGCAACAAGGCTTTGGAACAGCGAGAAGATTAACTGGAACTGGTTTTGAGATAAAGGCTTTACCTATTTGGGGGCGGTTGTCATTTGTAGTTATATTCGTACTGGGTAAACGCAAGTGTAAACAAACATTTGTACAGTACTTCCCTGTACTTTCAGCAGTAAAATATGTGTAAAGAGTCTCTCATTAAAAGAAGCAGTTTATGTGGCTCTCTCAAATAAATAGCTGGATTTGGAAATGCAGTACCATTTGGCCTCCTGTACACAGATCAAAAAGTTTCCAAAACTAGCATTCAGTAACTCCATTTGTAAGCCACTGTATAGTGTAAAAGATCCTGAACAAATCTTGAAATATTCATCATTGTAAGAAAACCCTGTTAACAAAATCAGGCATTGGCCTGCATGTAAAGTGTAGTTTCATAAGATTTTCCAAGAAAGGAAAAGTCAAGACAAACTTTAAATGTTTGACAAAGCCTTGCCTAAAAGGTGTATAATAGTTTAAAGAGTAGTTTGAAACTAGTTTGTTGGAAGGTAAAAATTCTTATATCCACCTTTATCCTAAATCCCTTGATGCTTAGTCTGAAATGTGGGCGTTAATTCCATTGTCAAGTAAGAACTGTTGTTGTTGCGGCATACGTCCATTCATTCTCTTGTTGCGGTTTTGGGATCTTGAGGAGAGTGTATCTGATTTCATAAGGACATATGTTAATCACCATTCATCATCATGTCTGTGTGTTACTGAATGATAATTAACTGCAAACAAGTCATAAAGACAAAGACACAAATAAAACTGGAGCGCTGTTTCTCCCAAATGCCGTTGACATTTAATCTAAGCACAAATGCAACATTTTGAGCAGAATTATCAATTGTTTTAGTGGAGTACCTGTGTTAGTTCAGCTTCAGATGTGTGTGCTTGTCATCTTGTCGCCCTGCATGTTCAAATCAGACAGACACTTTGAGATAGAGCCGTGAAGTTCTCGTCCTTGGGTTTGTAATCAGTTTTTCAAGTTGTCAGATCGAATGGTGGTGTTTCACTGCAGTCCGTGACTCATCAGGATGGCGTTTAATCCTCAGATGTGGTTTTTGATTACCACTATATGTGTTTCTTTGTGATCCAATCACAATACATTTTGAACCCTGTTTATGACTATATTTAACACTGACCATTTGCAACTGGAAATGGGTCTTATTACCAGCTGTAAACAGGGTCTAAAATGAATGCAGCTGGAGCTAGGTAATGCTAAAGAACGACTTACGGCAGAAGTCACACGCACATTCGTTTCCCGTTAGACCCCCCAGGAAAAAGGTGGATGGATTGAATACTTGGGCAGCTTGAAGGGATTAACAGTAGGTCTTCCTAGGTGGTTACTTAGGTGTTCTACATGGTTGTGAGGCAGAAGGGTTTTGTCTGGTTTCTACGCAGTAGCCTATGCTGTAGCCTGATGTGCACCCTTTGAAAAATGTAACTGCATGTTGTGTCAACATAGATCACAACAGCTGTGATTGGTCTGCTTTGTAACCTGCCCCTAGTGATGATGATATATCAATTATCATGGCATTTTAACCAAAATTATTTTAAGACTTATGCATCACATTCACTGACCATTTATCGTGACATATTGTGTTTGGACTAGTTTTATTTTTCAGAAGCATCTGCTGTTTCATGAAGTTACAAGTGTAAATGCCACAAAGGTTACATCTAGTGTATTTACAATGTATAAACTCTGGGCTTTTTCTCTGGACTTTTACACTATATAATGTATATTTGGCATGTGTGTGACAAAGTATTTGTTGTATTCTACCCAATAACTTACCGATCTGTATGTTTTGACAGTAGTGTACAATAAATTATCATTTAATAAGATGAAAATGGAACTCTTCAAATTTGTCAGCAAATTAAAAAGCATGTGGTTAAAAGTACTTATATTGTCTATATGCATTGAAAAATCCAGCTTCAAAATGACACCCATTTTGTTTTGGTTAATTGAGAAGTTATTAATTAATTATTTAAAAAAATATGTATTTTTTACCAAGGTGCATTAATGTATGCCATCATATTTATTTATTATTAATTGACTCAAAGAGCGAACATCATTTGCTATTTATTCTCTCTGCATGGCAGGCAACATGTATAATATATAATTGTACATGAATACTACATATTTTGATTAACTAATTTTTAATGCTACAATAATTATTTATTTTTTAGAATCCACAAATTGCATCTTCTTTAGTTCATTCAGAAAATGTATAGTTTTTTCAGTAATGAAGGCATTTTCTTTCAATATACAAATACTAACACATGGCTGTGTACTCACAGAACGATGCAGACACACCAGCACAGAACTATAAGTGCAATCCACATGGGGCCTACAATGCGTAGGTTTGACGCAGAAGTATAAACTGGCATTAAGAGTACTGATACTTTTTCAAGCCAACATAACAAGTTGAATTTCATTGAAATGTCAGATGTAGTGTGACGACAGGCAATGAGAGAGGATCTAAGTGCAGCTTTTATTTAGCACAAAACCAGGGAAAACAAGGAACAAGAAAAACCACGAGGAATTTAGCGCAAACCATATAAACATGAAATAACTAACACAGAAAACAGGGAAACCAAGGACTTAAATACATAAAGGGACTAACAAGGGAATGAGGAACACCTGGTGAAACAATCAGGGAAAGAGAACTAATCAGGGGAAAATCAATCATAAAATAAAACTACAAGGGACTACAAAAACCAAAAGGGAAACAGGAACAAAACAGGAACTTCAAAATAAGAGCACAAAAACAAAAGACAGTGGTGAACATGACAGAGCCCCCGCTTTAAGGAGAGGATTCCAGACGCTCCCAAAAAAACAACACCCAAAAAACACAGAAACTAAAAACAAATTGTTCAACTGGGGCACAGGGGGCAAACAGGCAGTCCGAGGGGGCACAAGGGGAGCAGAGGAGCAAGGTAGAGACAGGGAGTCTGGAAGTGGTCGTAGGACAGGGACTGGGGCAAGAGGGGGCCACAGGGACGAGAGAGGGTAAGGGGGCCTGGGAGGTGGCCACAGGACAGGGACCGGGTCAGGAGGCCGGGGAGGAGGCCACAGGACAGTGATTGGGTCAGGGGGCCTGGGAGGAGGCCACAGGACAGTGAGCGGGTCAGGAGGCCTGGGAGGAGGCCACAGGACAGGGAACGGGTCAGGAGGCCTGGGAGGAGGCCACAGGACAGGGAGCGGGTCAGGAGGCCTGGGAGGAGGCCACAGGACAGGGAGCGGGTCAGGAGGCCTGGGAGGAGGCCACAGGACAGGGAACGGGTCAGGAGGCCGGGGAGAAGGCCACAGGACAGGGAACGGGTCAGGAGGCCGGGGGAGAGGCCTCAGGCGGGGTCAGGGGCAGTCTCAGGCTGCGGGGCCGTGGAAGGCAGAGTCATGGAGGACTCTGGGGGCAGAGCCATGGAAGGCGGAGCAGGCAGGGCCGTGGAAAGCGGAGCAGGCAGGGCCGTGGAAAGCGGAGCCGAGGAGGACACAGGGGGAGGAGCCGTGGAGGGCTCAGGAGGCGTGGAAGGCACTGGAGGCGGAGCCCTGGGAGGCTCAGGAGGCAGAGCACTGGGAAGCTCGGGAGGCAGAGCACTGGGAGTCAGAGCACCGGGAGGCTCGGGAGGCAGAGCACCGGGAGGCTCGGGAGGCAGAGCACCGGGAGGCTCGGGAGGCAGAGCACCGGGAGGCTCGGGAGGCAGAGCACTGGGAGACTTTCTTCTCCTCCTCCGGACAGACGAGGCCGGCAACGCTGGCTCTGGGATGGACGAGGCCGGCAACGCTGGCACTGGGACGGACGAGGCTGGCAACGCTGGCTCTGGGACGGACGATACTTCCAGCTCGATGGCCGTGGCAGGTGTGGGCGTTGGCTGTGGCAGGTGTGGGCGTTGGCTCGTTGGCCGAGGTAGGTGGGGGCGTTGGCTCGTTGGCCATAGCAGGCGTGGGCGTTGGCTCATTAGCCGAGGCAGGCGTGGGCTCGTTGGAAGTACCCACAGGAGAAAACGTCTCCAAAACCAAATTCACGTACCTCTTAATCACCAGTCTCTGGCAACTCGATCTATCCATGGGCAAGGAGGCCGAGCTGGTAAATGGACTTAAGGTGGCCATCAGAGAATCCAGTGCATTGGGCTATGGTGCTAAACAGACGTGAGTATTCAGTTAAGGGGAGGTTCGCTCGGCTCAACTGGAGGAAGACTGCTGCTAGATCCATGTTAGTTGGTTAGTTATTCTGTGACGACAGGCAATGAGAGAGGATCTAAGTGCAGCTTTTATTTAGCACAAAACCAGGGAAAACAAGGAACAAGAAAAACCAGGGGGAACTTAGCGCAAACCATATAAACATGAAATAACTAACACAGAAAACAGGGAAACCAAGGACTTAAATACATAAAGGGACTAACAAGGGAATGAGGAACACCTGGTGAAACAATCAGGGAAAGAGAACTAATCAGGGGAAAATCAATCATAAAATAAAACTACAAGGGACTACAAAAACCAAAAGGGAAACAGGAACAAAACAGGAACTTCAAAATAAGAGCACAAAAACAAAAGATAACGGTGAACATGACATGTAGACATGCTTCATAGATATATTTTAATTTCCTGACCTTCTATGCAGTATTTGCAACTTTGCCCCTTAATTAGCTTTAATGAATTGATTGGGAGTAATTGATTGTTTCTCCTGTTCCCCTGCTCCCCTGAGCTCAGGGCCAAACATTAGCTCACTTGCTGTAGTCGTTAAGAGCATGTTGTTGCAATAAATGTATCTTATTTCTCTCCTGACACCTTTATAGTCATCATTAGCTATAATTACCAGAATAAAAAGACCTAAACATGGAGGGAGCTCCTCTTACAGGAACTGACAAGATTTTGTTCCAAAACAAAGAAACTTGCCTACACTGTAAATCCTGCCTAAAGCTGCATTTAGTTCAAATTCTTTACTCGTTCCCTCAAATTAAGTAATGGGCTTATTAATTGGTCAAGTAATGGGTCATTACTTCAGTCATCAAGTTCAGCAATTTGGAATTCACAAGGAGTTCAGTTAACTTGTCATAAGTCTCTGAGATATATATTATTTTTTAATAAAAAATAAAAAAGGTTTTGGCAGCCTTGCCTTTTTCTCCACAGCTTCGCTGACTTTTTTACGCTTTGCTGTGCCTCTTTTGTAGTGTCATTTCATGCTTGTTTGTTTTTGTCACTGAGGTAGGCTAAACTATTTGTTCACAGCTAACTATTTTAGACTGTCCTCGCTGCGGACTATAGCACGATGATGTAGTGGATTTAATCCATTACTAATGCTGAGATCCATTCAACTCTGAAAGTTGGATTTTCCAAATTTCTACTAGGAAAAGTGCAATGGAACGGCACTTGAAGTCAGAATTCCAACTGGGAAACTCGTACGGAAATTTTCGACTCCAATTTCACAGAGATGCAGGTGTGTAATGTCACACAAACATTTCGGCACCCAGGGAGATGTACAAAGTGATAAACATTCACTTTTTATGTAATATTGATAAATTAGTTCCTGCATTACATGATATTGAAGCTTTTTTAACAAATGCCTACAGAAATAGGTGTAGAAACCATTGTATATTATACTCTCTTTTGATAATCGTACACCTGTACGACTGCACCAGAAGTCGACTTAAATGACGCACTGGAAATTTCTAATGTGCATGCACACAGTTACATTATATTAGATTCTCTTTACAATATTATATTAATTAGTGTTATCAGTGTGGCATATAGCCTATACACAATTTAGAGGTTGTATTAGCCTAGTGGCTAATAAACGTTAGTAGGCTAATTTAATGCTGGTAGACATTTGTGTCCGTATAATCTTTAATGTTTAAATTCATCCGTATAACAAATGTTATGTGTTTATTTGAAATACTAGATATATGCATTGTTTTGTACTTTATATCCACGAAACTACTTGTGCCGTCTTGTAATCGACCACTGCAGTATCCATAAAGATAAACATTCTCTTCTTTTTATTCTAGTCATAGTATATAAAACATGTTATACTAAAATATGATTTTAATCCCAAATCAAACTAAAGAAATAGGACTGTATATGTTCTCTAAATTGCATCAAATTAATAATATGTTTTAAGCACTTGTGAAAAATGTTGCACAGTGTGGATGTCTTCAAAAATAATGACAGAGTTTTAATTTATCACTTAATGTCATACAATGTCCAGTAAACATAAGAAGCTAAATAAATATTTGGTGTGACCACCTTTGTCTTTAAAACAGCCCCCTCTGAGACTAAGACACAGTTCCCTCTCTGTCACTCACTCAACGTTGTGTCGATGTAGTGACACTAGGGGTCACTCTTGAGAGCCCAAGTCACCTCTGATCTTTGATAAAAGGCCAATGGGAATAGGTGAGTTTTATTTGCATGACCTTCCCCCGGACATGCGGGTATAAAGGAGGGGGACGTGCATACCGCTCATTCAGATTTTCTCTTTCTCTTCGATGGTTTAAGCTGAGCAAGCTATTTCCATCCCTCACCTCTGCTAGATCCTTACGGCGCATTACAGCGGCTTTCTCCCCTCTCTGCACGGGTGCACTGCAGAGATCGCCCCTGGGCGCTTCAGCAGATCTTCAGAGTATATTCTAAAAAAGTGTTTTCCCTCACAAAAGAGTATATTCTAAAAGTGCGGCACACATCGGAATGTCTTTTTCGAGATGCGTCTTTTTAAACATGCCCTTCCGATTGTGTGTTATTCCTGGTTGCGGTCAATATCACTCGTAATGGGACCACCTCAGCCAGTTAAATACCTGCGAACCTCCCATTACCCGAAAAATGAGTGCGCGGGCTCATCCCAGGGTGATTTTGACCTCTTACTCGGTGTCTGTGAAGGCGATGAGCTCTCGAGCACAGCAATTGGAGAGTGGGCTAGTCCTGTCTGACGCAGAAACCTCCGCTGGGCATCCCCCCCTGGGTGTGGTCGCCCAAACATTCAAACAAAGGGCAGTTTCCTCAGTCCCTGGGTCACATAACCGGTGTGTTCGGCCGTCACCCCGACCACCATCTTTTATCTCTCTTTGGCAGGTCCAGCGCCCCGGCGGCAGTTTCCCCGCCCCTGCACACCAAGCTGTGGCACAAACATAATCAAACCTGGACGGTTTCGACAGACTGAGGGGACTTCCACCCCCCCCCCCCCCCCCGAACTGTGAGTATCAGGAGTCAAGTAAGTGCTTCGATACCTCTCGATTTAGCACAGCCACAGGCCTCAAACCCCGTCAATGTGGCATCCCTGGCTCCACCCCGCCACGAGGCCCCACCCACCGGTACGTCCGACGAAGTTGTCTCCCTGGTCCCCCTCGCCTGGTGTTTGGACGCGTGGCTCGCACTTTCCAACCCGTCGCGATGGCTGACTGGGACTGTCCGACTCGTCTACGCAATTCAGTTTGCCAGGCGTCAACTGGGAAAAGAGCAAGCTCCTCCCAGTTCAGAGCTTCTCTTTTCTCGGTTTGGAGTTGGACTCAGTCTCGATGATGGCGTGCCTCACGAACGAACGCACCCAGTGAGTGCTGACCTGTCTGAAGGCGTTCAAACAGAAGGCCATGGTCCTTCTGAAACTATTTTAGAGGCTCCTGGGCCATATGGCATCCCCAGCAGTGGCCACGCCGCTCGGGTTGATGCATATGAGACTGCTTCAGCACTGGCTCCGGACTCGAGTCACGAGATGGGCATTGCACCACAGGACACATTGCGTGGTCATCACGCCGATCTGTGGCCACCTTTTCAGCCCTTGGAATGACCTCATATTTCTTCGGGAAAGGGTTCCCTTAGAACAGTTCTCCAGGAGCATCGTGGTTACAACCGACACCTCCAAGATGGGCTAGGGTGCTGTATGCAATGGGCACTCAGCCGCCAGCCCCTGGACGGGCCCATGGCTACGTTAGCACATCAACTGCCTCGAGTTGTTGGCAATACTGCTTGCCCTGTAGAGGTTCTAGCCTTTGTTCCAGGGCAAGCACCTGTTGGTTCAAAAAGACAACATGATGACGGTAGCATATATCAACCAAGGTGGGTTACGCTCCACTCACATGTGACAACTCGCATGCCATCTCCTTCTCTGGAGTCAGCAGCACCTCAAGTCGCTGCGAGCCACTCACATACCGGGTGACCACAACACCACAGACCCTGTGCAAGGTCAGGGAGGATGAGGAGCAGGTCACCCTAGTGGCTCCTTACTTGCCCACCCAGACTTGGTTCTTGGACCTCATGCTCCTTGCATCAGCCCACTCCCCGGCAAATTCCCCTGAAGAAGGACCTTCTTTCTCAGGGACGGGGCACCATCTGGCACCCACAACCAGACCTCTGGAACCTCCATATCTGGCACCCCTAGATGGGACATGGAAGACCTCAGTCGCCTACCACCTACCGTGGTAGACACCAACACTCAGGCTAGGGTCCCCTCTACAAGGCGCCTGTATGCCTTGAAGTGGCGTCTGTTCGCTAAGTGGTGTTCCTCCGTATATGAAGACCCCCAGAGATACACAGTCAGCTCAGTGCTTTCCTTTCTGCAGGAGAGGTTGAAGGGACGGCTGTCCCCCTCCATCTTGAAGGTGTACATAGCTGCATAGGTGTACATAGTCCCACAGTGGACGGCATGTACTTAGGGAAGCAAGGCCTTTGAGGGGCTCCCTTCGAGCCCTTAGAGTCAGTAGAGCTTAAGGATCTCTCGTTGAAGACTGCCCTCCTTACGGCGCTCACCTCCATCAAGAGGGTTGGGGACCAGCAAGTGTTCTGTCAGCAAAACGTGCCTGGAGTTCAGTCCAGGCTACTCTCACGTGATCCTGAGACCCCGACAGGGCTATGTGCCTAAGGTTCCCACGACCCCGTTCAGGGACCAAGTGGTGAACCTGCAAGCGCTGCCCCAGGAGGAGGCAGACCCAGCCTTAGCGTTGCTGTGTCCAGTGCACGCCATACGCATCTATTTGGATCACATGCAGAGCTTTAGGATCTCTGAGCAGCTCTTTGTCTGCTTTTGCGGACAGCGGAAAGGAAGCACTGTCTCCAAACAGAGGATCACCCACTGGATCTTCGACACCATAGCTGTTGCCTACCAGGCTCAGCATGTGCGGCTCCCTGCAGGGCTACAAGCCCATTCTGCCAGGAGTGTGGCAGCCTCCTGGGCTCTGACCAGTGGCGCCTCTCTAGCTGACATTTGCAGAGCAGTGGGCTGGGCTACACCCAACACCATTGCAAGATTCTACAATCTCTGGCTTGAGCCGGTCTCATCCCATATCTTAGCAGGAATGAACGGATAAGTCCTGGTTGACCGGCCGGGTATATCGCTTGCGCCATGCACCTTTCACCTCCCTTGAGCTGAAGATGTGCATTGTTGATTCTCAGTAGTGTTCACAAATGTGTTCCCTGGTTGATTTCCTCCAGGGGGGGGGGGGGGGGGGGGGGCATGACATCTTTTGCAGGGCTCCCTATTCTTCTATTCTAAACTTTTCTATTTGCCAAATAATGTTTGGGAATCTACAACATTTATATTTCCTATTGACACACTAAGGTAAGGTAAGGTTGTTTATTTATATAGCACAATTAAAAACAACGGCCAGTTGACCAATGTGCTGTACAATTTGTAAACATATGCAAAGAACAGAAAATACACAAAATACTAATATTGTACAACAACATTCACTAAAGCTGAAGAAATAAATAACCATCTTAAGACAAATTATTTTGTGAAACACCTTATGTGCTAACACCTTAAGAGTTTTGCACAGTACTGTATATATAATGGTTATCATCAATACCAAACAAATTCAAATAGTCAGCAAACTCTCATGTTCTTTAGAAGACTTAAATCCCAGAAGCTCAAAAGTTATTAATACTGAGATCAGGGCCAAACATTAGCTCACTTGCTTAATTTTTCAAGAGCATGTTGTTGCAATAAATTTTTTGCAATGTAATTTTTACAGTGGTTTTAGGGTTTGTTGACATGATTTACAACATTATATCATCATGGCAACAAGTTGTAAAATTGGCTAAATCACACTAAAATCATGTTTACACAACATATTGTTTATGTTTAATGAAGAGTTGGGGTACTTGAGTTTGGACTCGGACTTGAGGCCGAGTCACTTGTCCAGTTTGAATGGATTTGGATTTGTCACAGAGTTGGATGCAGTTTTACTCAGACTTGACTCGGACACAAGCCTTTGGGAATCTGGATTTTTTCAGAGTCAAAACGAGCCCATGACATTTGTGATGGAATGAAACAAAGAAATAAGTAACAAAACAGAAATTAAGGAACACATCTCTGTCTGCTTGCAGCTGTATTAGTCCCTGAAGTCGTAGACATAGCCAGAGTTGTTTCACTGTGTTTAAGCAAACGCGCACACACATATACCCACGTGCACAGAAACACTCATCAGTCAACCAACATGTTGAATGTTACTACAGAGACTACTGTATAACATCGACTACCAAGGTGGCTGGCACGACAAAAACATAAAGACGGGTTTGTGTAATAGAAACTAAACAAGGCAGTTTCACACAACACATGACCTGACAACTGGTAAAATTGCATGTGGCATTTGCGCAGCCAAGACGGTGCTCGCATTGTGGTTTCATCATGGTTAAAAACATAATTTAGTCAAGTCACCCACATCATGTCTCTCACAGTTTACTAAAAACAGCATATTTAAATAAAAATACATTTAGTATTAATGTTGGATATTAAGTGAATTTAGGCATAATATATCTAAACATGTGGGCTTCTGTAGTTTCTTGTGGTCCATGCAGTATTGTCAGCTTGAACTGGTCCATAATAGCTTGATGAATTAACTGTGTGACTTTTTAATTGTCTGGTGAAAAACTCTACAAAATCTGCAACTCTAAACAGATAAACAGCACCTATTTATTATTGATTGACTATTTTCACAGCAATGACGAGCTGCTTAGAATACATTCTTTTACAGCATTTGTCCACCATTCACAACATTCAACCATGCACAATAAAATATTGGGATATTTTGGGAAGTGAAATGTTTTGTTTATAATTTAATTATAGACTATAAAATAAATGTATTATTCGATGAGTTTCTGTATGAAGCTAAACTTCATGTTATGAGATTAATTTAGTTGGTTATGAAGTTTTTATTTAAAATTTTATATTTTTATTGTAAACCACCGGGCAACTTATGCACATCTTTTTTTTTTTTTTGCCTATATCTGACGCTTTTGAAGGACAATTCTGTTAAATTTATGACACAATTATTATTCTCCATGTTTTTGCAGTTAAAGAAGAGCTTAATTAAATTTTCTTTGGTTGGTATTTAAAGATTTCAGAATGATTGCAAACCAACGTGGCTGCTGCTCAAGCAAATATACATTTTTATTTATTTTTTATCTTCTGCGGCAGCTGCTGTGAGACGCACATGGACGCATCAGGGATTTATGTACAAAACAGTACACACAACTGCCCTGCATTGTTCAGTTTCCCGCAAATTAACTAGAAAATCATGTCCATGGCAACATGACCCTAACATTATCAGTGGGTTTTTACAGTGTTTTTGGATGAGGATTTGCAGTAAAATTGTGAGACGTAACTTCTCAGCGAGTGCTAAATACTACGGTGTTGTGTTGGGCCTCATGTGTGCAGATAGGAGAAAAAGGCAGGCCTATACACAGTCATAATGTCTGACTGAGGCCTGAGAGCTCGGCCTGCCATTTTGTGCACACCTTCTCTCCTTACACACACATAAAATTATAAAAAATAATACTCAAGAAAAAGTAGTTACTTCTTAAAAAATTTAGTTTGAGTAAAGGAAAAGTACCTGTCCTAAAAACAACTTGAGTAAAAGAGTAGCCCATTTAAAAATACTCATGAGTAATGAGTATTAAGTTGCGAAAGCTATGCCCATTTATAATAAAAACTTGATGCTGCAATTTAAAAATGTAGAACACATACCATAAATTTGCATTCCCTTTTATGGCTGTTTGCCAGAAAGAATAAAAATATAGGTATCTTATAGGTGTTTGTGATTGACAACTTAAAATGCATCACTTATCTATGATACTGTAAACATAAAAAAGAAAAGGGTAACATGAATACAGAAATGAAAAGATGAAAGATATTTTCAATATCATAATGTATGAAACAATTTAATTAAAATCAGTTTATTTGAAGGGGCTAAATTTTCTTTAATGCCGACTGAGGAGTTACTGTTGCGCATAAAACATGTTCAAAACAATGCAAGGAATGCAAAAAACAAAACAAAAAAGAACACACTCTTATGCCATCCCAGATATGTATGATTTTCTTTCATCTGCAGAACACAAATTAAGATTTTTAGAAGAATATCTCAGCTCTTTTGGTCCATACAATGCAAGTGAATGGGTGCTAAAATTTTGAAGCTCCAAAAATCACATACATCAGCATAAAAGTAGCCTAATCCAAGTGACTCCAGTGGTTAAATCCGTGTCTTCAGAAGAGATATGATAGGTGTGATGTAGCCCACTGTTTACATTCACTTTAGACCAAACCGACTGCGTTTACATTAATGCCTCATCAAGACGAGCATTGGCAGAATTATAAAGTGTATTTGACCATTTAGGCACATGCTGCATTAGCGCACAATTGCAACCAGTCAATCAAAAAGCACACAGCTACAGACATCAGGAAATAATAAGTCGTAATGAATACCAATGGTCTAGATGTAGAACATAGGCTAAATATAGAAAATTACTCAAAAGTTTATCATTGATATCACAGACATCTCTCTCTCTCTCTCTTTCAGATAAACATCAAGATTGTTTTATTGCCAGCCCTATTGATAACATTGCCTTAATCTCTCACATCAACCATTAATCTCAGTGATTATTGAAAGTACAGACTACATTATAGATGGAGAATCTATGCAGAATCTAGGAAGCAGAAATCTGAAATTTACCTTGATACATTTCTTAAAATTAGATTCAAGATTAATGCTGATATCTGGCTTGAGCAAGATAAACTCACATGAAATAATCAAGCAATTGCCCTTTTCACTGTGAAAATCCCTTTCATGTGCTGCTGTGATGTGCAGGTGATGAACTACGCTAGAGGCATCCTCCACATCCATAACAGATGGCACCAAATCTACAGCTTGTTCAAGTTTGTTACGTGCGATTTTTCTCCCTAGCCAATCATGTTGATAGATAAAAATAAAATCAGGACGGGTAAGTAGCGAACACAGACAGTGAGAAAATAGTGCATTAAAGTACAGTTACAGCACTTAAAATGTACTCCGGTAAAAGTATAACATTTTTAAACTACTTATATTACAATTTCTGGGAAAAACGACTTACATTAACGTGAGTATTTGCAATTTGTTACTTTACACCCCTGCACACACACCCATTTACATGCACATCTAACCTCCTCTTATGTATTATAGGGTTATCTGTTACCATATCTAATCATATTACTGTTTAGATTGTAGTTGGAAGTCGGAAGTTTATTGACTGCATTGTTTTGATTATTAATTGATATTACTGCATCAATTGTAATGATACGCAGACTCGGTAGCTTGTGATGAACCCAAGTGTGGGAGGTTATTGGACAGGACACTGAAAAAGCAGGTAGGCAGGCAAGGTAAATGTTCAGGTTTAGTACAATGTCTTTGGGGACAGTCTAGGAACAGACAGGGAACCAAAGCAGAAGGCAAAAATCTACAAGAGTAGATTACTAAACTACAGGTGCTCAAACAGGTAACTTCAACATCAAACAGGATCACAGGTGAGTCACATGCATAAACAGTGGAGCAGGTAATTATATCCAAACACAAAGTATTCACAGCGTTCTCAAAGTCACATTTTCTGAGCATACAGAGACACTTGTAGTTGAACAGGTAAGTTTCAAACAGGTAAGTAGATATGCTGTAAACTTGAATATAACAAAGTCAATTATCTTGTGTGTCTGGAGAGGATCGTAGACAAACAGGTGAGATGAGTAGAAAGCCGTATTCTCAGGGTCACATGTTGGTTATATCCAGAACAGATCGTAGATAAACTGGTGAGGATAATCCGGGTAAGTAGGTAAATCGTTATCTCCAAATTTGCTGAAAAACTCCTCTAGTAAATTCCAGAACAGATTGTAAAAAAGTGATGAACACAGAGAAGTTCTTTTTACTGCGGTTGAGTGAGAGGGAAATCCGAGGTACCTCACAACAAGGCTAGCCGCTAAATGAGGGTGAGAGTGCTGTTTAAGTGCAGGTCCAAATGAGTCATGTCAAGCCATTTTTATTTGTATAGTGCCTTTCACAACACACATCGTTTCAAAGTAGTTTACAGAAGATCAGGCATTAACAGAAGATACAAATTTTAAATCAATAATGTCTATGAGTCATCATTGTGTAGTTTGATAAAATACGATTGTGAATTGTGTTTAAAACTAAGTAATTAAATAATAATTGTTTTTATAACCCCAGTGAGCATGCCGAAGGTGACTGTGGCAAGGAACACAAAACTCAATAAGTGTTGAAGGGTTTTGTTGACAATTAATTGATAGTTGATGTATTCCATTTAAAGAGTGTAGTCCATCATTAGACCTAGATGATGCAGGCAGAGATCAGTGAGGTGCATCACAGTTCAAACTGGCTGGTTATTTTGGTGAGATCTATCCTAAGTCCAAGGTTCAGGCAATGGCAAATGAAGTATCCCATGTCTTTTGGTTGAAGTTGGCATTAGTTCATCCTCTGCAGTCCATCATAATAGACTGAAGTAATGTTTGGCTGGCAGCTATTAGTCATCATCGCACAGTGACAACGTAGCATTGGAATCCAAAACAAAGCAGGAACGGAGCTGGAACCAGCCGGTTCTGGTGACCTCAGGATAGGAGTCCCGGAGTTGAGACAGGGAAACAAATAAATTAATATTTGCAAAGATGCCATTCAATTTATTGTAGAGTTATTGATCATGAACACTGTTTCTAGTTCTGGCAGACCTAACTAAAGCAGCCTAATTGTGAGTTGTAAGAGAAATTATGTGTATGCCTGGCTAAATAGATGAGTCTTTAGCCTAGACTTAAACTGAGTGAGTGTGTCTGTATCTCGAACAGTGTTAGGGAGACTATTCCACAGTTTAGGAGCCAAATATGAAAAGGATCTACCTCCTTTTGTGTATTTTGATATTCTAGTATCAACTATTAACAGGCAAGATTTTTGTGATCGTAATGAACATAATGGAATATAGCGTGGTATAATGTCACTTAAGTACTGCAGAGCTAGACCATTTAAAGCTTCGTATCTTGTTAACATAATTTTAAAATGAATATAAAATTCTGATACTGATAACGGCTGGGGCCCTTACACGCATCGTGGGAAGGGGATCTTACCCAGTTTCCTATTCTTTCAGGGGGAAAAGACCCTGCGGAGACCACACCTGCCCAGTGAGAGGGAAGTAAAGTTGCGAAATACACCACATGAGCTTTTAGGTCACATGTGGGAAGTGGCGCGGTGGTAGATCCGGCCTCTTTGGAGGGAGGAGTTGCTACAGACACGGCGACCGGGGGGCAGCGGGAACTGTTGACCGTACCGCGGAAAATACACACACAAGGAAAGTCCACGTAGGAGCCCTAGCCTGCGGAGCACCTATTCCAGTACAGGGTATATTTGAGTACCCGCAGTGGATTGGGTCGGCGAATTCCTCCGGCAAATTGCGGACCCACAGGGCTAGGAGGAGTCATCCAGAGAGCCGAGTGAGTGGGCTCTCCTGGGAGAAAAAAGCTCACAATATTACCTCAGCCGAGGGAAAGGGCGCTGGGTGCAAGCGATTCACCCGGTCAATCCGTCAGCGTGTTCTACCAACTCGGACCGGAGAAAACACGGGCCGAGACTGACTCTACACCACCCAATGGGAGAGCCTCTGTTTGAAGACAGCGTTCCCTTTCCGCTGTCCACCGACAGACAAAGAGCTGCTTAGAGTGTCTAAAGCTCTGCTTGCGGCCCAAGTAGATACGCAAAGCACATACCGGACACAGCAAAGAAGGGGCTGGGTCTGCCTCTTCCCGGGGCATCGCTTGCAGGTTCACTACCTGATCTCTGAAGGGCGTAGTAGGAGCCTTGGGCATGTAGCGTCGCGGTCTTAAGATCACATGTGTGTCTGCCGGACCGAACTCCAGGCAGGTGTCGCTGATAGAGAACGCCTGCAGGTCCCAGACACTCTTGATGGAGGCGTGCACGATCAGCAGGGCCAACTTTAGAGAGAGGATCCTGAGTCCAACTGATTCTAGCGGCTCGAAGGGGGATCTCTAAATGCCTGAGAGGACCACTGAGAGATCCCAGGAGGGGAACAGGCATGGCCGGGAGAGATTTAACCTCCGGGCGCCTCTTAGGAACCTGATAATCAAGTCGTGCTTACCAAAAGAATTGCCGTCTACTGCGTCGTGGTGGGCCATGATAGCAGCTACATACACCTTCAAGGTGGATGGGGACACCCTCCCCTCCGACCTGACTGTGCACCTCTGTGGGTCTTCAACCCGGGAAGAACACCAATTTGCGAACAAACGCCACTTCAGCGCATAAAGTTGCCTGGTAGAAGGGGCTCTGGCTTGGTTGATCGTGACTACGACAGCAGGTGGTAGATCAGCTAGATCTTCTGCGTCCTGTCCAGGGGCCAGACGTGGAGGTTCCAGAGGTCTGGATGCGGATGCCAAAGCGTGCCCCGTCCCTGAGAAAGAAGGTCTTTCCTCAGGGGAATTTGCCAGGGAGGGGCTGTCGCGAGGAGTACGAGGTCCGCAAACCAAGCCCGAGTGGGCCAGTAGGGAGCCACTAGAGTGACTTGTTCCTCGTCCTCCCTGACCTTGTCCGACTGGGGGTGAAGCCTCCACTCCCCACTGGGCAAGCGTTGTCATGATAGCGCGTCCGCTACCACATTGAGGTTACCGGATTCCAAAGGAGGAGATGACGGGCGAGTTGTGACCTGTGGCAGGAGCGCACGCTGCCTTGGCGTGCTGTCTAATTTGATCAAGATGTGTTTGCCCTGGGAGAAACCTCCACAGGGCAAAGAAAACAGTCAGCAACTCCAGGCATTTGATGTGCCATCGCAGCGGGGCCCCTTTCCAACAGCACGCAGCTGCGTGCCCGTTGCACACGGCGCCCTAACCCAATCTGGATGTGTCGGTCTTGACCAGGATGCGTCGGGACACCTGCTGCAAGGGGACTCCTGCCCGCAGATAGCAGAGGTCTGTCCAGGGTTTGAATGTTTGGCGGCAGGCGGGGGTGACCATCCCAAGGTGCGTGCCGCGGCGCCATGCTCCTCTCGGGACTCTTCTTGGGTACGATGAAGTAAGGGCTGTAGAGATCCTTCTTCATCTCGGTTGGAGGGACAGGCTCTATCGCATATTTGAGCAAAAGGGTCGCGATTTCCGCGTGCAGGGACTTGGCATGTTCGCCGTGTACTGAGGACGCCCGCGAAGGGGGGCGGGGGCCTGGCAAACTGAATTGCGTAACCGAGTCGGAAGGTCCTGGCCAGCCAGCGAGACGGGTTGGGAAGTGAAAGCCACGCATCCAAGCTCCATGCTAGGGGCACTAATAGGACGATTATTTTTGACGTACCCGGTGGGGCTTCGCAGCGGTGCAGAGCAGGTAATACGGCATCGGGAGGCAAAAGTGTGTCCCGAGGCTCTGGTGCTAAGAAAAGATTCTAAGCACTTACCTTGCTCCACACACCCGGCAGGGGCGGGTTAGCGACTGAGGAGGAGGTCCAGAGGAGGCGTCCTCTAGACTCGTCAGAACCGGCCGGCTGGGGAACAGTCGTGTGGCTGAAGGCGGAGGGTCCAAGTCCAGCACGTCAGGACTATTGAGGTGTGGTGGCAGAGTGCCGTGAGAACGGCATTTGCGGGCCACGTGACCCAGAGACAAAAGAAATAGCTCTGTTATTGAGAATGTGGGTACCGCAGCCCGGAGGTGGTGTGGCAAATGAAATATATTCAACAAAGAATTGTCCTCCTGGCCCTCCACCGGGGAACGGAGTGGTCTTACCCGCTCGAGCGAATGTCTTGGTCTCTGGGTCAGACATCTCAGTACCGCTTGGGAGCCTTCCGGGTCCTCGAGGGTGTCCGTGAGACAGGGGGCGTGCGCTTCCTGCGGGGTGCTCGACGCCGGGGCTGAGAGCTGGGCCCGGGTTGAGGTGGAGCTGCACGTTGTTTAAGCGCAGGGGGATGCCCTTGGCGAGCAGACGGGGCATGGCCCGTAGCGGAAGGTTTGCGGCGGTACAGGATGTGTGAGATGGCCTCCATTTGCTTTTTCACCATGGAGAACTGCTGGGCGAAGTCCTCAATGGTGTCGCCGAAGAGGTCGAACTGGGAGACAGGGGCGTCGAGGAAGCGTGTCTTGTCTGAATCGCACATCTCGACCAAGTGGGCACCTTGATATCAATTTGACGTCAAATATTAGTCAAGACTTGATCAAGATGCTGTATAACATCATTTTAAATTCAGTTTGAACGGCAATTTCATCCAGTGGAAATTGGGTGAAAATAGGAAGTTAATCCCACACTGAAACTTGTTTAATGTATATGTAGGCCAATATGTTTGACGTTCAATTTACATCAAATCAATGTGTGATTTTAGATGTCAAATTGATGTCATATAGACATCACATTGACATCAATGATTATGTTAATGATAGAAATTTATTGCATAATATTAATTCGTTGTCAGCTTGATTAAGTTTAAATAGCATTTTTTCTTAACTGAGGCCTCAAAATGCATCCATTTGGCACATCTCCTTTTGAAGATTGGCTCAGTTTTCAATTTGAAGCAGTAAGTTCAACACGGCAGGGAATCTCCCGGCGTGTCCTCTCTGGTTCCGCTCAAGCAAACGGATGACGATGATGACGATACATTTATTTTTCACGGCCAGTAACCGCTTAACCAATCACATATGCCTTTAGCTTATATTGTCATGAGTATCTTGGCAGTTTTCAGAAATAAAATTGGTGATTGGACGGCGAAGATATTGATACAGGAATAATTGTTCCCAAATTTGAACGCTCTGGCTGGAAAGGCTCATTATTGTAAAATTTACAGTAGGCCTAATTTTTCACAGTGAAAATACATTGACATTTCATATCTGAAAAACAAAAACAGGCAATTATTCTGATTTCCTTTTTGCATTTCAACAGATCTAGACGCAATGCCCATTCAACGTGACTTGCTTTCTCTGCTGTTTAAAACTTTTTTCAAGTCGAAGCCGCAAGGATTTAAAACGAACCAAATACAGAAAAAACTTTCACATTCACGTGAACTCGTGTTCAGCTCTTAACGTGAAATTGTGTGCTGCTCTCACGTTAACGTGAACACGTGTCCTTCTCTCACATTAACTTGAACTCCTCTCCAGCTTACATTTTATCAGGTGGGTAAATGTGTTGATATGTCATGAAATGTAAAACACTAGTTAAACTTAGAGGAACACATGAAACATGCTTTGTGCAATTACTATTTTTAGTACTTTTTGAATTTCCCGCCAGAGAAAAATAATGTAGCCTGTATAATACGAAAGTTGAAGATAGCTGTGTAAAACAAAAGTTAAACTTAGAAGAACACGTGTTTAAATAAAATATTATTTTGTGCAATTACTTTTTTTGGTACTTTTTGTGTATGATAATTTCCCGCCAGTGAAAGCTAATGTAGCCTGTATGAAAGTTGAAGCTAGCTGTGTAAACACAATTTAAACTTTGATGAACACGTGTTTTAATAAAATATTATTTTGTGCAATTACTATGTTTGGTACTTTTTGTGTAAATGCCAATTTCTATCGGGAAGACACACAGGCTAGGGTGAGGTTTAAGATGCCATTTATTTGATGAATGTAAAACAGAAAAGTAATGTCTCTCTTTGACGTAGGCCCCGTCTGGCGGTCCGAGGGAGTTGTACTCGGAACCGTCATATCCTGCCGGAGATAGGAGGCAGGGGCGAGGAGCCTACCCCCAAAAGAGAGAGAGAGAGAAAGTACAATACTACCCCCAAAAGAGATGATCCAGTTTGGTATGAACCAGGTCTTGTGTTAGGCGTTCATTCTGGAGAAGGAGAAAATTAAAGATGTGAGCATCTGAATTTGACATGAAATTTGCGGCATCTCTGGCATGGTTGTGTGAAGCCTTTGCAATAGGAAAGCCTTTTTGAGAGTGATTTTGGGCCTCCGTCGAGGCCCCTGGTTATGCAGAATCTTTATAAGGCGAGCAGCGTGATATGCGCCCTACGTTAGAGTGAAGAGTTGTTTGAGGTATCTTTGCCGAAGGTGAACATCGTGTGTTGAGCCATACGATAATGGTGATGTTGCGTGCAGTCCCTTCGTTGAAAGACATTTGATATGAAAGCCCTCCGACGAGGGAAGAGTAGTTTGAGGTATCTTTGCCAAAGGTGGACAACGTGAGTAAAGCCATATGATAATGGCGACGTTGTGTGCAGTCCCTTCGTTGAAAGACAACATTTGATATGAAAACCCTCCAACGAGGGAAGAGATGTTTGTTTATCTTTGCTGAAAGGTGGACAAAATGTGTAAAGCCATACGATAATGGCGACGTTGCGTGCAATCCCTTTGCTGAAAGACAACATTTGACTATGAAAGCCCTCCGACAAGGGAAGTGAAAATGTTTTTTTTTTATTTTTTTTATGGGTTACAGAATGCATAGAGCCATATGATAATGGCGATGTTGTCGTGCAATACCCTGTTGAAGGATATCCCATTATGGTTCCAGCTTTCCAGCGAGGGCAGCTGGCATGTGCAATGCCCATCCAAAGAAACCATGCTTGAGTTTATGGATGCCCTTGCAAGGGGGGTAAACATAGTTATGCGCTATCCTAGCGAACAGTGGTTGTGCTTGAATTGAATCATTGTGTAGGGAAGGATGTGCTGGGAGAGAGCCACCGACCACCACAAGATATGCATGAGAACTAATGGCTGATGGGGAGTTGAGCTTGTGGGGCTCTCTCCCAGCACATCCTTCCCTACACAATGATTGGGTTAGGTTGACTATTTCAGGTACGACTGGGGACCAGCAACCGAGCATCTTCATTATGGATTCCATTATACCTCGAAGGTTGCCAGTAGAAGCTGGTCTGTGGAACTCCAGCGAAACGAAGGAGGGAGTCAGAGATTACATGGAAAAACCCGGGAATGTGTCTGGCTGGGATAATGGAGTTAGAGGAAATGCTCTGCCATGTCAGAGGTCTCGTAAGGGACATGTTGGCTCGAGGAGGACCAGCCTTTATGATTATAGTGACGACTGCAGAATTGTCGCATAGCTACGGTGCGTTTGCGTGTCTGAAGGGAACCCATATGACGCTGGCCGTGATGATGGGTATGGAATGAATAAAGCCTCTTTTAAATCTCTTGTTGATGTAGCTTGCTGTGTAATCACAAAACGCAGCTGCGGTGGTTCTGGGAATGAATTTCCTTATTTCTGTATTCAAACGTATATTTTACCCCATATAGGGTAAAGAGCTATTTCATGGAGGGTATATGGGAATTCGGTTTTGCTGGACCATATAATGAAGTGCTGCACAACTAAGCGTGGAAGGATTTGATGGCTTGGGTCTCAGTATCATTTCCTTCTTCCCTCACTGGGCCGCATCGAGACAGGGATTACAGATCGAGAAACACTTATTAAATACATTAAATGACGAAATATCTAACAGTGAGATTCATTTAGAAGAGAGCGCATGGAGCGTAGGAAGCTATATTTAAAAAAAAAAAAGTACAATTCTGGCCATTTCCCTGTGGACCATGATCCTAGACAGTAACCACTGAATCCTATGGAGGGAGCCGCGTCCGAGAATGGGGACCTGTCATCCAGAGATTCGCGGCATCTATCGCCGATTGATAGGTAGGAGAGGTTGTCTACTGAATGAGCTAGTGATCGTGAGCTTCAGGACGCTGTGTGGCCCGTTTCTCGGCCGCATCCAAGTGCTTTTTGTCAATGAAACGCCTGTAGCAAGTGGAGTGAAACCCAGCGTCTTCGGGAACATTGTCAAACTCGATTTCTAGATGGACTTGCAGGAGGGCCATGGCATGCAGGGCGGAAGCGGCCTGTCCGGTAGCTCTGTAGGCTTTAGTGGCCAGTTCCAACATCATCCTACAGGCCTTGGAGGGGAGCACAGGGCAACCCCACCAGGTGGCGGTGTTCTCGGGGCATAGGTGGATCGCAACCACCCTGTCCACCTGGGGAATTGCCGTGTACCTGTGGGCCGCTCCGCCATCGAGGGTAGTGAGAGGGGATGAGCGAAGGGCTTTTTGACGAGTGGATAAGGGTGCTCTCCATGCAGTTTTCAGTTTTTCAGCTTCCTCCGGGAAGAAAGGGACCGGGGGGGCATGGCTGTGAGCGACGCGCAGACCCAAGGAACCAATCATCCAGCCAAGATGGCTGTGGGTTCCAGTCCAAGCCCACGCTGACGGCGGCCCGGGCAAGCATGTTGGACATCTATTTCATCTAACAAGCATTTGGAGTGGCGTTCCTTCGGTTGAAGGAAAGCCGCGACCGCAACGTTGCCATGGTCATGTTCTCGCAGTGAGAACATGAGCCATCCACAAACGCTGCCTCGGTGTGATCGCAGCCCAAACACTAGACAGCGCCTGTGGCCGTCTGAAGCGGAGAGCACTCTACCGCATCCAGGAACTACACAGGAGCGGAAGGGCATCTTTATAAAGACGCGTCCTGAAAAGGACTTTCAATGTCGCTGTGTATTGCTCTTTTAGAGGAAAATACTTTTAGAGAAAATCACTCTTTTAATACAACTCTTTTAGTTGCACTGTCGAAGCGCCCAGGGGAAAACTGCACTGCCATGCAGATAAGGAGAAAGCCGCTGATGTGCGGCATAGATCCAACAGCAGATCGACCAGAGGTAAGAGGAACAGGTGTGTGTGACTTGCAGCTTGCTGCATGCACGACCATCGGCTCAGAAGAAAATTTCTGAATAAAACAGACGCATTTCCCTGCCTTTATACCCGTATGTCCAGGGGCGAGACATGCAAATTCTGTCCACCAACTTCTCACTGGCCTTTTTCATAGATCAGAGGTATATTCAGCACTCAACGGAGACCCCTAGTGTTGCTTCTTCGACACAACGTCGAAGTGAGCAACAGACGGGGAACAACTCATTCTTTATTATATATATATATTTCACATTTTAGAATAATAGTAAAGTAATCAAAACTATGGAATAACATAAATGGAACTATGGGAATTATGTTGTGACTACACAAAATAAAAAAATAAATCAAAACTGTGTTATATTTTAGCATCTTCAAAGTAGTCACCCTTTGCCTAGAATTTGCAGACATGTACTTTTGACATTGTCTCAGCCAGCTTCTTGAGTTATCACCCTGGGATGCTTTTTAAACAGTATTGAAGGAGTTCCCATCTATGTTGGGCACTTATTGGCTGCTTTTCTTTATTATTTGGTCCAAGTCATCGATTTCAAAAACTTTTTTTATTTATTTTTTTATTGTTTTATTATTAACTAAATTAATATAGTGGCACAATTATACTCAGAAGTATTTAACGTTCATACATGCAGTGTTAATGACATGCAGTGACACAGAGCAGCCCTGTGTCAAGCCTGCTACTTTTAAGAAGATGACAGAAGGATTCACTTATTGGAGTAATGCTATTGAAAATAATATCACAAATATGTTTAGATATGGTCAGAGCTTGAGAGTGCAGATCTTTAAACAATCAAGTGACAAGATTATTTATCAAATATATCACATCCAAATTAACTTTGAATAAAAACAAGAATTAATTGCTAATCTAAGCTAAAAATAACTAACACAGATAGACAAACATAAACAGGTTGGTAAGTGAGTTGTACAGAAAGGGAATGGAAATGATCAGTACAGAGAAAATTGAACTTCATGGAGTCCATAGAAAATGCCTTGAGAACCATTCAATACTTATTTGAGTCTAACTCGATTTGCCATCGGATTTCTCAAATTGTAAACTCCTTTATCAGGACACTGTATTTTGAAGATAATTTTATTCAAATCGAAATAACTTTACAGATCTTTATTGTAAAGGGTTTAAACAATGTAATCCATGCATGTTCAATGAACTAGAAATAATTAATGAACATGCACCTGTGGAACAGTTGTTAAGACACTAACAGCTTACAGACAGTAGGCAATTAAGGTTACAGTTCCTCTTCTGACACTCACTCGACGTGTCGATGAAGTGACACTAGGAGTCGATCTTGAGAGCCCAAAGCACCTTCAGACATGACCCCTGGACAGGACTTCACCTGCGTTGGCACATCAACTGCCTCGAGTCGCTGGCGGTACTGCTCGCCCTGCGGAGTCTACAGCCTTTGATTCAGGGCAAGCATGTTTTGATACGGATGGACAACACCTTGACGGTGGCCTATATAAACTGCCAAGGCAGTTTATGCTCCACTTTTTATCCTCCCCTCCTCTCCAGGGCAGGGTGGGGCATCTGTGGGGTCTTTTTTCCCTGAAAGAATAGGACTTCCCCAGTTAATTTTTTGAGCATTTTTAGGCCCCAGCTGAATCTATTTTTCTATAGAGAGAAAAACTTAAAGAGAAAAGGCCATGGCTGGCATGGCCTGCTCCAATATTTTATACTATAATGTTGTAAGGCAGGTCCTTAGCAGTCATCACCGGAAACAACGTCTCCTATGGGCACAAACCCACCTCCGCTGGACCAGACAGGACTGGCAAAAAGTGCTCTTCACTAAAGAGTTGCGGTTTTGTCTAACCAGGGTCAGACTTGCATTTATCGTCGAAGTAATGAGCATTACACCGAGGCCTGTACTCTGGAGCAGGATAGATTTGGAGGTGGAGGGTCCGTCATGGTCTGGAGAAGTGTGTCACAGCATCATCGGACTGAGCTTGTTGTCATTGCAGGCAGACTCAATGCTGTGCATTACAGGGAAGACATCCTCCTCCCTCATGTGGCACCCTTCTTCCTGCAGGCTCATCCTGACAAGACCCTCCTGCATGACAACACCACCAGTCATACTGCTAATTCTGTGCATGATTTCCTGCAAGACAGGAATGTCAATGTTTTGCCATGGCAAGTGAAAAGCCTTCTTAAATGCAGCTTTTGGCCACACTAGATACTGACTGTTATGTTTGAATTTGACTCTACATTTTATGGAACTTGAGGAGCACCTGAGAAAGCCAAAAGCCATGGGGGCAAGAGAGGAAGCAAGAGGACGAATTGAGGCAAGGATAGAAGAAGATAGGAAGAGAGGGTTTGTCTGAGGTGCGGAGGCTTTGTACTGTTGAGATTTACTGCACCACAAAGGTGTCTTGAGCCAATAAGAAGAGTCTTTTTCTTGGTCACATGGTAATTTCTGTCCTTCCTTCCACTCGAAAAGTACATGTTTTTATCATACATTTTATATATTTTGCATACAAAGGAATATATAAAAAATAGTTAACTTAAACATTCCTCTAATGCAGAAAGAATCTCAGTGATGGTAAACATGATGTGCTTGTCATGAATAGTTACCATTCTAATAAAATAACATGAATAAAACAAGATTAAAGATTATAATCATCAATTTGTCAGTAATAAGTCACTACAAATCACTACACATTTTTTAAAGGTTACATTAGGCTTCAATAATTTTTGTAAAATCACATTTTACTTCAAAAATAGACATGTGGTGCAGTGTAGAATGATGAGACAATGGAGTCTTTTGATAGTGTTATAGTTCATAATATATGTTTATGCATTGAAAAGAAAAGTTTGGTGTTAGTTTGGCGATTGAGTTAAAGTTCCTGGATTTAATATATATAATCAGCAAGCGAAACTCTATTTAAAAAGAAGAAAAATGTGCATTCTTGCTCGTTTAAAGATATAGTTCACCCCATAATTTTAAATCTCTCATCATTTACTCACCCTCATGCAATCCCAATCCCAATTTCTGCTGAAAATGTTTTCTTCTGCTGAACCTCATCCTCCACCAAATTTCACAGTGGATGCGAGACACTGTGGCTTGAAGGCCTCTCTGGGTCTCTTTCTAACCATTAGACGACCAGGTGGAGGATCGGTGATGATCTGGGGGTGCTTCAACATGGCTAGTTTCAGGCAGATTTGTCTTTATGAAGGCACGTGAATCAAGCCACGTACAAGGTTATCCTGGAAGAAAACTTGCTTCCTTCTGCTCTGACAATGTTTCCCAACTCTGAGTATTGGTTTTTCCAGCAGGAAAATGCTCCATGCCAAATAGCCAGGTCACTCCCTGGCATGACCAGCCCAATTTTCAGTCCAGAACCTCATTGAAAACCTCTGGAATGTGATCAAAAGGAAGATGGATGGCCACAAGCTATCAAACAAAGCTGAACTGTTTGAATATTTGTGCCTGGAGTGGCATAAACTCACCCAATAGCAATGTGGAAAAACTGGTATAGAGCATGTCAAGATGCATGAAAGCTGTGATTGAAAATCAGGGTTATTCCACCAAATATTCATTTCTGAAATTTTCATAAAATAAACATTAATATTGTGTTGTTTAAAAATGAATTTGTAGTTTGCATAATTTTTTTCAGACAGAGCTGAAACTCAGATATGGTAGTGGGCATTTCCTTTCTGGCACGCACTGTAAGCGGTAGACCAATCACAACAGACTGGGACATCTGACCAATCAGAGCAGAGTAGGCTCTGATTGGTCAGATTAATTCTCAAAGGAGTTGAGAATTAATCCTTTAGAACAGATCATTGACGGAGTTGTTTTTGACACCAGGAAAAAAAGGTAATGCTGCAATTTAAATTATGAGAAAATTTAAGTGTTTTTTGACCTTGGATGGATGTAAATCTATTGTATGAGACCTTTAAAATTAAATTAAGTTTAAAAACCATTATAGGTGCACTTTAAGTGCTTAGAAATGGAGACAAACTCACGTAAAGTCTGAAAGATGTAACATTACTTCACATTATTCAACTCAAAAGCCTTGGATGATGGAAATAAAACTGTCTGGTTTGCATGTTGGGAATAAAATAGGTTTAATCTAATTCTCTGATGGCTGTGCTCTTTAGACTTGAGAAGTTATTCAGGTTAATGCTCGGACATGTTCCTAAATAGTCAGAGTTTACAGTTTTCACAGCACAGTTTTTTAAAGGACCCACTTGTTTATAATTCCCTAAAGTATATTAACATTTACTACTAAAACTTTATTTTGCTATGACTCATCATCTACATGATTACAGCCAAGAGCAAAAATCAGCCCTGGAGAAAAACAATTCTGTATATCACGGCCCCCTTCAGCATATCATGGCACCGTTTCATAGCCCTCTTCATCATATCACAGCCTACTTTGGCATATCACGGCCCCATTCCGCGGGCTTACAGATCTGTAGAAATTATCTCTGCAACACTGTTCGAATAAACATTTTGCGTAAACACATAGACATTCATGGGCCACAATCTACATGTCACAAAAAACAAGTCTAAAATTGCATTGTGTCAGATGACAA
Organism: Moxostoma hubbsi; assembly: GCA_032164185.1. Lineage (NCBI taxonomy): Eukaryota > Metazoa > Chordata > Actinopteri > Cypriniformes > Catostomidae > Moxostoma > Moxostoma hubbsi. The sequence goes on along the minus strand of JAVLUX010000024.1, from coordinate 883,971 downwards.
TAAGAGCACTGATGAGATTTACATGTAATTTGCTGCAAGAGAGAATGCAGACTCGCTGCTCACTACAAAGCAAAATGCACGTCAGCTCCATCAGCATGTATTTCGCTTCTATAATCTTGAGACCGACAAAACATCATTAATAATTCTGATGCCATTTGGGATGGACTCTGTAATCACGAGGGTGTATATATTGTTTTGTTTTTTTTACCTTTCTGTGAATGTATACTTATTCTACTGAACTATTTGCCTTTTGCCTATTAAACAACACCTAAAGCTATTAAGTGCTTTGAGTGTAGTGTCAGAAAAGCACTATAAAAATGTAACATTCATTCATTCATTCATTTTAAAACTGTAGTTTAAAATGGAAGATTACATGCATACAATGTTGATAGACTCCCTTGTCATTTATTTGTGTTCTCTGTTTGAAAACATCAGATGTTGTCAATTTATTTAGCATATTATATATTAAATATATTATTTTGTTTGAAGTTATTGAGTTATTATTGTACTATAAACATTTTTGCAAATTTTTTCTCTGTTAAATATTTTTGCAGTAAAATAAAGATGAAATTTTTTTTTAAAAAAATTGGTTCTGCATATTGGTTATCGGACATGTAAATACAAATTATCAGCATCGGATCAATTGTAAAAATTCAATATCTGTGAATCTCTAGTCTTGACCTCAAAAGACATGGCACACTTAGCATTTCTTGTTCTCTCAAACAGTCTGAGTCTAGTTTGTCTTCAGAGGAGTGATGGACAGCCATTCTGTATGACATTCATTTTGAAAACATTCACAGTTGGGCCTATGGGCATAGACCACACAGCCTAAAACCAGCCACTGTGCAAAGGGTATATTGTGGCAACCTCTGGTGTGGGGATCTCAAATCTGTTGCTCATTATCTCATCACACTCTTTTAGGGAAGGGAGGTCCAGACACATCCTACCATCCACTGCTTCAATCTGAAAGCTGACTGCCTTTCTTACTGTCATCTCTGTAGACCCAGCACACGTCTTAAAAAGGTATAGTAAGAGGCTGCTTCAGATACCAAATAGATGGAAGAACTCTATTTAGAATATAATTTGGCCTGGGAGTAGTTGCACTGATCATCAAGGATAACATATATCTTGATCAATATGTTTGTTCTAAAATGTATTATAATTTTACCAAAAAAATTTAAACCTGTGAAGATGAAAAAATATATTTTTAAGAATCTTATTTAACAAAAGTTATGTGTGTTATAGATTGAACTGTTATAGGCTCTTCTGCAAAAAATTGCTGCTTGTCTAAACGTATGTACAACTGGCTAATGACAGGTCTGAACAACAGTCACCTGTAATCTAGACATATATAAATGTTGTTTGTTTTGTTTCAACTGAGAATGGCTTACCTGGCTTTGCTCCAGGATCTTGCTGTGCATGCTCTCAGGCGAGAGTGCATCATTAGAGAGTGTAAGTATATGTTTTCTGAGAGTAATGAATGGCTGTTCAGTCACTATAGGTTCCTGAGAGAAGTTCTTGCTGATTTATGAAACTCTCTGGAGTCACACCTAAACCATCTCCCTAACTGCTCTCACTACATAGCACCTCATGTCCAAGTTCTAGCCACTATCGTATTCCATGCCACAGTAACATTCCAAAGTGAAATAGGGGATCAAGCAGGAGATTCCCAAACTTCCATAAGCCGTGCCATTATCTATGTGGTAAAAGCTATTATAAGGCTTAAGCCAAAATACATTACATTTCCTTTTGATGGGGCTCACCAGATGGTAGTTAAGAGGGTGTTCTATGAGATAGGTGGCATATAATACCATGGGTGTGATAGACTGATCCCACATGCATATTAAAGTACCATCTGCAAATACAATAAATTATATCAACAGAATTAATTACTACTGCTTCAGTGTTCAAATTGCTGCAATGGCAACTGCAATATACCAAATGTTGTTCCAAGCTGCCCAAGAGGAACCCACTATTTATTCATATTAAAGGGAAGATGTTTTGGACTGTGCCTGGAAGCTGGAGCTAGAAGAGAAGGATGGCTTCTTTGTGAGTAGGCATACAATATTTTATCTTAAGGTATATTTCCTTAAGTGTCATGATATATGTTTATTGTAGGTGACTGGGGTTATGGTCTGAAAACATGAAAACTCTAGCTAACCAAATGACCCCTCAAGATGTGTGCTACAACCTGAAACCTGCCCATGAATATTATGTGAATGAGTGCACAAACGGCTTAATTATAGCACATCAGATGTGCTTAGATGCAGCAGGTGTAATGCTCTTATACAGCCTGTTAAAGTTTTGTCAGATGGTTTTAGCATGTTATGTACTGAACAACATCACAAAGGCATGGGGGTTCATTACATCACACAAAGCTTGAACCTTTGGCAATGAGCCACACATTATGTGACAGATGTGGCACATCAGAAGTGTGGGGATGCAATGGAGGTGGCAGGGGAGTTTTCAGTCTTGATTTGCATTACTTTAAAATTCTGAATAAAAGATATTATTTGATTTACGTTTCACAAAACTATTACCGTTGTGATTTCTAGAATGCCTCTGAAGCTTGTGAGTCCTATGATTGCTGCCATCCTTTTTCTCTCATTTCTGTTGTAAGTATGGCTGCTGCTTTACAGACAACAAAACTAGGATCATTCCTGCTCTTGGCCTCAAGACAATGGGGGAAAACTAACCTTTTTCTAATCCTTATAACAAGATCGAACAGACAGATATTTCTCCTGTCGATTTGAAGGAAACTTCTAAACTATTGGATTTTGTTCCACTGGGAGTATCAAAGTAAGCCAGTCCAGGCAGATATCCATCTTATTTAGCTGCAAGTAGCCCCATGAGGAGGTCATCAAGCTCCCTAAGTTTTATGTTGTCTTTTGAAGATAGATGAGAAAGCTATCTTGCCACTTGAATAGGGCACTTTGTCACTTCTGGGGTGGCAGAACATTCTTGATGTCTTGTCTGAGACAAGTGGAGAGCAGCTTAAGGGTAAGTGACTGCTCAAATACTTTTAATAAACTCAGACGTTTCTTTTTCTAGCCATTTAACAGTGGATCCAGCTATTCACTGTCCGTGACTCTTAGCCTCATATTGCATTGAAAAATTAGTACTACCATACATTAAAGCTTTCTGGGTTGTTATAAAATTTAGTAAGTCCTTTACAACAGCACTGCTTTTAACTTTGCAAAGTCTATCATAGCTCAGGCTTGAACATGAGAAGGCCTCTGATGATGCTTTTTCCTCTTTTCTACTCATTTCAGGTTATATGATAACATCTGTGTTCCTACTGCACCCAATGATTATATGGCTTTTCACTGTACTGTGCTGTGTTGTTACAGTGTAAGTCAAACTTTTAACCCCCTTTTTCCATGTAGTTACAGGGTAAGTGCAACATTTGCTGGCTGTAAATTGAAGTGGTGCTTGTTACCCCCTTGTTTTGTGTAGTTATAGGGTACCGTAGGTGCAATAAATATACATACACAAAATATAATATCCTTTACGTCATAACCTTTATTTTACAACTTATTTCAAAACAGATTTACAACACTTTCATTTAAATCAAACATTTTTGTCATTACTATATAATTTAAAATGAAAAGTTCACAAAGTATCACATTATTTTTCCCCTTTTTTGTTTCTCTTGCTTGGCTTCTTCCTTTTGTTCCTCTTCTTTTACTTCCCTTTCACTGACTCTGATGTTGAAAAGTCAATGTAATCCCATGGGTCTTGCTGTTCTGCATTATATATATAGATTTATATGAATAAAAATACACGCTTTTAGCAAACTATTCCTTAGTTCCTAAGTAGCTTTAGTAGAAAATCTTTACCATGATTTAACAGAAACTGAGTTTTCAGTGTCCAGAAACAGAGATCAATTTAACTCTGAGTTAGTTAAGTCTGTTGACCCTGAAGAGGCTGACTCTCAGTCCATATCAAAGTACATATGCAATCACATTGGTTCAAATTGTGGTTGTCACTAATAGCCTATTAGTTTGTTACCCAAGGCTTAATATGTGATTATATTAAGACAATGGTGAAGTTGTCAAACAGTCCACCTGCACTGAAACATTTAGGTCCATCGTAATCACTGTAAATTACTGTACGAAGCTTGAGACAGAAGACACTGATCTATAAATAATAATTCCTCATGTTGTTATAAGTAACTATGATGGAACAATCCTATCACAGTTATCAGATCATATTGGAGAATGTGATATTTCATAGTGACAATCATTGTAGTACAGCTAAAAAGTTTTAAATATAAGCTGTATTTAGTTTGAATTTTGAAGTTGAACAGCATTTCAGTTAATATGTTTAAATTTTGTAGACATCAAAAACAGTATAGTCATAAAATATAAACTGTACTTTAAACATTTTATTTATTATTTTCTAATATTTTAAATCACCTACATCAGAATTAGTGAGTCAGACTACGAGGGTACAATAAGAGGTCTGCAAAAGAACTCATTCTTTATCTATCTGATTTTGTGTTCTGTTGCAGTGTTAATTTTGGCATCAGAATTTGGTTTATTTTTCAGGTTAGTCTTTTGATGAAAATATATTGTTATATATTGTTTTATTGTTATATGTATATAGTTTGTGAAATAAAAAAATAAAAGTCTGTTTTAAAAGTCTCTAAGTCTGTTTTTCATACTTTTTAACCTGCATTTATAATGTATATATGTTCCAAGAATTGACTGTACAACTGTCACCATCTTTGTTGTCTGCAATTACCATGGTTACTAATTAATTTAGTTTCTATTTCAATGTTTGTGGAAAAGGTTGTTTATTTGTTCACACACAGTGTCCATGTCAGAGCAGTGTTATTTAGAGGATTGATTCATCCACAAATTCTGTTCACTTGGTTCAGCTTGAATGTAGAAGCTAAATCGTCAGATGACATGTATGCATCTACATGTCTATATCCCAACATGTACAGGAAGATGTAGATAACAGCTTTTCAACTCCAGTCCTGGGTTAAACTTATGATAATTACTCCTCATTAATTAGTTACTGCAAAGCAAACATAAAGTTGTTCTGACAGCAACCAATAACAATGAAGCATGAAACTCAAACCTGTGGGACTAGTATTGCAGATGGGACAGCAGACTTCATCTTTTCAATCCCCTTATTCAAAAAATCACACTCGTCTTTAAGCAAGATGATCTCTGCTTTTAGAGTAGCAATCTTAGCTTTAAAAAAAAGAAAGAAAAAAAAAGAGAAAAGTTAGAGGCTTAATTTATCTGTCAATGTCTCATCTCCTGGACCCATCATTTGACCACTTTCTCACATATAGCATAAATTATATTTGACTGAAATGTTTATGATGTAATAGTTCACACATATTCTACCAGTGATAAAATGGTGCTAAATGATGAGACAGAGTAAGACGATTTTTGTGAAGGAGCGGCACTGCTACAGATCCTCTATGAAAACAGACTTTTTTATGATTACTACTATACAATGATTTTCAAGTTGGAATTGAGTTGGATGACGTGTATTTTAGGTATAAGAGTGGCTTCTTTTTAGTTTGGATATTTGGGCAAGAGTCATTGGCACTGATCTATAATAGAGAACATATATATATATATATATATATATATATATATATATATATATATCTATATATATATATATATATATATATATATCAGTGGTCATTGAGTTAGATTTAATTGTCCATTAGGTTAGTCTTTATGCACATATGGCAACCCTTCTGTTAAGGTAGTTATTAATGATTGTGTATACCTGCTGTCAAATTCTATTACAGGCTTGAGTCTCTTGATGTCTCTATGACATCTTTTGTATTCATTCACTAAAAAAAGTCTAGTTTTTTGACACATTTTTAGGTAAGTGAGTTTGCTTAAAATTGGTTAGAATGTAATGTAAGCTGATATTGTTTGGTCACTGTGGCAGCAGGGGCGTGGTCAAGCGCCCGTCAGGGGAGAGAAGGAGCAGTAAGGGCGCTTACATATGAGCTAAATTATGCCTAACACCTGATTCTAATTACAGTAAACTCGGGGAGAGGGCATAAAAAGTTGACATGGCGAGCAGCTCGAGAGAGAGAGACAGACTAGAGTCCAGTGTCTGCGGTTATGATTTCGAAGTTGTCTGAAGCTAAAGTTTTGTCAAGTGTTTACGTACCTGAGTTGAACTGAAGGCAGAAAATAAAGAGCCTTACCTGCCTCACTGTTCCCGTCGTCTGATTGCCTCTACACTGGTGCGAAAGCCGGGATATAATTTATCCTAAGTGATGGAAGGAAGTCGCCCCGTAGAGTCCTCCCAGTTGACGGAGGTCCTCCAGTCCCTCGCCGCACTGCATCAGAACCACCAACAGACCCTGCTTGAGCTCCGGCAGGACCAAGATCGTCGGTTCTTCGAGATCCTGCGGGCTCAAGCAGAGGACCGGCATGTGATATGGAGTCTCCTCAGCCAGGAGGCCACTCCAGCCACAGCCGCGACCCCAGACCCCCACGCCTCTTTGCCCACGTTACAGAAGATGGGGGCGGCGGATGGTCCAGAAGCCTTCCTGGACCTGTTCGAGTGCACCGCCGAGATTTGGGGCTGGCCGCGCGACCAATGGGCAGCTCGCCTTGTCCCTCTTCTGTCCAGGGAAGCCCAGCTCACGGCTCAACAACTGCCGGCAACGAACCTCCTGGCCTATGCGGACCTAAAAAGAGCCATCCTACAATGGGTTGGTCGGAGTCCGGAAAAGAACTGCCAACTCTTCCGGAGCATGAAGTTTGAGAGGTCCGACCGTCCGTTCGCCCAACGGCTCTGGGATGCCTGCCGGAAATGGCTGATAGAGGGGAACTGTGATATTGAGGGACTGATTGACCAGGTGGTGCTGGAGCAGTTCGTGCAACGTCTACCAAAAAGAATGGCGGAGTGGGTCCAGTGCCACCGCCCGGCGTCGCTGGAGGCAGCCGTCCGGCTCGCGGAGGATCACATGGCGGTGATCCCGAGGGCGGAGGAGCCCTCTCTCTCTCTCTCTCTTCCCCTGCACCCTGTGTTTTCCCCTGTTTCATTCCCTTCCTCTCTACCCTCTCTCTCTACTCTCTCTCTAGGGCCCATTCCTGCCCCACGCAGGCGAGGAGGTTTCCCGAGGCCAGTTTCCCGGCCATGGGGCGCGACACATTCCCCTTCCCCGACCTTCAGCGGCCCTCCCCCTCAGGTGGAGGCGCCCGCCGACGCAAGTACGGGCATAGCGCCTGGGCCAGCGTGTTGGAGAATTCAGAGACCCAGACCACTTCCGGGATCAGTGTCCGCTGATGGAGGTGGGGACGGTGGTCTCCGATATCCCACAGGCTGCCCCCGATCGGGCCGGAGCGAACCGGATACCAGTAAGAGTCAAGGGGGGTACTCACCAAGCATTGCTGGATACAGGTTGTAGTCAAACCACCATCCATCAATGCTTGGTTCAACCCAAGGCTTTGGGCACAGCTAAACTGGTGAGGGTGAGGTGTGCGCATGGGGATATTCACAAGTACCCTGTGGTGACCTTGGTGATCAAATTCCGGGGAAAAAAACATAGAGTGGAGGCAGCGGTTAGTTCCTGGCTCACCCATCTGCTGATTTTGGGGACCAATTGGCTGGATTTTGGACATTTAATAAAGGGGGTTTGCATGGATGGGTCATACACTAAAATAGGGAGATGTGCGATGTGCGATGCTTTTGCAGGGGAGGCAAAGCCTGGGCCGTCCTCGACCGCTTCAAGTCAGAATGACAAGGGAAGGGGAGAGGCTACCGCCCCTCCCCTTCTCAGGGAATTCCCTGAGGGGGACTTCCCTTTGGAGCAGTTGCGGGCCAAAACACTCAAGCACGCCTTCGACCAAGTGAGAGTAATCGATGGTCAAAAACTCCGGCCGGACATCGCTCTTTCATATCCTTATTTTGCCGTTATAAATGACCGGTTATATAGAGTAACGCAGGACGCTCAAACAAAGGAAAATGTAACACAGCTTTTGATTCCACGGAGCCGCCGGGAAATGGTATTCCAGGTGGCTCATTATAATCCCATGGCGGGTCACTTAGGGGAAAGGAAGACACTACTCCGTCTAATAGCCCGTTTTTATTGGCCGGTCATTGGCGGCGACATCCGCAGGTGGTGTGCGGCTTGCCGTGAATGTCAGCTTGTAAACTGACCGGCCACCCCAAAAGCGCCATTGCGCCCCCTTCCACTGATCGAGGTCCTCTTCGAGAGAATTGGGATGGACCTAGTTCGGCCATTAGAACGGACAGCATGCGGACAACGCTTTGTATTAGTCCTGGTGGATTATGCAACGTGATATCCAGAAGCAGTGCCTCTGAGCAACATCTCAGCGCGTAGTGTTGCAGGGGCATTCTTCAAAGTAATCTCCCGGGTGGGGATTCCGAAAGAAATCCTCACCAATCAGGGCATGACTTTTATGTCATGTACACTTCGCGAGCTTTACGAATTGTTAGGCATTAAGTCGATTCGCACTAGTGTGCATCATCCGCAGACAGATGGAGCGATTTAATAAAACCCTCAAAAATGTGATTCGTAAGTTTGTGCACGAGGATGCTAGAAACTGGGATAAATGGCTCGACCCCCTGTTATTCGCAGTCCGAGAGGTCCCGCAAGCCTCCACTGGCTTCTCCCCATTTAGCTGCTGTATGGGCGGCGCCCACGCAGTGTGCTTGACATCTTACGGGAAGCCTGGGAGGAGGGGCCTTCAGATAGTAAGAATGAAATTCAATACGTCCTTGATCTCAGAGCAAAACTCCACACTTTGGAGAAACTAACACAGGAGAATTTGCTCCGAGCCCAAGAACGCCAATGCTGAATGTATGACAGGGGTACTCAGCTAAGGGAATTGGCACCGGGAGAAAAGGTACTCAAGCATCAAGCTCCAAATTACTCGTCAAGTGACAAGGACCCTTTGAGGTCACACGATGAGTGCGGGATCTCAATTATGATGTTAAGCAAACTGATAGAGGGGGCGCGCGTCAAATATATCACTGTGGCACGGTGGAGGGCGGGGCCGGTTCGTGACTCAACACGCCCGGTCCCGTATTAGGCTAATCAAGCCTCCGAGAGGGTTAAAGGCCGACCGCAGAAGACGCGGAGGAATGGCCGCCGACCGCAAGGGGAGAAGGGGCTCCTAGCCGTTCACCTGCCAGGGGCGGAGGATGCCCCTACCAGCCGCTGAAACGCAGAGGGGTCGAGGGAAGACTGCCGTCCACGAGCGGGGAGGGGATCGCGACCGACCGTCTGGAGCGGGAGAACCGCTGCCAGGGGCAGGGGAGTCCCCTTCGGCTCCCCGAGAACGCGGCGGGGCGTTCCGTCCACCAGGGGCTGGAGGACTGCCTCGGATCCGTCTGGAGAGGGTCGGCGGCCGTTCCTCCATGTCCAGGCGGCTGGGCTCCTCGTCCCCCGGCAGATGGCCGCGGCTGCTTCGTTGGGGTAGTGGTGAGAACTCCGCTACAGCATATCCCTCTTCCTTCCCGGGCTTTTGGCACCAATGTAAAGAAGTTCATGCTCACGGGCAAGGAAGAGGCGAGAAATCGGCTTAACGTATAAATTATAGTTTTAATGGAAAACTCAAAAGACAAACACATAAGACAACGGACATGTCCGTGAACGATCTCTCTCTCATGCCTGTCTTCCGCGGTTGGCCTTTAACCCTCTCGGAGGCTTGATTAGCCTAATACGGGACCGGGCGTGTTGAGTCACGAACCGGCCCCACCCTCCACCGTGCCACAATCACCTCAACCTCCTGAAATTGTTGAGGGAGGCGGTCCCTGTGACGTTGGGTACTGTCGTTCCGGAGAGGGCGGAGCTTGGGCCGGAGGTGAATACAAACCACAGTTATAACACCCTGGTCACTTGTGGAGACCACCTCTCACCGTATCAACTCGCAGAGGTTACCGAGTTGCAAAAGGATGTTGCAGATGTGCAACCTCTCACCGTATCAACCTCTCACCGGATGTTGCAGATGTGCACCTCTCACCGTATCAACTCGCAGAGGTTACCGAGTTGCAAAAGGATGTACCGAGTTGCAGATGTGTTTTCCCCTCTACCGGGTCGTACGAACATCATCCAACACCACATCGAGACCGAGCCAGGAGTGGTGGTACGTAGCCACCCCTATCGCCTGCCCAAACACAAAAAGAAAATAGTTCAGGAAGAATTAGATGCAATGATCAATATGGGAGTAATAGAGGAATCCCACAGTGATTGGTCCAGCCCGGTTGTTCTTGTTCCCAAAAGTGATGGGTCTGTACGGTTCTGTGTGGATTATAGATAAGTCATCGTGGTGTCTAAATTTGACGCATACCCAATGCCTCGCGTTGATTAGTTGCTCAATCGGTTAGGTACTGCTCGGTTTTATTCGACCTTGGATTTGACAAAGGTTTATTGGCAGATCCCCTTGACACCAATTTCCAGTGAGAAAACAGCCTCCTCCATGCCGATCGGATTACATCAATTTGTGACACTTCCATTCGGTTTGTTTGGGCCGTCTCATGGGCCGTATCCTCCGGCCGCATGCGGCTTACGCCGCTGCCTATTTAGATCATATCATCATCTACAGTAATGATTGGTAGAGGCACAAGCAACACCTGAGGGCGGTTCTGAGATCGCTGCGTTGGGCAGGGCTCACAGCAAACCCCAAGAAGTGCACGATTGGGCATGAGGAGGCACGGTATCTGGGGTTCCACTTGGGCCATGGCCAGGTGTGTCCCCAAATTGACAAGACTGCGGCGATTGTGACCTGCCCGAGACCCAAGACCAAAAAGGGGGTGAGGCAGTTCCTGGGGCTGGCTGTTTATTATAGGAGGTTTGTGCATAATTATTCGGACGTCACCAGACCTCACTAAAAAGGGGGCTCCAGACCCGGTCCAGTGGTCAGAGCAATGCCAACAGGCGTTCACACAGGTTAAAGCCGCACTTTGTGGGGGGCCACTTTTACATGCACCTGACTTCTCTCTCTCTTTCTTATTGCAGGCGGACGCTTCAGACAGAGGGTTGGGAGCCGTACTCTCGCATGTGGTGGAGGGAGAGGAGCGCCCAGTGCTGTACATCAGCCGTAAGCTCTCCTTGAGGGAAAACAAGTACAGCACCATGGAGAAGGTGTGTCTGGCCATCAAGTGGGCGGTCCTCACTCTCAGATACTACCTGCTGGGGCGGGCCTTCACTCTCTGCTCGGTCCACGCCCCACTCCAATGGCTCCACCGCATGAAGGATAATAACACCCGGATCACCCGGTGGTATCTGGCTCTCCAGCCCTTTAAGTTCAAGGTGGTCCACAGACCGGGGGTGCAGATGGCTGTCGCTGACTTCCTTTCCAGAAATGGGGGGGGAGTGGTAGGCAGGCCGGATGGCACCCCAGCCTGAGTTGGGCGGTGGGGGTATGTGGCAGCGGGGGCGTGGTCAAGCGCCCGTCTGGGGAGAGAAGGAGCGGTAAGGGCGCTTACACCTGAGCTAAATTATGCCTAACACCTGTTTCTAATTACAGTAAACTCAGGGAGAGCGGCATAAAAAGCTGACATGGCGAGCAGCTCGAGAGAGAGAGACAGACTAGAGTCCAGTGTCTGCGGTTATGATTCCAAAGTTGTCTGAAGCTAAAGTTTTGTAAAGTGTTGATGTACCTGAGTTGAACTGAAGGCAGAAAATAAAGAGCCTTACCTGTCTCGCTGTTCCCGTTGTCTGATTGCCTCTACAGTCATCTATTCAGTTTTTATCACCTAAACTAAATTGGTTGTTAGAACAGGCTAGGTTTATGATTATTAAAAATATAATATATTATAATTTAAGTAAACGTGCACATTTTTGTTTTGTTGGTCACACACCCCATTCTTATATGGTAAAGTGTGATTCACAATAAGATGGACTAGTGTAATTTTGAAACTGGCAAATGTGAAAGTTATGCAAGTTATTGCACCAAAGATGAAGTGCCCTGTTTGGAAGCACCACATAAATTTTCACCAAGACTTGCTTATAGTTGGTAAGTACATATTTTGCATAGTTGTAAATTATCAATAGTCCCTTTTTATAATGTGCTACTGCCCAGTGCAGTTGAACAGTGAACTGTGCATGCTACAGCAGTTCGGTCATAAAACAGGAGCTGTTTCACAACGAGAGAGAATGAGATGCAGACACAAATGCAGAGCTTATACGAAGGAACTGTCCTTTTATTTTTAAATAATAATAAAACACAACAGAACAGCCACGAGGGGCAAAATGAAAACAATAAAACAAACTGAAGACAGTCACTTAGATCAGGCTGGGTCCGGAGCGCACCGCGGGCTAATTCAGTCCGAGCCCTCTATTGGAGCAGCAAATTTAAATAAATAAACAAGAACGGAAACACACCGACCACAACATAAGACACATAACCAATGACAATGTACCCACACAGACAGAGAAACACAAGACGACTAAATAGGGAAAGAAATCAAGCAGATACAAGGGGGAAGAGGTGAGACAAATAAACTGATAATCGGATAACAAGGGGGGCGTGGCAGAGGGACACAAGCAAGAGAACAGACATAATAAACAGAGACATGGAAACAATAAACCAGATGCCCAAAAGACAAGGAATAACCATAACATAAAATACAGCATAAAAAAACACATTAAACATGGATGCCAGTACCCTGCCATAACACAGAATTAACCAACAAGATCATGGCAAGTTCCACTGGCACCTGCATAATTCAAATCTTAATAGCACATACTTCTGCTGTGTGCCAAAAAGACATACTATATACTGTATATCTATATATATATACATGTATGTGTATAATGCATTCACAAACTAATCGAGTAAGGCATCTGTGTCTTACACTGGTACATATATAGAAATTATAAATAGGGACAAGGTATGTTAAACCAAGTCGCTTTGGTATGTTTTTTTAAACAGTGGAGTGGAGTTAATTTTGAATACTTGTGGTCAAATAATAAACTCTGCTTTAATTGGATGTTAACTTAATGTCTTCCTCGAAATGAAACTGTATTATTCCAATTTAAAAAAAGTAATTTTGTTGGTGGGAACTAGGTTTAAACGTCCTATACCTTTTGAGCATTTAGGTAATTTTTCTCTTGGCTTTTACTCTGCAGGAATTTTGGTTTGCTGTTGCTATGTAAATTGCCCATCATTACACATACACCCACCCTGTTCAATTCTCATCATCGTGGTAGTGGTATTCTAGTTTTTCCTATTGTAGTCAGAGTGTTGTTCTGTACATAATACAGGTTTCCTGTTTTATATATATATATATATATATATATATACACACACACACACACACACACACAATTATTGTCAGTAAAGATATAAAAGTCATGCAACATAAATGAAATAGTTTGCAATATATTGGACATTATATTTTTTATTTCATTTAGCAGTTATGAACCGGACAATGAAAATGGCAAAAAATATTATTACATTGCTGCGTGAGTCACAGATTCGTGGGGTAGGTCTAAAGGTTATGGGCGAATTTATGTGGGAAAACAGTGAGGAGGTAAATTATCTGAGTTTGCTCGTCATAGTGAGTATTCCTGGAGCCGATGGTGAGGCTGCGATCCCCGTACTGCAGCCGACATAAATCGAAGCGTTGAAAGCAAGTACAATGTTTCCTTCACAGAACTTGTGTTGCTTGTGCTTTACATTTTTTATGTGCACTGTAATTTCACTGGATGAAAAAACTAATGTAATAAAATGTACATTTAAATGATATACACCTAATTGTTGAAAGTAAGATAGACAAGTTAGCTAAGAACATTATTGTGCTATGTCATTGTAGCTAAACCACTTTGTGAGCCCTTGCTGGTTGACAACAATTGGTCAGTAAAACGTTTGTTAGCCTTCTTAGCATTTCTTTACATAAAGATGGTGTAAATAGAGGTTACTTTAGCAACAGCTGAAAGTACACTAGTGTTTATATGATATTTTACATTACATTAACTAATTAGTCATTTACATAATGTGAGGTACAAACCTCACATTATGTAAATGACTAATTAGTTAATGTATGCTAACTAGCTAATATTAACCTACTTAATGTAATTATCTTAATTAGGTTAAGAGTTATCATTAGAGGAACTTTAAAGTTGCTTACTCAAGGAGGGCCCTGATCAGTTAGATACATTTATTTTTCTCTTAAGAGCATCAACATTGACATACATTTGATGAACAACCACCTGGACACTACTGAAGAAGCTATAACCTTATGTCTTAGGCAGTTGCGGCTCCTGAAAAAATTCTCAGGGGGGGCAATTTTTCTGATAATGATTAAAGTGACCCATTCAATGGGTACAGATTTCCCCTCTAGCTACATAAGTTACAGGTGGAAAGCTATGTAAGAAATTAGCATCCAGGAGACTTCATAAGCAAAAATTACATGGCTCCGCAGTTAATTATTCCACATATTCATCACTTACATTAGTCCAATGTTGTGTGCTGTAAAATAGCTAAACATGACACATTCTTAAAAAGATATGTCCAGCAACAACATAAAGACGGGGGCAGCATATAAGTCAATACCACAGTACAATTATCATAGTACAAATAATCAAGGGTGTTCTTTCACATTCCTCAACACTGCATAAATAATCTGCATTTCCATAAACAAATGAAATATCAGCTGAAAATACAAGTAGACAAAGTGAATGAACAAGTGAGGCTTGACCTAGTGTGGTCTGTGCATCTTGTCTTTACACATTGAAGACCAAACTAGATTGATGAGGTGCTGCCAAGTTTAACTAAATAATTCTGATATACACATTAATTACTTCCTTCAAAAAGGCCTCATTGTTGAATTGGAAATATGTCCACCAGAGCATAATTCACAACAAGCAAGCAGGAGCTTTTGAAAGAGGCTGCTGAAAACATTGATGCAAGTTATTGGTAATAAGCAATTTGTATAGACTTCCATATACTGCCCTCTTGTATAGATTTGTGAAAATGAACATGAACAGTGATAGACTTTTTGCTTGAAAACAGCATTTGAAAATAATTCCTAGAAAGGTAAACACAGCTATTTGTATGGCTTTGTAAATATGAACAACCATATTCTGGCCAATTGTATAGATTTGTAAAAATGAACGTGAACAGATTTTTTATTTTATTTTTTTTTACTTTTTTTTTAATGAATGAAAAATAACTGTTTAAAACAACACCAACTGTGAACTGATTTGGTGTGTGTGTGTGTGTGTGTTAGAGAGACAGACACAGAGAGAGAGAGAAAGAGAGACTTGACTTTAACAATCCTTTAATTACAATTTTTCGTAAAAAAAAAAATACATAAAACCTACACAAAAAATATCCACCACACTATTTCATAACAATAAAATAAATACAAAAATGATCATATACCATGACCAATATTTTCACAGTTTAAAAACAACCCAAAAACGAC
Organism: Moxostoma hubbsi; assembly: GCA_032164185.1. Lineage (NCBI taxonomy): Eukaryota > Metazoa > Chordata > Actinopteri > Cypriniformes > Catostomidae > Moxostoma > Moxostoma hubbsi. The sequence continues at coordinate 868,575 of JAVLUX010000024.1, read as the reverse complement.
TCAATCTTTGTTTAAAGGAAAATAAAAACACTTAATTTGCAGAGAACCATCAATGCAAATTTCACATAAAACCTTTTCTTCTGCCCAAGTATAGTTAAAGGTTTCCATGTCTTTAATAAGCTGATAGTATGCATATTCCAACTTTAACCTAGATTTGATTAAACCCTTTAAAATAGCCACTGCATCGGTTGACCCCACACCATTTACTTTACTTTTGCGTGACAGCCATATTGCCATTTTGGCCTGCCCAAACAAAAAATTAAGCATCACGTGGATCTGCTTTCTATTTTTGTTATACTTAGGTCCATAAATAAAAAGTACAGGTGAGAACACTTCTCCTAAATTTCTACACCAATCCTCTATTTGATATAGCAAAGCTTCAAGTCTGCCACAGTCAAAAAATAAATGTAAAACAGTTGCCCACAAAAAAGACACCCCTCCCCTACCTGAGGATCAATGTGTGCTCTGTATCTGTTTGTAGCTATTATACCATGCACAATCCTCCACTCCCACACCTTTTCTCAATGGGAGGTTTGTACAAGGACCTCCAGCTACCTTTGGGGGAAGTGCCTGATCCAAAACTCTCCTGCCATTTAGATTCTTTTAGTCCCTCTAAAGAGTTCATATGTGAGACTTTGACACATGTGACATACAGTGCTTTTTTCCCCGTTTCACTGAAAAGTTCCATTTCGGGAGTCTTGAAGGTAAGCAAAGACCCTTCCCTTTCTTGAAAAGCATTAAAAGCAGGTGCCATTTTTAACTCTGGGGAAAAGACATCTATATCTTCATTTGATGTCTCCAAGCCATGTTTAAAATCCATTGGCAAACATTCAAAAAGCTCATTCAACAGTCTCTGTGTTAAGCGAATTGACCTCACACCCAGCTTAGCGGCCAGCATCTCAGCAGACATCCATTCATTTGTTGTTATTAAATGTCCAATCTTTGTAATTCCAGCATTCCTTCAAACAGTCCTCATTGTCGATGACTTCAAAATGTCTAAGTCCACAACAGGATTGTGCAACAGGGGTTCTTCTCTCATCCAAAGGCCTCGCACATCCTGGAGATTCCTTGATATATGTAATGTTTTCCAGGCTTTCAACATGGATCGATAAAAAGGTGTTAATCCAGACAAATCAACTCCTTGAGTGTCCATTAGAAAGAGATGTCGGTCTAGCCCCATACTGCCCACTTTTCTTAGGAGGGCACAGGCTACTTCAGCCCAGCTTACATTTTTCCCATAAAGTAGTCTTTTTGCTGTCTGAAGTCTAAAAGTCTTTATTCTGCTTTTAATGTCCACCAATCATTGGCCTCCTTCATGCTTGGGCAGATATAACACAGGTGCTTTTAACCAATGCTGACCAGACCAGAAAAAATTCACCAGACGTTTTTGGACACTTTCCACCAATTCCTCAGGGGGTTCTAAGACAGTCATATTATGCCATAAGGATGAGGTTACAAGATTGTTGCAGACCAAAACTCTTCCCCTGTACGATAGCTGGGGTAGCAGCCAATGCCAGTGACAACCGAGCACACACCTTTTCCACCAGGCCCTCCCAATTCTGTCTCTTATATTCTTCTCTTCCTAAAAATACCCCTAAATACTTTAACCCAGCCCTTCCCCACTGTAATCTAGCTGGAAGTCTCGGACCATTATAATCCACACCACACTATAGGGCATCACTTTTTTCCCAATTTACTTTGGCAGATGAAGCTTTCCGATAACTCTCTAAAATATCTGTTAAAACCTGAACATCATGACCATTTCTTAAAACCACAGTAATATCATCAGCATATGCTGAGATTTTTACACAATCATTACAATTTGGAACATTTGTTTGTAATCCCGTTAACTTTTCTCTCAATTTAAAGAGGAGAGGTTCAATGACCAAACTATATAGTTGACCTGAGAGTGAGCATCCCTGTCTTATGCCTCTTTGTACTTTCACAGGAACACTTAGTCCACCCGCCATTTTTATCATACATGTAGCATTATTTTAATTTTATCATTGCAATGAAATTGTCTCCAAAACAAAAAACCTTTAAAACTCTGAAAAGAAACTGGTGCTCAACTCGATCAAATGCCTTTTCCTGATCTAATGATAAAATTCCTATATCAACATTATTTTTCAAAGCATAATCAATAACATCACGTATTAAATCTTTAATACAATAGGATTGATCTTTGTGTATAATTCTATGCATTATTTTGTTTAACCTGTTAGCCAAACACTTTGATAGTAGTTTGTATTCGGAACATAAAACTGCAACAGGTCTCCAGTTCCTTATTAAAGTAAGATCACCTTTCTTGGGAAGTAGAGTTAAAACTGCTCCTTGACAACTTTTAGGCATCAAACCTATACGAAAAACTTCTTGTAATACTTCATAGAAATCAGTTCCAAGTAAGGTCCAGAAGTGCTTGTAAAACTCGCCAGGGAGGCCATCTATACCTGGGGTACGACCTGAGGCAAGTCCTAATACTGCAGCACTTAATTCCCCAAAGGTAAGTTCTGATTCCAAAGTTTGCTTATCTTCAGCGGTTAAACAGGGAAGGTTCTGTAAAAGTTCATTTTGGCTCTTCTCATCTGTGTTCTCAGCAGAATATAACTTCAAATAAAATCCACTGCCAATCTTCGCATTTCTACGGGATCGCTTGTATCGTGACCATTACTATTTTTCAACCTATACATTTTTTTTTCTTGAACACTTTTATGTTCCAAGTTAAAAAAAAAAAAAAAGAAGTAGGCCCATCCATATCTTTCAATGATAAAAACCTGCTCCTCACAAGAGCACCCTTGACTTTCTCATTTAGAATAGAACTCAACTTTAATTTCTTGTCAGACCACTCTTGTAAATTAGCAGCAAGATCCCTCATCATGTTCTCTTCAATGACTAGAATTTCTTTCTCAATCCATTCCAAAGTCGAGTAAGATGTGTTTTTTCAAACACAAAGTTGAGTAAGATGTATATTGTTAACAAAATTCCCTTATATGTGTTTTACCAATTTCCCACCAAAGAATTACATTTTCATATCTACTTTTTTCACTTTTCCAAGTTTCCCAAAAGTGCTTAAAGGATTCACAAAAAAACGTCTTGCAGTAACTTTACATTAAAATGCCAATATGAACTCTTATTTCTTCTATGTATCAAAGTGCAGTCAACAGTAATAAGCTTGTGATCAGAAAAATATGTGGGAACAATAGATGTATGTACAACTCTGTTTTTCATATTATTTGATAAATACAATCGGTCTAAACGTGCAGCTGAAATTCTCCCCTCATTCACCTTTACCCAAGTGTATTGTTTAACCAAGGGATTATTTTCTCTCCAACTATCTGTGAAGTTAAAAGTTTCAATAATATTGGCTAAAACAGTAGATGACAGAAAATTAGGTTCTTCCCCATTTCTATCAAAAAAAGGATCAAGTGTACAATTCCAATCCCCTCCTAAAATGATCAAATCATTAACCTGCTGTTGTTTTAAAAAGATCTTCAATTTATCAAAGGTATTTATCCTATCAGATCCAGTATTAGGTGCATATATATTAACAAAAACAAAAACCAGACCATTAATCTTAGCTCTAACTGTCAATACCCGCCCTGGCTCAATTTCTTTTTTTGACAGAATTCTAACTTTAGTGGTAAGCGAGAAAATAATTGCAGCTCCTGCACTCAGGTTAGTCCCATGAGTAAGAACACACTCATTACCCCACATCAGTCGCCAGTCAACCTCATTGTTCACATCACTGTGAGTTTCTTGCAGGAAAATCACATCTAAATTTTTCAACTTGATAAATTCTATAATAGTTTCTGCTTTCCTCCTATCCCTCATCCCATTAACATTCAAGGATCCCACCCGTAAAGTGTCCATAAGAAGAAGAGAAAGAAAAAAGAAAGCAGACAAGAAGAAAAGCGTATTACCCATTAGTGATTAGTTAGATTTTTTCCCCCTCTTTGGCCTAAATTTTTCAGTTTTACTTTTTTGTCAGATTGCAGTGATGTTTTTTTAATCTAAAACGCTTCTGCTGTGAAAGCTCTTCATGATTACTATGTCTCCTTGCCCATATAACAGATGTTATAAACTTCTCCAAGTCCGGAAAAAAATCACTTACTTCAACTTTTCTACCCTTCGTTTTGTCAAGAAATTCGCTGATTTGAGCCACAGTATAGAAATCTTCTTTCAATACTTTTGACATCTCTGCTCCCTCCAACCATTGATCAACATCTTTCATGCTATCATCAGTACATTGGGACATTCCATCCAACTCATCTACTGAGCCTTCCTCTACTGCTTGTACATCTGTCTGAGTCACATTCTCACTATTAACCATATCTTCAACTTCATGACTTGAATGCCTGACAACAGCATAACTACATCCAGCTTGCTCACCATCACCATCGCTTTCACTCACCTCATTGTGCCCGATGACTCGCTCAGCAGGCCTTTTCTCTGTCACTTGTTTTCGTGTGGTTGTAATTTCCACGATATCCGAACTGTCGTTATCTTTAGACAATCCGCTCTCCGTTGAAACGACAAGAGAAACGTTTGTGGCCTAACTTTCCACATTCGAAGCACTTCAGGTTATCGGTACTAGCATACAGCATATATGAACTTGCTCCATGACTCACACGGAACAAGATCTCTAACGTACGCTCAGGAGAAGTGAGAAACATCAAAACCTGCCACCTGAATGAAAGAATGTGTTTTAATGCCGTGTTTTTACATCCCAGCGGGATCATTCTAACTGGACTTGCAATTTTTCCAAATCTAATTAACTCTTTAGTAATGGTGTCATTTGAGATGAAAGGTGACACATTTGAAATTGTTACTTTAGTGGCCAGAGCCACTAAAGGAGTCACAGGCACAAAACTTTCACTAATCCAAATCCCGTTTTCTGTCAGCTGGTTCACTAACTGCTCCGATTTTAAAAACACTACAATCGCCTTGTTCATTCTTGATGCTGAGAGAATATTATCAAAATTGATCAATTCTCCGACCACCACGAGTACATCCTCCACGCTTATGCCGAGCTCGGGCACACACCTGCACCCATTTCGCATCGACACGTGTGGATTTACCTGTGCAGGGTCAGATGCCATACCGTCACGCGACAAAGCCGCGAGCAGCGAAAAGTACAAACCCAGCTAACAATTTTATGTTCTAAGAACGTTTTCCTAACGTTAGTATTTGGTTGTGGGAACATGAAAATGTCCAGTTTTCTTAACATTAGTAGAACGTTTTTTAAGGTTAATAACGTTATAAGGATGTTCCATTAACGTTTTATATAATTTTTTTCCCCCCAAACCTTTAAATAATGTTAGCCAAAGTTGTTGGAACGTTCCCTGTTAGGTGGGAGTGCATCACAGCAGCCCTTGAATTCAGGATTCTCATAGATCAGAGAGAGTTCTGTCTTGAGCTTTGCCTTGTTCAGCATGGGGTATGCGTTCACAGTGGCATTCAGAGCCTCATCAGGAAATGAATGGCAGTACCTTTCAAACATATCTGCTTGCAGTAAGGTAGTACTCACAAGGTGGCCAGTGAAAGAGAACCTTGCTTTGGTGTGATCCAGGATGGTGTCACAGACCTCTTCAGACAGCCTCTGCTTCTCCTCTTCTCTCAAAGACGTTCTGGGTCTTTTGGCTCCTATTGCTACTTGCAGCTGCTGTTGAGAGGAGTCCCTGAAGGCAAACAGACCAATGTGTTTGTTAGGCTATGTACAGTACTGTAGTCTATGTGATGCACAGATATATATGAAATGTATCTGTGTATAGTACAAAGATTTCATTTCCACTTAAAATGGGCAGGGATGCATAAAGTCTTTAGTGTTTAAGTTAGCCTTTGTGTCTCACCTAGCCTGGATGTTCAGCACAGTATACAGTATATAAAGTGAGCTAGATTACACCACTGGCCATATTTAATGAGAATAGTGTAATTTCTAACACAAATGCTTTCATGCATACATTTTCAAATGACAAAGCTCTGCTTTGAGAACGATCAAATGATATTGTTTAATCTTACCATATGGCCTGCGCACTGCTTGTGAAGCTGTCGAGGGCACGTTTGATGAAGACAGCAGCGATGTCCTTCTTCTGGATTTTCTGGTACAGAGTATCGACGTGGGGCATGATTTTGTGAAAAAGCCACAGGAAAAAAAAATTAATCTTCATCATGTAGCATCCTCACGTAGCCAGATGCCTCTCTCACGGTGGGCTGGTCAAATTAACCCATCCTGATGGCTTCAAAACATTGTATGAGGTTGTCTCAATTCTAGTAGACAGTGTTCACGACACTGCTGTTGAAGTTCCACCGTGTGGATGAAGCTTTGGGCAGTCTTCGTGCAACAGTCTGGTCAAGAATGCTCGTCCGTTTGGGTGACCGGGAAAAAAAAAGTTGCAATCCCGCTCAGATCAGAAAAGAAAATACAAACTTTTTTGATGCGAGGAGTAGCTTGCTGCATGATCAAATTCAGCTGATGTGCATAGCTTGAAATGCTCACGCACTTTTGCTGCACACCAGCCTTCTCTCCCCTCATCACACTGGCTCCATTGTAAGCTTGCGCAATGAGTTTAACTTTCTCGTCGTCAGCAAAAAGACTGTTCAGTCTCTCCAAAAGCACACAGGCAATTGAGATTGTGGTTGATTCCGAGATGGGAAGAAACTCAAAAAAGCGTTCCTGCACTTTATGGTTGCTATCGATGTACCTCAGCACAAGCACCAGCTGTGTTTGTGTAGAAACATCCGTGGTCTCGTCAGCTTGTATGGCTACGAAGTTCGCCGACTTCACCTCCTCCACAATATGTTCCCTCACAACCGCTAGCATACACTCCAGTAGCTTGTTTTGAATTGTCTTTGATGTGCCTTTAAAAACTTTTGCATTTTTAAGATGCTCATCAATCACCTCATCTAACTGTGCCACGAAGTTGACCAGTCCAAGAAAATACCAGGGTTGGTGGAGCCCTCAGTTTCATCTTTGCCTCGCAAAGCTAACTCAAACACTCCGCAAAACTTCACACACTGGATTAGCCGGTTGAGGATGTGGCGGTTCTTGCTAACCTCATCGTTGTGGCGACGGACAGCTAGCCTGTATCCCTCATCCAGTTGAGTGGCAATGTTCACTCTCCCCAAAGCAGACAATCTCAAACAGCTATCCACGTGGGTCTTTGACAGCTCATGTTACTTTATCTTTTCTGAAAGATGGAGCATGTCTGTTTTTTTTTCTTTCTTCCCCCAATAGGATTGTTATCCACTATTTCATAATTAGTAATTGAAATAAAAAAATATACATTTTATTTGCATGATTCTTCAGTCACCAAAAAATGATAAAGCCTAATTCAACAAAACAAATTGCCAGCAGCCTCTTTAGGGTGTGTGCTTGGACTAACAAAATAAATTAAATACACATCATTAATTTTTTCTTTTTTTACTGAAATTTTAATTTCATTCAAGATGAAGTGATATTTTGGTGGGGAGGTAAAAACTATTCAGCATATTTGTTGTGTCTAACCAACCACTAGTGTTTGAGAATAAATTGGGTATTGTGCTGGAAGCTGTGTATGCCATTTTGTAGTTATGACTTTACTGTACCAACCTTCTGTTCATCAGATGTTTCAATCAGTATGTAGTTTTGTCAATCATTTTTGTCTCTTTTTGTTGTGCATGTACAGAGAGAAAATAGCTAGTGTATTATATTTAGTCTGCCTATTTAAATACATTGGCTGCACACTTCTGAAGGTGGCATCAATTTCTTTTAGTACTGCTTTGTTGGTATAACATTTCTCTTGGTATATTGTTTTTAGAATGCCACTGCAAGGGATAATCATTAACTTGATATCACTTGAACTGATACACCGCATGTGTATTACATGCTTCACTCCTCACAGTTTTATACTAGTAATTCTTGAAAGATACCTTTATTGTCCATGTCACAATAAGAAATATATTTGCAGACAGCTGTGTAGTGCAAAACGGTCAGTACCATAACAAAGAAAACATTAATGAACCCATGGGCATGCATGATACCTTTTCCCACCAGCTGTTGCATCTGATGAGGAAAGAAACATAGCTCCTACCGCCTCTGTTCTACTCAAAAAACTGCAGGAAGAGAAGAGGGCGTTGATGGACCAGAGGGATCAGTTGAGAACAGAACTGGATCAACTGTTGGACTCAGCTGCTGCACCTGCCCCTGCTACATCAACTGCACCTGCCCCTCCTCATAGCTACAGTAAGTTACATTGTTGTGTTTAACTGGTCCTTGTGCTCTTAAACATTTATAAATTTATATTTGAGTGTCCCCTGACAAGCTTTTGTATAGGTAATTGAATTAAAAATATATGTAGATAATTTGTACAAAAATTTAATGCAGAGACACTTAAAGTACATTTATTTTCTTTTAGGGAAACCAAGAAAGAGGAGGAGGATGACATCCTCTGCCTCAACATCTTCAACATCCACTTCCTCTTCATCATTATCCTCCTCATCTTCCTAATTTTTTTCTGAGAGGGTAAAGAAGAAGAAAAAGTAGAAGAAAAGATTAAAAAAAACCAATCAAAGATTGTTTGGGAGGAGAAGTTGAAAATATAAAATAAATAAATATAAAACCTTCAGCAGTATCAGAAAAATAAACTACTTAGCACTTACTGGTAACTTGTTCACCTAAATTCTGAAAATCGGAAATGATTCCAGTGTTTTATTTGTTGCTTTGAAAAATTGTCATGCAATAATAATTTCTCACTTTTTTCTGCAACCCTAAGGAGGATAAGCAGTTTGGAAAATATATGTACTGGGTTTAGCTTTACACATTTATGTTATGCTCAGGATTCCAGAATGTTGTTATTGTTGTAAAGCATCACAGTTAAAACTCATCACAATAATAACAACATATATAGATACAGTATGGCCAAACTGTGTTGAGATTTCAGATTGTGTGGGACAACTCATACACTAATAATCTCTACAGATGCATACTTTTTATTTAATTTTTATCTGACCTCAAGTTGCCTCAGTGAGTCAGTTCAGAACAACGTCTAGTAGCAAAAAAAACACTAACAATTATGATATAAATGTGTATGGACTCCAAAATGCTATAGTTATCAAACAAAAACATGGTGCTGAAGAGCTGATAACAGTTGTAATATTGACCAAATATTTTTTTTTTCAAGTGACAACCACAGAACAGGTTGTACACAGGTACAAGCTACTACTTAAAACATTCCAAAAAGTGAAGTGTTCCTGAATGCTTGAAAAGACACAAGGTTGACAAAACAACCATGGCATTGTCCCGTATCATTGCAGAATTATGTATAAGTAAATATGTAATCATAATTGTACTGTTATTGTTACACAGCTTGCTGTCATGTTGATATTAGTTACACTTAGTACAGTCCCGCAATAAATCCTCCTTCGTGAAGGTGATAATGTTTGTTTTTTGTTCAGATTATTTTAGTTAGTGGTGTTGTTGAATTATAGTGTTATGCCAAAAGGCTTCCCTATTGTTTTTATCCAGCCTATTTATATCACTGAGGGTAGGCTAAATAACAGTAACACCCTTCTTTATTGCAGTACAGTTGAACAGCAGCATAAACTACAGTCACTACAATCAACACCTCTCTAAAACAGTCTGGAAAAGAACGTGTAGTAGCACCTTCATGAAGGAGGAATTTATTGCAGGACTATTGTATTAGAGTGACTTACTTTGAGCTAAGTGTACCTAATAACTGACTGGTGTATATCCAGGGGTTAAGTGGGTTAGAGCCCAACAGAGCTGATGCTGCCTCCTGACTGTCACATGTTCCCTGTTTTGTGTTTGTTTCGAAGTTCATGTTTCTTAGTTTCCTCTTTCCTGTGTAAGTTTTGTGGTTTTTTTCATCATTAGTTTCCAGTGTTTGTCTCCCCTGGTGCTCCTTGTTCATTGCACATTCATGTTCTATTTCCCGGATCTGTTCATGTTTTGTTTCCCTGGTATTTTGAGTTCTACTTTCATTTCATTAAATAAGACTCAGTTAGATACTTTATTATCTCCTGCTTCCTTTACTTCGCAATGTTCGCGTTACACCAACATTTAAATTGCAACCCGCTGGAGGCCAGTTTTTTCACCTTCAATATCACAGTGTACACTACTGTATATTTCTCTTCTTGTGATTACAGGTGACAATTGCATCAGAGGGGGAAGACTTTAGTGTACCTCCCTATACCAAGAAATTAGAAATTGAAATCAATGTTCTTTTGTGTTAAATTGTTGATTATTGTTCTTTTTACAATTTCTTGTAATTATTGTAAGATTGTCAGTATTTAATGTATTATATTTCTGTTAAAGATATTTTTTTTAAATAAGCATTTTTTTGGGGTTAAATTAAGATCTTTCTACTGTGCTTTTACAAATTGTAATTCAGTTATTTGTTGATAACTTTGTGACACAGAGCTAATGCTGAAGCTAGGTTTATCTGTTCCAGCATAATTAAGATGGTTTAATGATTAAGATGGTTCACTTACCCTGTAACTACATGGAACAAGGGGGTAACAAGCACCAATTAAAATTACAGCCTGCAGATTTTGTACTTACCATGTAACTACATGGAACAAGAAGGTAACATGAACCACTTTAATTTACAGCCCATACATTTTGCACTTACTCTGTAACTACATGAAACAAGGGGGTAACAAGCACCACTTTATATTACAGCCTGCAGATGTTGTACTTACTCTGGAACTATGTGAAACAAGGGGGTAACAAGCACAAATTTAAATTACAGCCTGCAGATGCTGTACTTACTCTGCAACTATTTTAACAAGGGGGTAACACTCACCACTTTAAATTACAGCCTGCAGATGTTGCACTTACACTGTAACTATGTGAAACAAGGGGGTAACAAGCACCACTTTAAATTACAGCCTGCAGATGTTGTACTTACTCAGTAACTATGTGAAACAAGGGTGTAACAAGCACCACTTCAATTTACAGCCAGCAAATGTTGTACTTACCCTATTACTACATGGAACAAGGGGGTAACAAGCACCACTTCAATTTACAGCCCGCAAATGTTGCACTTACCCTATATCTACATGGAACAAGTGGGTAACAAGTTGGACTTACACTGTAACTACACGGAACAATGGTATATTTACACAGTAACTACAGAATTTGTGTCTGCAATAGTTCTAATTTTGCTTTCCTTGTTTTCCCTAGTTGCCTTGACTAGTTTTAATTTTGCTTGATGACCCAACTAAATCCTCAACTCATTTGCCATTAAAAGGGGGGGGGGGGGCTGCCCTATCTCCCAGCTGAGATGGACTGTATGCTATACAGTTTCAAAAGATAAATAGCCTACATTGAATTTTTTTATATATATATATATATATATATATATATATATATATATATATATTATAATATAAAACCTATGTATAATTACAAATGGTATGCAGTGTATGTTCTTGCCAAATTATTGCAAACTTAATTTTGTTGTTTATCATTGTAGGCCATACATACATCGTAATATTAATATAGTTAACCCTTAGTTATAAAATTCTTGCAGTTTAAATAATTCGTAATTTTCAATGTTTTTACCCCTTTATTCCCCAAACTTTGCATATTGTTCCCTTATACCTACACATAATTAATTTATAGGTACACTATTATTACAAAAAGGTACGCTGTAAATTTGGTGTAAATTTTCAGGTTAACACAAACACACACAATCGACAGTAACTGTCAATACACACTAATTTACACACACTTTACAACTAAATTGATAAGCACTCTCTCTTTCGTAGATGTTGTGCTTTCTTGTTTACTCTCTCTCTCTCTCTCTCCGTCTTTGGACACTTGGCATGCCTTTTATGTCTCCCTCCGCATCACTATAACAAGAGACAGGTGTTAGGGTTAATTATAGTGTAAATAAGGTGACAAGCCTTACCATTCTCTCTCTCCCGCAGACCGACGCATGACCATGTCCCCACACCACATGCCCCCACCATTGAATCAGGCCGGGACAATATCCTACCTGCCTACTTCAAACCCCCCGACGTCAAACTTCCCCCCCCCAATTTCTGGGGAGATAGTCAGCCAAAACAACCATCTGTGCGCCCAGTCTGTGGACCACCTTGAATTTAAAGGGCTGGAGAGCCAGATACCAACAGGTGATCTGCGCGTTAGTATCCTTCATGCGGTGGAGCCACTGCAGAGGTGCGTGATCGGAACAGAGGGTGAAGGCCCTCCCCAGCAGGTAGTAGCGGAGTGTCAGAACAGCCCACTTAATCGCAAGACACTCCTTCTCGTTGGGACTATATTTTGTCTCCCTGAAGGAGAGCTTGCGACTAATAAAAAGCACTGGCTGTACCTCCCCTCCAACCTCCTGCAAGAGCACCGCACCCAGCCCCCTGTCAGATGCATCAGTCTGCAAAATAAAGGGGAGAGATAAATCAGGTGCATGTAAAAGCAGCCCCACACACAGTGCGGATTTTACCTTAAGGAAGGCCTGTTGGCATGACTGTCCACTGGACCAGATCGGGAGCCCCCTTTTTAGTAAGGTCAGTCAGGGGGCTGGTGACATCAGAATAACTAGGCACAAACCTTCGGTAGTAGCCAGCCAGTCGGTCGCAAAAACTGCCTTACCCCCTTTTTGGTCTTGGGCGCCAGGCAGGATGCGATCACTGCTGTTTTGTCAACCTATGGATGCACCTGCCCGTTCTTCAGGTTGGGCGTGAGTCCCGTCAATCTCAGTGCTCTCAGGACAGCCCTCAGATGTTGCATATGCCGCCGCCAGTCATTAATGTAAATTACGATGTCATCTAGATATGCAGTGACATACTCAGTGTGCGGTCTGAGGATCTTGTCCATAAGGTGCTGAAACGTGGCCGGGCTCCAAACAAACCGAACGGAAGTGTCACAAATAGGTGTAAGCTGAGTGTTGTGGAAAAAGCATTTTTTTCTCAGGACATTAAGTTAAAGGGATCTGCCAATAACCCTTTGTTAAGTCAAGTGTCAAGTAAAATTGAGCCGTGTCAACCAGTCGAGTAACTCACGGCATAGGATAAGTGTCAAATTTGGACACCGCGTTCACTTTCCGGTAGTCAACACAAAAACGGACCGAGCCGTCACTCTTTGGTACCAGAACTAGCAGGCTGGCCCAATTGCTGTGCGACTCTTGTATTACGCCCATTTCGAGCATTGCCTCTAATTCTTCCTTAACAATCTTTTTCTTGTGCTCAGGAAGACAATACGAACCGCCACACCCAGGGTGGTCTCGATATGGTTTTTTATAAGGTTAGTGCGACCGGGCAGGGGAGAAAAAACCTCTGCAAATTCCGCTTGCAGTGAGAGGTGGTCTCCGCAAGGGACCAGGGTGAATGAACTTGATTTGGGAGATACCTCCGGCCTGAGCTCTGTCCTCTCCAGAACCGCCCCTGCCAAGGCTACAGGTCCCTCCATGGTTTGAGGAGGTTGAGGTGGTAGGTTTGATATGACCATCTCCTATCCTACCCTCTCTTAACCTCATAATCAAGATCTCCAACTCGTCGTGTGACCTCAAAGGGTCCTTGCCACTTGACGAGTAATTTGGAGCTCGAGGTTGGCAGCAATACTGAGTGCGAATTCCCATAGTCGAGTGCTGTTGGCGTTCTTGTTCTTTGTAGCATATTCTCCTTTGTAACCTGTCCCAAAGTGTGAAGTTTTGCTCTAAGGTCAAGAACATATTGAATTAGATTTTAACCATTCGAAGGTCCTTCCTCCCAAACTTCCCATATGACGCCAAGCACGCCGCGTGACCGGTTCACCAACTGACATTCCAGGCATACCGCACACCACTTGCGAACATCCCCATAAATGCCCAGCCAAAAGAAATGGGCCATTATACGTTTCAAAGACTTTTCGTGACCTAAGTGGCCAACCATTGGATTATAGTGAGCCGCCTGGAAGAGTGTTTCCCGGCGGCTCTTCGGTACTAACAGCTGAGTTGTAATTTCTTTGGTTTGAGTGTCCTGCGTCACTCGATACAACCGCTCTTTACATTTACATTTATTCATTTGGCAGACGCTTTTATCCAAAGCGACTTACAAAAGAGGAAAAACATAAGCGAATCATCTTAAGGAGACAGTGGTATGAAAAGTGTCATACTACAAAGTTTCACTATCATTAGAATAGTATACAAAACCGATTTAAGTGCAACAAGAATTGTAATTTTTTTTTTTTTTTTTTTAGTGACTGGTTAAATACTTGATAAAAATTTGATAATAAAAAAGTACAGGTATGTGAGCGCTGGAGCTGTTGACCATCATTTACTTTCACTTGGTTTAAGGCGTGTTTGAGGGATTCGTCACGCGACTGCTCCAGAGGGAAGTCCCCCTCAGGAAAGTCCCTGAGAAAGGGAATTCCCTTGTCTGCATCATCCTGACGTGGAGCCAACGATGACGGTCCTTTCACCGACTCCCCAGCCATAGTATCACACGTCACACCCCGCACCACTACTTTGCAGGTCCCATCCACACACATTACCCTCAGTAGATATTTAATACCGGGCCAATTGGTTCCCAGATTTAGTGGATGGGTGAGGCGGGAATCAACAGCAGCCTCAACTCTGCCTTTTTCCCCTGAACTGTATCTCAATGGTAACCACTGGATACTTGTGAATGTCACCATGTACACACCTCATCCCCCTTCACCCTTACAGGTATACGATACATCCCTGCCCGATCGGGGGTAGCCTGTGGAATGTCGGGGATCCGAACCAGTGTCCCCAACTCCATCACTGGACACCGCTCCAGCAGACCGGCCCAGGTCTTCCTTCCGCACTGGTGGGGGCGGTCTCACCATCCTGGGAGGTAGCGGAGAGAGACAGGGGGGTTGGAAGAGACAGAAAAGGGAAAGGGTCCTCTGGACCGGGGTCTGAGTGGGCCTCCTCACCTCCGAGGAGCCAGAATTGGGCGGGAGTGAGGGAAACAGGGGGGAGGGGAGGGAACATATGACACAGGGGGTGGAGGGAGAGAAGAAAATGCTTCGCCACCTCCTGGGAACGCCACCATGTAGTCCTCTGCCAGCTGGATGGCACCATCCAACAACGCCGGGCGGTGGCACTAGACCCACTCGGACATGCCTTGGGGAAGTTGGGAGACAAAATGATCCAGTACCACTATGTCGACCATTTCCACAATGCCGCGGGTTCCCCCTACCAGCAACCATTTCCAGCAGGCTTCACAGAGCTGCTGCGCAAAAGTGAACGAGCGGCCGTCCTCCCTGAAGCTCAACCAGGTGACAAGCCTTACCACTCTCTCTCTCTCCCGCAGACCGACACATGGCCATGTCCCCACACCACATACATAAATAAAAAAAAAAACCCTGCTCTGCATTAAAAAAAAACCTGTGTTCCCTCAAGCTCTGCATTTTCTTTTTGATGGGATGAGGCGGAGCTTAGCCTGCCTTTTAATTATCTGTCAGTGCAGTTTTACTTGTACATTAACTTCCAAACTACAACATAAATCGTACATATGGACATAACAAATGAAATAAACTTCTGTTTTTCTTACAAAAGAAATGTAATGTTATTATTTAAACATTACACTCAACATACATGCATTAAATGAACTCACCACATCCAGATATTCACTTTTCAGCTATACAGATGTGTGATCAACCCATCAATCATTACAGGTACGAAGTAATAACAGAATTCCAATTCCAGAATTCCAGTCCTCCTCTTTCTTTGAGCTTTGAAACTATTTCAAAGTTTACTCCATTATTTCTCTTTCCTTAAACACTAAATGCTAGCTAATCCCTTTTCACCTTCTTTCTTCTCCAGTCTTGTGCAGTCTGCATATCTGCTGACTCAGCAACAAGGCAGGCTCTATCACACAACAGTTCTGATTGGTTAAGGTACTAACTCGCTAAATAATTAGAAATTATTTTCATCACACATTTTATTTGATGAGATATATTCGATAGCCTCAACAATCATTAAGTTATTTATTTTTATTTGCCAACCTCATTCATTTATATTAAAATATATATTTTAACCCTCAATTAGTCTGTGTTACATGAAGGACTGAAACAACAATTCGATCAATATTTCAGTGAGGATTTCAGTTAATTTGCTTTGGTCAGAGATCCCTTCAGTTGCCCAGGAAAAGACCTTTCTGTTGACATGGAGGAGCAGTTTTATAGACGTCATAAAAGTTATTAAAAAATCATAAAAGTTATGAAAAGTTGTTAAAAAATTATAAAAACACAAAAGTAAAAAACAAATATCTATCTATCTATCTATAAGGTAATGAACTATTTCATTGGTGGGGGTCCAGTGGAATGTGGTTTTTCTGGACCATATAACAAAGTGCTGAACAATAAACGTTGAAGAAGGATTTGATAGCGTTGGGTGTCTGTGTCATTTCTTTCTTCCCTCAGCTGAGCCGTATCGAGACGGGGATTGCAGATCAAGAAAATAAATTAAATACATTCAATGACAAAATTATCTAACAATTTGGGGGCTCGTCGGGATTTCTCCAGACAGGTAAGACTGATTTAAGTATCAAGTATTCCTGTCTGATGAGAGATTGAATAAAACATAGTTTAATTTGGCTCGATATTAACTCCGTTAATAACTCTGCTCGGGGGCCCCGTCTGAGGGATGATTTTGCCCTATTATAAATAGGGAAAACCCCAATACCGCAGCAGTAGTTTATAGGATATCCTTATTCTGGTATGAATAAGAAGAGGACGGAAATCTTGTTCTGCATGAACCGTGTCGATCGGAAAATTGTTTGTATTATTATTATCAAAAGGGTGACATTATGGGACAGGAAAAAAGCTGTCCTCTATCGAACAAAACTCCAAAACAATGGATGATTTGCAATAAACAATCTTATAATACTGAGCCATATATCAGCAATTTGGCTGGGTGGTCAGAGAAAGGAGAAAGAAAAAAAAAAGAAAAAAAAAAGAAAAAAACTTAATTAGATCAATTCATGAGTAAATCAAATCTATGGTTAAAAAGGGTGAAAGGACCCTCAGTGGGATTAGAAATACATAAAAGAGTCATACAAGGTGTGGAAGAAAATAAAACCATTCTGGGACAGAGGTCCTGAACGAAAAGAGACTAATCAAATGCACGCAGTGGTCTTTGTTTCAAAACAAGCTGCCTAAATATGATATTGTCGTGAACAAAGCTTTAACCCCTAACCTCCCAAAGACACCATGCGCACTGTTGTATCCCGACTTAAAACTATTTAAAGGCAACTCATTCGCTGCAGCCGCGGACGGATCCGATTCAGATACAAAGAAAGATACGAGCAAAGATACAACAGCTGCATTTCCTTTTATCTAGTGCCCAAACAGATATAAAATCATTTCACTAACATTGTCAGAGACGCTGACTATATGCAAAGAATTACCATATATAAACCGTATACCTTTATCATCGATACGGGCGCATCTAAAAGTTCATTAACAGCGCATTGCTATGAGGGCTCTATTACGGGACGCACTCTAAACTATGTGGAAATTAATGGCATTCCTGTGAAGTGTCATATGACAACAAAATTACTCGTAACATCTCTAGATAACACAAACTTGTTTAAAATGCACGATTTTGTGATTTTGCCTGACTCTCCGTTCTGCCCACTGGTCTGTGATCCGATGCATAAAATTGGGGGGAGAAAAAAATTACTTTTGATTCTAACTCATTACAATTGCTGTTTCCCTCAGTATATTGTCAGTCTGTGTATACAGGACATTGCAGAGAAGTTTGCAGCTCAACGTCTGTCAACACTTCTGCTTCGAAACAGGAAATGCTCAACGTCGACCCAGCGCTATGGGCCACCCACAAAGATGAGGCGGGCCTTATTGATGTAAGACCATATGTTGCCAAACTCCGCTCTAACTTGCCAGTATACTGCAAACAGTATCCTCTGTCAAAAAACAAAGGTATTAAAAGTGTCTGAAACAATGTATTTTTAAACCCATTCACACATCATATAAATCACCAATTAATCCTATGAAGAAAGCTAATAATACATGGCGATTAAAGCTGACGACATCCTGCTTTCCGGCCCGAACATCAAGTCATGCACAGCCGCTTCAACTATTGTGTGCAATGTATTAGCAAAGGCTGGCTTCAAGACATCAAAAGAAAAGATGCAATGGGTGAAACTGAACTATCAATCTGGGTCATGAACTACAGAAAGGAACAGTACGTCTCTCCGCAGACAGAGTGAAGACGATTACTACCTTCCAACACCCTAAAACAAAGGCTCAAATGCAAAACTTCTTGGGTTTAGTGAACTATTGTCGAGCATGGGTACCAAACTGCTCGTTATATGATAAAATACTGAGAGAAGCAACACTCTCAAATGCTGAGGAACCTATCAAGTGGACTGCTGAAATGGACATTGCTACCAAATCATGATGAACCCTTTCATTTGTATGTGCACAAGGCAGCAGGCACAGCAGCAGCAATCCTCGCTCAGTCCCATTGCAGAACATATAGACCAGTGGCGTACTTGTCAAAAATTTTAGAGGCAGTCGCCAAAGACCTCCCTGCATGTTTACGAGCATTAACTGCTGCGGCGTTGATGGTACAACATGCAGAACGTATTGTTCTCTCACATCCATTAGTTGTGCACACCTCTCACCAGGTAGGAACAATCATGCATAACATTACCACATGACAGCACAATGTTGATCAGGGTAAGAAGTTATTTTATTGGCTACTGCTAATCGGAAAATAAACCAACCTCCGATATAAACACCCCAACTTTATCATTACACAAATTGCTGACTCGAGGTGAATTTTACAATGATTCACATGATTGCATCAATTGCCTAAAAACATGTACTTTATGCAGGCCGGATGTTTCATCATCCGCCCTGGAGGGTGACCATTGTTACACTGAACATTGAACATTGACTTGATGGGTCCTCTTCCAAACCAAATGATTCTGTATACTGGTTTGATATGCTGTAACAGAACTTCCGAATCGAATTATTGAAGCTTATTCACTCCCATATAAATCTGCACAAGCTGCTGAGTTGTTTGCGTTGATCAGAGCATGCCATTTGGCTAAAGTTACATCGATCGATATACACAGACTCGAAGTATGCTGATGAAGTAGCAAAGTGGGCTGCAAGGGAAGTTATGGTAAGTCCAAACCTAAATCAAGCTGAAGAGACTTTTTCCATGATATAATCAACACTGGTAAAAGACAATGACATTAAATTGTTACAGGCAAATCCATCTGAATCTGATAACATTGGGCTTGAAATTAAGTGAAATCAAACTTATTGCATAAATGGGGTACAAAATGCAGTAAAATTAATCCTGGACTCATGTCTAACGTGTGCACAGAACAACAGACACAAGCCTACGAAGCACGACTCAATACCACACTCGGAACTGCTGTTCTAATCAGATAGAAGCTTTCCCATGTGTGAGGTAAAATTATAAAATGGTGAAAATTTGGCAGAATAAATAATACAGAGATTCGGCTGAATGAGCTCAGAATGTCACCATCCTCTGTTGTTAATCTCTCCATTTGAAATACTAATGGGTAGGCC
This sequence comes from Moxostoma hubbsi, assembly GCA_032164185.1. NCBI lineage: Eukaryota > Metazoa > Chordata > Actinopteri > Cypriniformes > Catostomidae > Moxostoma > Moxostoma hubbsi. The sequence continues at coordinate 849,044 of JAVLUX010000024.1, read as the reverse complement.
TTTCCCGACCCCTTGGGTCATAGGCCGCGCTGGCTTTCTCTCCACAGGTGACAAGGAGGTGGTGATTGCAGAATATGTGGATTCCCTCATTAAAATATTAAATGACATAAATGGTGATATCTCTTTCTCTCTCCCTCTGCCTGCAGAAAGCCCTACTCATCCATTTGTTCCAAATCAGCAGGTTCTGGTAAAGTGTCTGAAACCAACGAAGTTAGGTGAACCAAAGTGGGCCCAACTACTGTACTGCCAGTGACCAGAACGGGGGTGCTAACTGACCTTCAACCACAGTGGATCCACGCAAGCCGCATGAAGTTTGCTCCAGAGGAGGGCCTAACTGATTCAAGGTGAACGGTGAAAGCACTGGAGGAGCTGAACACGCAGCGCCAGTGCCCAACCGGGAATCTGTGAATTAGGAGGACTTGAGGAGGGACCCGGAATAGTCAACATGAAGACATTCCTACTAACACCCTGCATATGGCAGGTGGTCGTGCTTGCCTATGCCAGTTCAGTAACACAACAGCAAGGAGTCACAAGTGTAATTCCAATTCCTAGAAATAATGTATGATGGTTTATGTTTTATGGTAATGTTACAGGAAGATGTTTCTGTTATGAAGGTACGGGTAAACACCCAGAAACGAAGGTACCTAGAAGGTGATGCCTCAAGTGACCCTGAAGTTTATCTAGACAGTGTTGGACAGCCAAGAGGTATTAAATGTTTGGATTACCTCTTGGCTAAAGATGGAGGAGGAGGATGTAAAATGTTTGGAGACAAATGCTGTACATACATCCCGGGTCACACTGATGATGATGGTGAATTCATGAAGGTATGAAAGGAAATGGATAAGTTGAATAAAGAATTAGCTGGTAACATCTGGGAAAATGGGGGAATTTTTTCAATATGTTTGGGTGGTTCGCACCCTGGATGTCCTCCATTATATCGATTGCTGTATGCATTCTACTTATGTTATTATTTGGCCCATGTTTGTTACAATTACTAATGCAAAAGTTGAATGTGATGATAAACAGGCATAATATCACCATGTTCCATTATGTACGTATACCTGATACTGAAGTTGGTTGAGAAGGCTTCGTGATCCTTTCAGGATCAAAGTGGGCAATGTGAAATAATTAAGGCTTCTCAACAACTTCTCTGGGTGATGTAGCTTGCTGTGAAATCACAAAGCAAAGCTGCAACTGTTCCCTGTTTGAAGGATGTTCTATAGGAATGTGTTTCTTGTCTCTACTCTCACGTTTCACACGTAGCTCAAACATGTATGTCACCCCCATATAAGGTAATTAACTATTTCATTGGTGGGGGTCCAGTGGAATGTGGTTTTTCTGGACCATATAACAAAATGCTGATAGCATTGGGTGTCTGTGTCATTTCTTTCTTCCCTCAGCTGAGCCGTGGGATTGCAGATCAAGAAAATAAATTAAATACATTCGATGACAAAATTATCTAACACTATCTATCTATCTATCTATCAAAAACAGATTATAGATTAGATTATATATAGATAGATTTTATATAGAATATATAATCATTATACCTGGTCTCCATTATACTTGGAGGGAGTGTCACATGATAGGGGAGGCTTGAGAACCTCTAATTTAAATGATTGCAACCTCTTGGCTATCCAAAAATTGGTTGTTATCTCTCATGATTATTTTTGGTAAAAGTTAACCAGGCACCTTCAGTAGTAGCTCTTGGCTGTTGTGAGTGGCTTTGAGCGGATTTTCTGCTCCAGTGTACACGTATTGTTAGTCTGCTGGCTGATTTCGCATCTATTTCTAAAATTTGTGCTTTAGAATTTTACATTTTGAAGGAAACAGATTATAATTTCTATTAAGTATTTATTTATTTTTTTACCAAAAGCAAGTCTATAAATTTACTTAGTAAATAGTAAATGCAGGGTTGTGCATCATTCAGAATTAAATGGAGAATATAAATTTCTATTAAATTCTTGAATTTGAATTGAATTTGAATTGAGGTAGCAAACAGGATATAGAATTGCACTTCGATTTAGAATTAAAGGGGGCATGTTAAGAAGAATGGATGAGTTAATTGTACTTTTATACATTGTACATACTGTAAGTTTCAGAACTAATTTAGTGACAAATGGTACTGATCCATGAATAATAGCCTGAGGGGATTCTATACTGAACATTTTTTAATGTCTGGATTGTATCTGTAGGGTGTTTTAATTATACATACAAATGGTTGAGTTAAATTTCACTATTTCGCTGCAAATATCACATCAGGAATTGCTCCTTAACAATACAGATTTTTAATGTGTCAGCAACAGTGGCAATGGTTCAAACCCATTATATATCCATCCATCCATCGTCAACCGCTTATCCTGCATTATATATATCCAACCATTTTATTTCTCTTGATGAATTCAAATAAACATGCCTTACTTGAATGAAGTCCTGATTAGATTAGATTAGATTCAACTTTATTGTCATTGTGCAGAGTACAAGTAGAGCTAGAGTTCAGTAGGATGACAGCTGCAGAAAAGAAGCTTCCTCTGAACCTGCTGGTTCGGGTGTGCATTCTCACACCCAACTCGTCACATATGGACGCTTTGCCAGGACCCCCTTGGCGTCACTTTTGAATGCACTGGGTATACCTTTGGCGTCATTTTTCAATGTGCAGGGTAGTCCGATAGACTTCTATAGAGGATTTTAAAAATAAAAATATAAAAAACTTTGATTAATTGAACACAATCGTAGCATATTATATATATTTATTAACATCAACAAACCTCCGATAAAAATACGTTATCCAGCATGCTCTAGTTAAAGCAGTGTACATATGTATACCAGTACCTAAGAAAACGCTTAAACTGCTTACTTGCACACGCCGTGGAGCGTTGTTAAACTCACCTTTGAATGCCGTTTTACCTGCAGTTTAGCGTTGGTTTGGTTAAGACTACCCTGCATGTTGAAAAATGACGCCAAAGGTATACCCAGTGCGTTAAAAAGTGACGCCAAGGGGTCCTGGCAAAGCGTCCATATGTGACGAGTTGGGTGTGAGAATGTGTTGGAAACGCCTACCGGAGGGGAGTGGGGTGAACAGTCTGTAGTTGGGGTGGGAACAGTCTTTGATGATGCTGCGTGCCTTATGCAAGCATTGTTTGCCCTGGATGGCCACGATGGAGGGGAGTGAGGAACCGGTGATGCGTTGGGCAGTTTTCACCATCCTCTGCAGTGCTTTCCGGTCATGGGCAGAGCAGTTGCTATACCAATCTGTGACACAGATGGTGAGGATGCTCTCGATGGTGCAGCGTTAGAAGTTCACCAGGATCTGAGGAGACAGTTGGGCCTTCTTGAGTCTCCCCAGAAAGAAGAGACGCTGGTGAGCCTTCGTGATAAGGGTAGAGGTGTTTAGGGTCCAAGAGAGGTCCTTAGAGATGTGGACACCCAGAAACTTGAACCTGGTGACATGCTCCATCTCAGTCCCGTTGATGAGAATGGGTGTATGTGTACCAGCTTTAGACTTCCTGAAGTCCACAATGAGCTCTTTGGTCCACAATGAGCTCTTTGATCTTAGTGTTGAGAGCCAGGTTGTTGTCAGTGCACCACAATGATAGCTGTTGGACCTCCTCCCTGTAGGCCATCTCATCATTGTTGCAGATGAGACCAATCACCGTAGTGTTGTCTGCAAACTTGACAATGGTGTTAGAGCCATGTACAGGTGTGTGGTCGTAGGTGAAGAGGGAGTAAATAAGAGGGCTCAGCACACATCCCAGTGGTACGCTGGTGTTCAGGGTGATGGCTGAGGAGGTGTTATTATCTAACCTAATAGACTGAGGTCTCTGGATAGGAAGTCCAGAATCCAGTTACAAAGGGAGTAATTAATGCCCAGTTCACTGAGTTTGTGATCAGTTTGGAGGGGATGATGGTGTTGAATGCTGAACTAAAGTCAATGAACAGCATTCTCAGATAGGTGATTCTATTGTCAAGGTGGGACAGGGCAGAGTGAAATGCCGTAGAGATGGCATCCTCTGTGATCCTGTTCTGATGGTAGGCGAATTGGAAGGGGTCCATTGAGGGCGGTAAGCAGGTCTTGAGATGGGCCAGGACCAGCCTCTCGAAGCACTTCATAATGATGTAAAGAGATGTGTAGAGCTTGATTTACACTGCCTTTGAAAAAAAACTTGGTACCAGTAGTTTAACTTAATCAATGTTGATTTGAACGATCAAGAGAGACAGAAACAATGACTTTCAAGGGGATGTAGCTCAGTGGTAGAGCGCATACTTCGCATGTATGGGTTCAATCCCCAGCATGGGTCATGGTCATGGTGTTTGCTCTAACAAACTGAAAGTATAATGAATATCTTTAGAGCTTGTACTCCTTTTCATGGATATAATAATATTGTGTGTGTGAGCACATGGATATAATAATATTGTGTGTGTGAGCACAAGAAGCCCCCGCATCAAGAGGGCACACTGACCTGTAGATCAAGGGCTAAGGATGTGTGATGAGGACATGGCTGTTTTTTTCTCCTACACAGATGTTTCTAAATGAAAGAGCCCTTTCTATGAACTATGGAATATGTCCAAAATATGAGGTAATTGGCTGAATGTGAAAGATATACGTTTTTTAAATAGATGAGTAAGGGATTTTCCACCAATAGTTAATTAGCAAGCAACATAAAACATATTGGTGGCGAGGGAAAGAATTGAGGGAAATAATCCCATTGGCTAGAAAGATAACAAAAAAGGGGTATATAATTGGGAACTTAGGAAAATGAAAGTAGAACGGACAGCTGACCAGTATCATGTAGTTTGTTGGTGTTAATAAACTATAAGTTTGGCATCTGGATCTTGGGACTCCGAGAGTTTTTCTTACAACTTAGAGAGAATCATTGTGAATATTCCATGACACAGATTGCAAATTAAGTTGTTTTCCAAAATCATTGGATCTTGGCAAATTATATCTTTGCTTGCACTTTGAGCTAAATCAAACTCTCAAATGGTGACAAACGAATTTTTCTTTTTGATGATGTAGCTCAGGGGCAGATTGCATAGTTTTCCTGTAGGATGTCTTCGGATACTATCCCTAGAATCGCAAAAGGAAACTTGTTGTTACGGTACAAAAGATGCACTAGCAGTTCAGACCCATTGGGTGATGAGATTGGATTTGTGTTGATCTAAACATTGAAAGCCATTTGAGCAGACTTGTTAGATGGTAAATATTGGGAACATTTTCAAGCAAATACTTCAAATCAAGATTAAAATCATTTGAAGTTAAATCAACTTCTATGTCATGAAGTAAATGATTTACTCTTCAAAGGTTTCAAATAGATTGCATTTGAAAACACTAACTCTGCAAGTACAGAAACGTATCCCCATTTGATTTTAGGTTTTAGTTTTATACCTTTACCAATGATGATTTGCAAATTCAGCAGGAAGAGAGCAACAACTTTGCAAGGGGATGTTGCTCAGTGGTAGAGCATAAGCTTTGCTTGTGTGAGGTCCATGGTTCAATCTTCACAATCTCAAAGGTTTTATTGTTGTTACAAGCCTAAAAAAGCTCAGTCAGTTTTTTTCTCTTTTTGTATTGAGATGCGAGTAGAGCTTGATTCACACTGCCTTTGGAAAAAAACTTGGTAACAGTTGTTTAATTTAATCAATGTTGATTTGAATGATCCACAGAGACATAAACAATGATTTTCAAGGAGATGTAGCTCAGTTGTACAGCGCATGCTTTGCATGTATGAGGTCCTGGGGTCAATCCCCAGCATCTCCAAGTGCTTACAAGCAATTAAGTTGTTTTCCAAAATCATTGGATCTTGGCAAATTATATCTTTGCTTGCACTTTGAGCTAAATCAAACTCTCAAATGGTGACAAACTAATTTTTCTTTTTGATGATGTAGCTCAGGGGCAGATTGCATAGTTTTCCTGTAGGAGGTCCTCGGATACAATCCCTAGAATCGCAAAAGGAAACTTGTTGTTACGGTACAAAAGATGCACCAGCAGTTCAGACCCATTGGGTGATGAGATTGGATTTGTGTTGATCTAAACATTGAAAGCCATTTGAGCAGACTTGTTAGATGGTAAATATTGGGAACATTTTCAAGGAAATACTTCAAATCAAGATTAAAATCATTTGAAGTGAAATCAACTTCTATATCATGAAGTAAATGATTTACTCTTCAAAGGTTAAAAACTGATTGCATTTGAAGACACTAACTCTGCAAGTACAGGAACTTATCCCCATTTGATTGTTGGTTTTAATTTTATAACTTAAACAATGATGATTTTCAAATTCAGCAGGAAGAGAGCAACAACTTTGCAAGGGGATGTTGCTCAGTGGTAGAGCATAAGCTTTGCTTGTGTGAGGTCCATGGTTCAATCTTCACAATCTCAAAGGTTTTATTGTTGTTACAAGCCTAAAAAAGCTCAGTCAGTTTTTTTCTCTTTTTGTATTGAGATGCGAGAAGAGCTTGATTCACACTGCCTTTGGAAAAAAACTTGGTACCAGTTGTTTAATTTAATCAATGTTGATTTGAATGATCCACAGAGACATAAACAATGATTTGCAAGGAGATGTAGCTCAGTTGTACAGCGCATGCTTTGCATGTATGAGGTCCTGGGGTCAATCCCCAGCATCTCCAAGTGCTTACAAGCAATTAAGTTGTTTTCCAAAATCATTGGATCTTGGCAAATTATATCTTTGCTTGCACTTTGAGCTAAATCAAACTCTCAAATGGTGACAAACTAATTTTTTTTTTTGATGATGTAGCTCAGGGGCAGATTGCATAGTTTTCCTGTAGGATGTCTTCGGATACTATCCCTAGAATCGCAAAAGGAAACTTGTTGTTACGGTACAAAAGATGCACTAGCAGTTCAGACCCATTGGGCGATGAGATTGGATTTGTGTTGATCTAAACATTGAAAGCCATTTGAGCAGACTTGTTAGATGGTAAATATTGGGAACATTTTCAAGCAAATACTTCAAATCAAGATTAAAATCATTTGAAGTTAAATCAACTTCTATGTCATGAAGTAAATGATTTACTCTTCAAAGGTTTCAAATAGATTGCATTTGAAAACACTAACTCTGCAAGTACAGAAACGTATCCCCATTTGATTTTAGGTTTTAGTTTTATACCTTTACCAATGATGATTTTCAAATTCAGCAGGAAGAGAGCAACAACTTTGCAAGGGGATGTTGCTCAGTGGTAGAGCATAAGCTTTGCTTGTGTGAGGTCCATGGTTCAATCTTCACAATCTCAAAGGTTTTATTGTTGTTACAAGCCTAAAAAAGTTCAGTCAGTTTTTTTCTCTTTTTGTATTGAGATGCGAGTAGAGCTTGATTCACACTGCCTTTCGAAAAAAACTTGGTAACAGTTGTTTAATTTAATCAATGTTGATTCGAATGATCCACAGAGACAGAAACAATGACTTTCAAGGGGATGTAGCTCAGTGGTAGAGCGCATGTTTTGCATGTATGAGGTCCTGTGATCAATCCCCAGCATCTCCAAGTGCTTACAAGCAATTAAGTTGTTTTCCAAAATCATTGGATCTTGGCAAATTATATCTTTGCTTGCACTTTGAGCTAAATCAAACTCTCAAATTGTGACAAACTAATTTTTCTTTTTGATGATGTAGCTCAGGGGCAGATTGCATAGTTTCCTGTAGGATGTCTTCAGATACTATCCCTAGAATCGCAAAAGGAAACTTGTTGTTACGGTACAAAAGATGCACTAGCAGTTCAGACCCATTGGGTGATGAGATTGGATTTGTGTTGATCTAAACATTGAAAGCCATTTGAGCAGACTTGTTAGATGGTAAATATTGGGAACATTTTCAAGCAAATACTTCAAATCAAGATTAAAATCATTTGAAGTTAAATCAACTTCTATGTCATGAAGTAAATGATTTACTCTTCAAAGGTTTCAAATAGATTGCATTTGAAAACACTAACTCTGCAAGTACAGAAACGTATCCCCATTTGATTTTAGGTTTTAGTTTTATACCTTTACCAATGATGATTTGCAAATTCAGCAGGAAGAGAGCAACAACTTTGCAAGGGGATGTTGCTCAGTGGTAGAGCATAAGCTTTGCTTGTGTGAGGTCCATGGTTCAATCTTCACAATCTCAAAGGTTTTATTGTTGTTACAAGCCTAAAAAAGTTCAGTCAGTTATTTCTCTTTTTGTATGGAGATGCGAGTAGAGCTTGATTTACACTGCCTTTGAAAAAAAACTTGGTACCAGTTGCTTAACTTAATCAATGTTGATTCGAATGATCCACAGAGACAGAAACAATGACTTTCAAGGGGATGTAGCTCAGTGGTAGAGCGCATGCTTTGCATGTATGAGGTCCTGGGATCAATCCCCAGCATCTCCAAGTGCTTACAAGCAATTAAGTTGTTTTCCAAAATCATTGGATCTTGGCAAATTATGTCTTTTGAAATCTTTGCTTGCACTTTGAGCTAAATCAAACTCTCAAATGGTAACAAACTAATTTTTCTTTTTGATGATGTAGCTCAGGGGCAGATTGCATAGTTTTCCTGTAGGAGGTCCTCGGATACAATCCCTAGAATCGCAAAAGGAAACTTGTTGTTACGGTACAAAAGATGCACCAGCAGTTCAGACCCATTGGGTGATGAGATTGGATTTGTGTTGATCTAAACATTGAAAGCCATTTGAGCAGACTTGTTAGATGGTAAATATTGGGAACATTTTCAAGCAAATACTTCAAATCAAGATTAAAATCATTTGAAGTTAAATCAACTTCTATGTCATGAAGTAAATGATTTACTCTTCAAAGGTTTCAAATAGATTGCATTTGAAAACACTAACTCTGCAAGTACAGAAACGTATCCCCATTTGATTTTAGGTTTTAGTTTTATACCTTTACCAATGATGATTTGCAAATTCAGCAGGAAGAGAGCAACAACTTTGCAAGGGGATGTTGCTCAGTGGTAGAGCATAAGCTTTGCTTGTGTGAGGTCCATGGTTCAATCTTCACAATCTCAAAGGTTTTATTGTTGTTACAAGCCTAAAAAAGTTCAGTCAGTTATTTCTCTTTTTGTATGGAGATGCGAGTAGAGCTTGATTTACACTGCCTTTGAAAAAAAACTTGGTACCAGTTGCTTAACTTAATCAATGTTGATTCGAATGATCCACAGAGACAGAAACAATGACTTTCAAGGGGATGTAGCTCAGTGGTAGAGCACATGCTTTGCATGTATGAGGTCCTGGGATCAATCCCCAGCATCTCCAAGTGCTTACAAGCAATTAAGTTGTTTTCCAAAATCATTGGATCTTGGCAAATTATGTCTTTTGAAATCTTTGCTTGCACTTTGAGCTAAATCAAACTCTCAAATGGTAACAAACTAATTTTTCTTTTTGATGATGTAGCTCAGGGGCAGATTGCATAGTTTTCCTGTAGGAGGTCCTCGGATACAATCCCTAGAATCGCAAAAGGAAACTTGTTGTTACGGTACAAAAGATGCACCAGCAGTTCAGACCCATTGGGTGATGAGATTGGATTTGTGTTGATCTAAACATTGAAAGCCATTTGAGCAGACTTGTTAGATGGTAAATATTGGGAACATTTTCAAGGAAATACTTCAAATCAAGATTAAAATCATTTGAAGTGAAATCAACTTCTATATCATGAAGTAAATGATTTACTCTTCAAAGGTTAAAAACTGATTGCATTTGAAGACACTAACTCTGCAAGTACAGGAACTTATCCCCATTTGATTGTTGGTTTTAATTTTATAACTTAAACAATGATGATTTTCAAATTCAGCAGGAAGAGAGCAACAACTTTGCAAGGGGATGTTGCTCAGTGGTAGAGCATAAGCTTTGCTTGTGTGAGGTCCATGGTTCAATCTTCACAATCTCAAAGGTTTTATTGTTGTTACAAGCCTAAAAAAGCTCAGTCAGTTTTTTTCTCTTTTTGTATTGAGATGCGAGAAGAGCTTGATTCACACTGCCTTTGGAAAAAAACTTGGTACCAGTTGTTTAATTTAATCAATGTCGATTTGAATGATCAACAGAGACATAAACAATGATTTTCAAGGAGATGTAGCTCAGTTGTACAGCGCATGCTTTGTATGTATGAGGTCCTGGGGTCAATCCCCAGCATCTTCAAGTGCTTACAAGCAAGCAAGTCATTTTCCAAAATCATTGGATCTTGGCAAATTATATCTTTGCTTGCACTTTGAGCTAAATCAAACTCTCAAATGGTGACAAACGAATTTTTCTTTTTGATGATGTAGCTCAGGGGCAGATTGCATAGTTTTCCTGTAGGAGGTCCTCGGATACAATCCCTAGAATCGCAAAAGGAAACTTGTTGTTACGGTACAAAAGATGCACCAGCAGTTCAGACCCATTGGGTGATGAGATTGGATTTGTGTTGATCTTAACATTGAAAGCCATTTGAGCAGACTTGTTAGATGGTAAATATTGGGAACATTTTCAAGCAAATACTTCAAATCAAGATTAAAATCATTTGAAGTGAAATCAACTTCTATATCATGAAGTAAATGATTTACTCTTCAAAGGTTAAAAACTGATTGCATTTGAAGACACTAACTCTGCAAGTACAGGAACTTATCCCCATTTGATTGTTGGTTTTAATTTTATAACTTAAACAATGATGATTTTCAAATTCAGCAGGAAGAGAGCAACAACTTTGCAAGGGGATGTTGCTCAGTGGTAGAGCATAAGCTTTGCTTGTGTGAGGTCCATGGTTCAATCTTCACAATCTCAAAGGTTTTATTGTTGTTACAAGCCTAAAAAAGCTCAGTCAGTTTTTTTCTCTTTTTGAATTGAGATGCGAGAAGAGCTTGATTCACACTGCCTTTGGAAAAAAACTTGGTACCAGTTGTTTAATTTAATCAATGTTGATTTGAATGATCCACAGAGACATAAACAATGATTTGCAAGGAGATGTAGCTCAGTTGTACAGCGCATGCTTTGCATGTATGAGGTCCTGGGGTCAATCCCCAGCATCTCCAAGTGCTTACAAGCAATTAAGTTGTTTTCCAAAATCATTGGATCTTGGCAAATTATATCTTTGCTTGCACTTTGAGCTAAATCAAACTCTCAAATGGTGACAAACTAATTTTTCTTTTTGATGATGTAGCTCAGGGGCAGATTGCATAGTTTTCCTGTAGGATGTCTTCGGATACTATCCCTAGAATCGCAAAAGGAAACTTGTTGTTACGGTACAAAAGATGCACTAGCAGTTCAGACCCATTGGGCGATGAGATTGGATTTGTGTTGATCTAAACATTGAAAGCCATTTGAGCAGACTTGTTAGATGGTAAATATTGGGAACATTTTCAAGCAAATACTTCAAATCAAGATTAAAATCATTTGAAGTTAAATCAACTTCTATGTCATGAAGTAAATGATTTACTCTTCAAAGGTTTCAAATAGATTGCATTTGAAAACACTAACTCTGCAAGTACAGAAACGTATCCCCATTTGATTTTAGGTTTTAGTTTTATACCTTTACCAATGATGATTTTCAAATTCAGCAGGAAGAGAGCAACAACTTTGCAAGGGGATGTTGCTCAGTGGTAGAGCATAAGCTTTGCTTGTGTGAGGTCCATGGTTCAATCTTCACAATCTCAAAGGTTTTATTGTTGTTACAAGCCTAAAAAAGTTCAGTCAGTTTTTTTCTCTTTTTGTATTGAGATGCGAGTAGAGCTTGATTCACACTGCCTTTCGAAAAAAACTTGGTAACAGTTGTTTAATTTAATCAATGTTGATTCGAATGATCCACAGAGACAGAAACAATGACTTTCAAGGGGATGTAGCTCAGTGGTAGAGCGCATGTTTTGCATGTATGAGGTCCTGTGATCAATCCCCAGCATCTCCAAGTGCTTACAAGCAATTAAGTTGTTTTCCAAAATCATTGGATCTTGGCAAATTATATCTTTGCTTGCACTTTGAGCTAAATCAAACTCTCAAATTGTGACAAACTAATTTTTCTTTTTGATGATGTAGCTCAGGGGCAGATTGCATAGTTTCCTGTAGGATGTCTTCAGATACTATCCCTAGAATCGCAAAAGGAAACTTGTTGTTACGGTACAAAAGATGCACTAGCAGTTCAGACCCATTAGGTGATGAGATTGGATTTGTGTTGATCTAAACATTGAAAGCCATTTGAGCAGACTTGTTAGATGGTAAATATTGGGAACATTTTCAAGCAAATACTTCAAATCAAGATTAAAATCATTTGAAGTTAAATCAACTTCTATGTCATGAAGTAAATGATTTACTCTTCAAAGGTTTCAAATAGATTGCATTTGAAAACACTAACTCTGCAAGTACAGAAACGTATCCCCATTTGATTTTAGGTTTTAGTTTTATACCTTTACCAATGATGATTTGCAAATTCAGCAGGAAGAGAGCAACAACTTTGCAAGGGGATGTTGCTCAGTGGTAGAGCATAAGCTTTGCTTGTGTGAGGTCCATGGTTCAATCTTCACAATCTCAAAGGTTTTATTGTTGTTACAAGCCTAAAAAAGTTCAGTCAGTTATTTCTCTTTTTGTATGGAGATGCGAGTAGAGCTTGATTTACACTGCCTTTGAAAAAAAACTTGGTACCAGTTGCTTAACTTAATCAATGTTGATTCGAATGATCCACAGAGACAGAAACAATGACTTTCAAGGGGATGTAGCTCAGTGGTAGAGCGCATGCTTTGCATGTATGAGGTCCTGGGATCAATCCCCAGCATCTCCAAGTGCTTACAAGCAATTAAGTTGTTTTCCAAAATCATTGGATCTTGGCAAATTATGTCTTTTGAAATCTTTGCTTGCACTTTGAGCTAAATCAAACTCTCAAATGGTAACAAACTAATTTTTCTTTTTGATGATGTAGCTCAGGGGCAGATTGCATAGTTTTCCTGTAGGAGGTCCTCGGATACAATCCCTAGAATCGCAAAAGGAAACTTGTTGTTACGGTACAAAAGATGCACCAGCAGTTCAGACCCATTGGGTGATGAGATTGGATTTGTGTTGATCTAAACATTGAAAGCCATTTGAGCAGACTTGTTAGATGGTAAATATTGGGAACATTTTCAAGGAAATACTTCAAATCAAGATTAAAATCATTTGAAGTGAAATCAACTTCTATATCATGAAGTAAATGATTTACTCTTCAAAGGTTAAAAACTGATTGCATTTGAAGACACTAACTCTGCAAGTACAGGAACTTATCCCCATTTGATTGTTGGTTTTAATTTTATAACTTAAACAATGATGATTTTCAAATTCAGCAGGAAGAGAGCAACAACTTTGCAAGGGGATGTTGCTCAGTGGTAGAGCATAAGCTTTGCTTGTGTGAGGTCCATGGTTCAATCTTCACAATCTCAAAGGTTTTATTGTTGTTACAAGCCTAAAAAAGTTCAGTCAGTTTTTTTCTCTTTTTGTATTGAGATGCGAGTAGAGCTTGATTCACACTGCCTTTCGAAAAAAACTTGGTAACAGTTGTTTAATTTAATCAATGTTGATTCGAATGATCCACAGAGACAGAAACAATGACTTTCAAGGGGATGTAGCTCAGTGGTAGAGCGCATGTTTTGCATGTATGAGGTCCTGGGATCAATCCCCAGCATCTCCAAGTGCTTACAAGCAATTAAGTTGTTTTCCAAAATCATTGGATCTTGGCAAATTATATCTTTGCTTGCACTTTGAGCTAAATCAAACTCTCAAATTGTGACAAACTAATTTTTCTTTTTGATGATGTAGCTCAGGGGCAGATTGCATAGTTTCCTGTAGGATGTCTTCAGATACTATCCCTAGAATCGCAAAAGGAAACTTGTTGTTACGGTACAAAAGATGCACTAGCAGTTCAGACCCATTGGGTGATGAGATTGGATTTGTGTTGATCTAAACATTGAAAGCCATTTGAGCAGACTTGTTAGATGGTAAATATTGGGAACATTTTCAAGCAAATACTTCAAATCAAGATTAAAATCATTTCAAGTTAAATCAACTTCTATGTCATGAAGTAAATGATTTACTCTTCAAAGGTTTCAAATAGATTGCATTTGAAAACACTAACTCTGCAAGTACAGAAACGTATCCCCATTTGATTTTAGGTTTTAGTTTTATACCTTTACCAATGATGATTTGCAAATTCAGCAGGAAGAGAGCAACAACTTTGCAAGGGGATGTTGCTCAGTGGTAGAGCATAAGCTTTGCTTGTGTGAGGTCCATGGTTCAATCTTCACAATCTCAAAGGTTTTATTGTTGTTACAAGCCTAAAAAAGCTCAGTCAGTTTTTTTCTCTTTTTGTATTGAGATGCGAGTAGAGCTTGATTCACACTGCCTTTGGAAAAAAACTTGGTAACAGTTGTTTAATTTAATCAATGTTGATTTGAATGATCCACAGAGACATAAACAATGATTTTCAAGGAGATGTAGCTCAGTTGTACAGCGCATGCTTTGCATGTATGAGGTCCTGGGGTCAATCCCCAGCATCTCCAAGTGCTTACAAGCAATTAAGTTGTTTTCCAAAATCATTGGATCTTGGCAAATTATATCTTTGCTTGCACTTTGAGCTAAATCAAACTCTCAAATGGTGACAAACTAATTTTTCTTTTTGATGATGTAGCTCAGGGGCAGATTGCATAGTTTTCCTGTAGGATGTCTTCGGATACTATCCCTAGAATCGTAAAAGGAAACTTGTTGTTTCGGTACAAAAGATGCACTAGCAGTTCAGACCCATTGGGTGATGAGATTGGATTTGTGTTGATCTAAACATTGAAAGCCATTTGAGCAGACTTGTTAGATGGTAAATATTGGGAACATTTTCAAGCAAATACTTCAAATCAAGATTAAAATCATTTGAAGTGAAATCAACTTCTATGTCATGAAGTAAATGATTTACTCTTCAAAGGTTTCAAATAGATTGCATTTGAAAACACTAACTCTGCAAGTACAGAAACGTATCCCCATTTGATTTTAGGTTTTAGTTTTATACCTTTACCAATGATGATTTGCAAATTCAGCAGGAAGAGAGCAACAACTTTGCAAGGGGATGTTGCTCAGTGGTAGAGCATAAGCTTTGCTTGTGTGAGGTCCATGGTTCAATCTTCACAATCTCAAAGGTTTTATTGTTGTTACAAGCCTAAAAAAGCTCAGTCAGTTTTTTTCTCTTTTTGTATTGAGATGCGAGTAGAGCTTGATTCACACTGCCTTTGGAAAAAAACTTGGTAACAGTTGTTTAATTTAATCAATGTTGATTTGAATGATCCACAGAGACATAAACAATGATTTTCAAGGAGATGTAGCTCAGTTGTACAGCGCATGCTTTGCATGTATGAGGTCCTGGGGTCAATCCCCAGCATCTCCAAGTGCTTACAAGCAATTAAGTTGTTTTCCAAAATCATTGGATCTTGGCAAATTATGTCTTTTGAAATCTTTGCTTGCACTTTGAGCTAAATCAAACTCTCAAATGGTGACAAACTAATTTTTCTTTTTGATGATGTAGCTCAGGGGCAGATTGCATAGTTTTCCTGTAGGATGTCTTCGGATACTATCCCTAGAATCGCAAAAGGAAACTTGTTGTTTCGGTACAAAAGATGCACTAGCAGTTCAGACCCATTGGGTGATGAGATTGGATTTGTGTTGATCTAAACATTGAAAGCCATTTGAGCAGACTTGTTAGATGGTAAATATTGGGAACATTTTCAAGCAAATACTTCAAATCAAGATTAAAATCATTTGAAGTTAAATCAACTTCTATGTCATGAAGTAAATGATTTACTCTTCAAAGGTTTCAAATAGATTGCATTTCAAAAAACACTAACTCTGCAAGTACAGAAACGTATCCCCATTTGATTTTAGGTTTTAGTTTTATACCTTTACCAATGATGATTTGCAAATTCAGCAGGAAGAGAGCAACAACTTTGCAAGGGGATGTAGAGCATAAGCTTTGCTTGTGTGAGGTCCATGGTTCAATCTTCACAATCTCAAAGGTTTTATTGTTGTTACAAGCCTAAAAAAGCTCAGTCAGTTTTTTCTCTTTTTGTATTGAGATGCGAGTAGAGCTTGATTCACACTGCCTTTGGAAAAAAACTTGGTAACAGTTGTTTAATTTAATCAATGTTGATTCGAATGATCCACAGAGACAGAAACAATGACTTTCAAGGGGATGTAGCTCAGTGGTAGAGCGCATGTTTTGCATGTATGAGGTCCTGGGATCAATCCCCAGCATCTCCAAGTGCTTACAAGCAATTAAGTTGTTTTCCAAAATCATTGTATCTTGGCAAATTATATCTTTGCTTGCACTTTGAGCTAAATCAAACTCTCAAATGGTGACAAACTAATTTTTCTTTTTGATGATGTAGCTCAGGGGCAGATTGCATAGTTTCCTGTAGGATGTCTTCGGATACTATCCCTAGAATCGCAAAAGGAAACTTGTTGTTACGGTACAAAAGATGCACTAGCAGTTCAGACCCATTGGGTGATGAGATTGGATTTGTGTTGATCTAAACATTGAAAGCCATTTGAGCATACTTGTTAGATGGTAAATATTGGGAACATTTTCAAGCAAATACTTCAAATCAAGATTAAAATCATTTGAAGTTAAATCAACTTCTATGTCATGAAGTAAATGATTTACTCTTCAAAGGTTTCAAATAGATTGCATTTGAAAACACTAACTCTGCAAGTACAGAAACGTATCCCCATTTGACTGTTGGTTTTAATTTTATAACTTAAACAATGATGATTTTCAAATTCAGCAGGAAGAGAGCAACAACTTTGCAAGGGGATGTTGCTCAGTGGTAGAGCATAAGCTTTGCTTGTGTGAGGTCCATGGTTCAATCTTCACAATCTCCAAGGTTTTTTTGTTGTTACAAGCCTAAAAAAGCTCAGTCAGTTATTTCTCTTTTTGTATGGAGATGCGAGTAGAGCTTGATTTACACTGCCTTTGAAAAAAAACTTGGTACCAGTTGCTTAACTTAATCAATGTTGATTTGAATGATCCACAGAGACAGAATCAATGACTTTCAAGGGGATGTAGCTCAGTGGTAGAGCGCATGTTTTGCATGTATGAGGTCCTGGGATCAATCCCCAGTATCTCCAAGTGCTTACAAGCGATTAAGTTGTTTTCCAAAATCATTGGATCTTGGCAAATTATATCTTTGCTTGCACTTTGAGCTAAATCAAACTCTCAAATTGTGACAAACTAATTTTTCTTTTTGATGATGTAGCTCAGGGGCAGATTGCATAGTTTCCTGTAGGATGTCTTCAGATACTATCCCTAGAATCGCAAAAGGAAACTTGTTGTTACGGTACAAAAGATGCACTAGCAGTTCAGACCCATTGGGTGATGAGATTGGATTTGTGTTGATCTAAACATTGAAAGCCATTTGAGCAGACTTGTTAGATGGTAAATATTGGGAACATTTTCAAGCAAATACTTCAAATCAAGATTAAAATCATTTGAAGTTAAATCAACTTCTATGTCATGAAGTAAATGATTTACTCTTCAAAGGTTTCAAATAGATTGCATTTGAAAACACTAACTCTGCAAGTACAGAAACGTATTCCCATTTGATTTTAGGTTTTAGTTTTATACCTTTACCAATGATGATTTGCAAATTCAGCAGGAAGAGAGCAACAACTTTGCAAGGGGATGTTGCTCAGTGGTAGAGCATAAGCTTTGCTTGTGTGAGGTCCATGGTTCAATCTTCACAATCTCAAAGGTTTTATTGTTGTTACAAGCCTAAAAAAGCTCAGTCAGTTTTTTTCTCTTTTTGTATTGAGATGCGAGTAGAGCTTGATTCACACTGCCTTTGGAAAAAAACTTGGTAACAGTTGTTTAATTTAATCAATGTTGATTTGAATGATCCACAGAGACATAAACAATGATTTTCAAGGAGATGTAGCTCAGTTGTACAGCGCATGCTTTGCATGTATGAGGTCCTGGGGTCAATCCCCAGCATCTCCAAGTGCTTACAAGCAATTAAGTTGTTTTCCAAAATCATTGGATCTTGGCAAATTATGTCTTTTGAAATCTTTGCTTGCACTTTGAGCTAAATCAAACTCTCAAATGGTGACAAACTAATTTTTCTTTTTGATGATGTAGCTCAGGGGCAGACTGCATAGTTTTCCTGTAGGAGGTCCTCGGATACAATCCCTAGAATCGCAAAAGGAAACTTGTTGTTACGGTACAAAAGATGCACCAGCAGTTCAGACCCATTGGGTGATGAGATTGGATTTGTGTTGATCTAAACATTGAAAGCCATTTGAGCAGACTTGTTAGATGGTAAATATTGGGAACATTTTCAAGCAAATACTTCAAATCAAGATTAAAATCATTTGAAGTGAAATCAACTTCTATATCATGAAGTAAATGATTTACTCTTCAAAGGTTAAAAACTGATTGCATTTGAAGACACTAACTCTGCAAGTACAGGAACTTATCCCCATTTGATTGTTGGTTTTAATTTTATAACTTAAACAATGATGATTTTCAAATTCAGCAGGAAGAGAGCAACAACTTTGCAAGGGGATGTTGCTCAGTGGTAGAGCATAAGCTTTGCTTGTGTGAGGTCCATGGTTCAATCTTCACAATCTCAAAGGTTTTATTGTTGTTACAAGCCTAAAAAAGCTCAGTCAGTTTTTTTCTCTTTTTGTATTGAGATGCGAGAAGAGCTTGATTCACACTGCCTTTGGAAAAAAACTTGGTACCAGTTGTTTAATTTAATCAATGTCGATTTGAATGATCAACAGAGACATAAACAATGATTTTCAAGGAGATGTAGCTCAGTTGTACAGCGCATGCTTTGTATGTATGAGGTCCTGGGGTCAATCCCCAGCATCTTCAAGTGCTTACAAGCAAGCAAGTCATTTTCCAAAATCATTGGATCTTGGCAAATTATATCTTTGCTTGCACTTTGAGCTAAATCAAACTCTCAAATGGTGACAAACTAATTTTTCTTTTTGATGATGTAGCTCAGGGGCAGATTGCATAGTTTTCCTGTAGGAGGTCCTCGGATACAATCCCTAGAATCGCAAAAGGAAACTTGTTGTTACGGTACAAAAGATGCACCAGCAGTTCAGACCCATTGGGTGATGAGATTGGATTTGTGTTGATCTAAACATTGAAAGCCATTTGAGCAGACTTGTTAGATGGTAAATATTGGGAACATTTTCAAGCAAATACTTCAAATCAAGATTAAAATCATTTGAAGTGAAATCAACTTCTATATCATGAAGTAAATGATTTACTCTTCAAAGGTTAAAAACTGATTGCATTTGAAGACACTAACTCTGCAAGTACAGGAACTTATCCCCATTTGATTGTTGGTTTTAATTTTATAACTTAAACAATGATGATTTTCAAATTCAGCAGGAAGAGAGCAACAACTTTGCAAGGGGATGTTGCTCAGTGGTAGAGCATAAGCTTTGCTTGTGTGAGGTCCATGGTTCAATCTTCACAATCTCAAAGGTTTTATTGTTGTTACAAGCCTAAAAAAGCTCAGTCAGTTTTTTTCTCTTTTTGTATTGAGATGCGAGAAGAGCTTGATTCACACTGCCTTTGGAAAAAAACTTGGTACCAGTTGTTTAATTTAATCAATGTCGATTTGAATGATCAACAGAGACATAAACAATGATTTTCAAGGAGATGTAGCTCAGTTGTACAGCGCATGCTTTGTATGTATGAGGTCCTGGGGTCAATCCCCAGCATCTTCAAGTGCTTACAAGCAAGCAAGTCATTTTCCAAAATCATTGGATCTTGGCAAATTATATCTTTGCTTGCACTTTGAGCTAAATCAAACTCTCAAATGGTGTCAAACTAATTTTTCTTTTTGATGATGTAGTTCAGGGGCAGATTGCATAGTTTTCCTGTAGGAGGTCCTCGGATACAATCCCTAGAATCGCAAAAGGAAACTTGTTGTTACGGTACAAAAGATGCACCAGCAGTTCAGACCCATTGGGTGATGAGATTGGATTTGTGTTGATCTTAACATTGAAAGCCATTTGAGCAGACTTGTTAGATGGTAAATATTGGGAACATTTTCAAGCAAATACTTCAAATCAAGATTAAAATCATTTGAAGTGAAATCAACTTCTATATCATGAAGTAAATGATTTACTCTTCAAAGGTTAAAAACTGATTGCATTTGAAGACACTAACTCTGCAAGTACAGGAACTTATCCCCATTTGATTGTTGGTTTTAATTTTATAACTTAAACAATGATGATTTTCAAATTCAGCAGAAAGAGAGCAACAACTTTGGAAAGGGGATGTTGCTCAGTGGTAGAGCATAAGCTTTGCTTGTGTGAGGTCCATGGTTCAATCTTCACAATCTCAAAGGTTTTATTGTTGTTACAAGCCTAAAAAAGCTCAGTCAGTTTTTTTCTCTTTTTGTATTGAGATGCGAGTAGAGCTTGATTCACACTGCCTTTGGAAAAAAACGGTACCAGTTGTTTAATTTAATCAATGTTGATTTGAATGATCCACAGAGACATAAACAATGATTTTCAAGGAGATGTAGCTCAGTTGTACAGCGCATGCTTTGCATGTATGAGGTCCTGGGGTCAATCCCCAGCATCTCCAAGTGCTTACAAGCAAGCAAGTCATTTTCCAAAATCATTGGATCTTGGCAAATTATATCTTTGCTTGCACTTTGAGCTAAATCAAACTCTCAAATGGTGACAAACTAATTTTTCTTTTTGATGATGTAGCTCAGGGGCAGATTGCATAGTTTTCCTGTAGGAGGTCCTCGGATACAATCCCTAGAATCGCAAAAGGAAACTTGTTGTTACGGTACAAAAGATGCAACAGCAGTTCAGACCCATTGGGTGATGAGATTGGATTTGTGTTGATCTAAACATTGAAAGCCATTTGAGCAGACTTGTTAGATGGTAAATATTGGGAACATTTTCAAGGAAATACTTCAAATCAAGATTAAAATCATTTGAAGTGAAATCAACTTCTATATCATGAAGTAAATGATTTACTCTTCAAAGGTTAAAAACTGATTGCATTTGAAGACACTAACTCTGCAAGTACAGGAATTTATCCCCATTTGATTGTTGGTTTTAATTTTATAACTTAAACAATGATGATTTTCAAATTCAGCAGGAAGAGAGCAACAACTTTGCAAGGGGATGTTGCTCAGTGGTAGAGCATAAGCTTTGCTTGTGTGAGGTCCATGGTTCAATCTTCACAATCTCAAAGGTTTTATTGTTGTTACAAGCCTAAAAAAGCTCAGTCAGTTTTTTTCTCTTTTTGTATTGAGATGCGAGTAGAGCTTGATTCACACTGCCTTTGGAAAAAAACTTGGTAACAGTTGTTTAATTTAATCAATGTTGATTCGAATGATCCACAGAGACAGAAACAATGACTTTCAAGGGGATGTAGCTCAGTGGTAGAGCGCATGTTTTGCATGTATGAGGTCCTGGGATCAATCCCCAGCATCTCCAAGTGCTTACAAGCAATTAAGTTGTTTTCCAAAATCATTGGATCTTGGCAAATTATATCTTTGCTTGCACTTTGAGCTAAATCAAACTCTCAAATTGTGACAAACTAATTTTTCTTTTTGATGATGTAGCTCAGGGGCAGATTGCATAGTTTCCTGTAGGATGTCTTCAGATACTATCCCTAGAATCGCAAAAGGAAACTTGTTGTTACGGTACAAAAGATGCACTAGCAGTTCAGACCCATTGGGTGATGAGATTGGATTTGTGTTGATCTAAACATTGAAAGCAATTTGAGCAGACTTGTTAGATGGTAAATATTGGGAACATTTTCAAGCAAATACTTCAAATCAAGATTAAAATCATTTGAAGTTAAATCAACTTCTATGTCATGAAGTAAATGATTTACTCTTCAAAGGTTTCAAATAGATTGCATTTGAAAACACTAACTCTGCAAGTACAGAAACGTATTCCCATTTGATTTTAGGTTTTAGTTTTATACCTTTACCAATGATGATTTGCAAATTCAGCAGGAAGAGAGCAACAACTTTGCAAGGGGATGTTGCTCAGTGGTAGAGCATAAGCTTTGCTTGTGTGAGGTCCATGGTTCAATCTTCACAATCTCAAAGGTTTTATTGTTGTTACAAGCCTAAAAAAGCTCAGTCAGTTTTTTTCTCTTTTTGTATTGAGATGCGAGAAGAGCTTGATTCACACTGCCTTTGGAAAAAAACTTGGTAACAGTTGTTTAATTTAATCAATGTTGATTTGAATGATCCACAGAGACATAAACAATGATTTTCAAGGAGATGTAGCTCAGTTGTACAGCGCATGCTTTGCATGTATGAGGTCCTGGGGTCAATCCCCAGCATCTCCAAGTGCTTACAAGCAATTAAGTTGTTTTCCAAAATCATTGGATCTTGGCAAATTATATCTTTGCTTGCACTTTGAGCTAAATCAAACTCTCAAATGGTGACAAACTAATTTTTCTTTTTGATGATGTAGCTCAGGGGCAGATTGCATAGTTTTCCTGTAGGATGTCTTCGGATACTATCCCTAGAATCGCAAAAGGAAACTTGTTGTTTCGGTACAAAAGATGCACTAGCAGTTCAGACCCATTGGGTGATGAGATTGGATTTGTGTTGATCTAAACATTGAAAGCCATTTGAGCAGACTTGTTAGATGGTAAATATTGGGAACATTTTCAAGCAAATACTTCAAATCAAGATTAAAATCATTTGAAGTTAAATCAACTTCTATGTCATGAAGTAAATGATTTACTCTTCAAAGGTTTCAAATAGATTGCATTTCAAAAAACACTAACTCTGCAAGTACAGAAACGTATCCCCATTTGATTTTAGGTTTTAGTTTTATACCTTTACCAATGATGATTTGCAAATTCAGCAGGAAGAGAGCAACAACTTTGCAAGGGGATGTAGAGCATAAGCTTTGCTTGTGTGAGGTCCATGGTTCAATCTTCACAATCTCAAAGGTTTTATTGTTGTTACAAGCCTAAAAAAGCTCAGTCAGTTTTTTCTCTTTTTGTATTGAGATGCGAGTAGAGCTTGATTCACACTGCCTTTGGAAAAAAACTTGGTAACAGTTGTTTAATTTAATCAATGTTGATTCGAATGATCCACAGAGACAGAAACAATGACTTTCAAGGGGATGTAGCTCAGTGGTAGAGCGCATGTTTTGCATGTATGAGGTCCTGGGATCAATCCCCAGCATCTCCAAGTGCTTACAAGCAATTAAGTTGTTTTCCAAAATCATTGGATCTTGGCAAATTATATCTTTGCTTGCACTTTGAGCTAAATCAAACTCTCAAATGGTGACAAACTAATTTTTCTTTTTGATGATGTAGCTCAGGGGCAGATTGCATAGTTTCCTGTAGGATGTCTTCAGATACTATCCCTAGAATCGCAAAAGGAAACTTGTTGTTACGGTACAAAAGATGCACTAGCAGTTCAGACCCATTGGGTGATGAGATTGGATTTGTGTTGATCTAAACATTGAAAGCCATTTGAGCAGACTTGTTAGATGGTAAATATTGGGAACATTTTCAAGCAAATACTTCAAATCAAGATTAAAATCATTTGAAGTTAAATCAACTTCTATGTCATGAAGTAAATGATTTACTCTTCAAAGGTTTCAAATAGATTGCATTTGAAAACACTAACTCTGCAAGTACAGAAACGTATCCCCATTTGACTGTTGGTTTTAATTTTATAACTTAAACAATGATGATTTTCAAATTCAGCAGGAAGAGAGCAACAACTTTGCAAGGGGATGTTGCTCAGTGGTAGAGCATAAGCTTTGCTTGTGTGAGGTCCATGGTTCAATCTTCACAATCTCAAAGGTTTTATTGTTGTTACAAGCCTAAAAAAGCTCAGTCAGTTTTTTTCTCTTTTTGTATTGAGATGCGAGTAGAGCTTGATTCACACTGCCTTTGGAAAAAAACTTGGTAACAGTTGTTTAATTTAATCAATGTTGATTCGAATGATCCACAGAGACAGAAACAATGACTTTCAAGGGGATGTAGCTCAGTGGTAGAGCGCATGTTTTGCATGTATGAGGTCCTGGGATCAATCCCCAGCATCTCCAAGTGCTTACAAGCAATTAAGTTGTTTTCCAAAATCATTGGATCTTGGCAAATTATATCTTTGCTTGCACTTTGAGCTAAATCAAACTCTCAAATTGTGACAAACTAATTTTTCTTTTTGATGATGTAGCTCAGGGGCAGATTGCATAGTTTCCTGTAGGATGTCTTCAGATACTATCCCTAGAATCGCAAAAGGAAACTTGTTGTTACGGTACAAAAGATGCACTAGCAGTTCAGACCCATTGGGTGATGAGATTGGATTTGTGTTGATCTAAACATTGAAAGCAATTTGAGCAGACTTGTTAGATGGTAAATATTGGGAACATTTTCAAGCAAATACTTCAAATCAAGATTAAAATCATTTGAAGTTAAATCAACTTCTATGTCATGAAGTAAATGATTTACTCTTCAAAGGTTTCAAATAGATTGCATTTGAAAACACTAACTCTGCAAGTACAGAAACGTATCCCCATTTGATTTTAGGTTTTAGTTTTATACCTTTACCAATGATGATTTGCAAATTCAGCAGGAAGAGAGCAACAACTTTGCAAGGGGATGTTGCTCAGTGGTAGAGCATAAGCTTTGCTTGTGTGAGGTCCATGGTTCAATCTTCACAATCTCAAAGGTTTTATTGTTGTTACAAGCCTAAAAAAGCTCAGTCAGTTTTTTTCTCTTTTTGTATTGAGATGCGAGTAGAGCTTGATTCACACTGCCTTTGGAAAAAAACTTGGTAACAGTTGTTTAATTTAATCAATGTTGATTTGAATGATCCACAGAGACATAAACAATGATTTTCAAGGA
The DNA here is from genome assembly GCA_032164185.1 of Moxostoma hubbsi. Classification (NCBI taxonomy): domain Eukaryota; kingdom Metazoa; phylum Chordata; class Actinopteri; order Cypriniformes; family Catostomidae; genus Moxostoma; species Moxostoma hubbsi. The sequence goes on along the minus strand of JAVLUX010000024.1, from coordinate 824,220 downwards.
GATGTAGCTCAGTTGTACAGCGCATGCTTTGCATGTATGAGGTCCTGGGGTCAATCCCCAGCATCTCCAAGTGCTTACAAGCAATTAAGTTGTTTTCCAAAATCATTGGATCTTGGCAAATTATATCTTTGCTTGCACTTTGAGCTAAATCAAACTCTCAAATGGTGACAAACTAATTTTTCTTTTTGATGATGTAGCTCAGGGGCAGATTGCATAGTTTTCCTGTAGGATGTCTTCGGATACTATCCCTAGAATCGCAAAAGGAAACTTGTTGTTTCGGTACAAAAGATGCACTAGCAGTTCAGACCCATTGGGTGATAAGATTGGATTTGTGTTGATCTAAACATTGAAAGCCATTTGAGCAGACTTGTTAGATGGTAAATATTGGGAACATTTTCAAGCAAATACTTCAAATCAAGATTAAAATCATTTGAAGTTAAATCAACTTCTATGTCATGAAGTAAATGATTTACTCTTCAAAGGTTTCAAATAGATTGCATTTGAAAACACTAACTCTGCAAGTACAGAAACGTATCCCCATTTGATTTTAGGTTTTAGTTTTATACCTTTACCAATGATGATTTGCAAATTCAGCAGGAAGAGAGCAACAACTTTGCAAGGGGATGTAGAGCATAAGCTTTGCTTGTGTGAGGTCCATGGTTCAATCTTCACAATCTCAAAGGTTTTATTGTTGTTACAAGCCTAAAAAAGCTCAGTCAGTTTTTTCTCTTTTTGTATTGAGATGCGAGTAGAGCTTGATTCACACTGCCTTTGGAAAAAAACTTGGTAACAGTTGTTTAATTTAATCAATGTTGATTCGAATGATCCACAGAGACAGAAACAATGACTTTCAAGGGGATGTAGCTCAGTGGTAGAGCGCATGTTTTGCATGTATGAGGTCCTGGGATCAATCCCCAGCATCTCCAAGTGCTTACAAGCAATTAAGTTGTTTTCCAAAATCATTGGATCTTGGCAAATTATATCTTTGCTTGCACTTTGAGCTAAATCAAACTCTCAAATGGTGACAAACTAATTTTTCTTTTTGATGATGTAGCTCAGGGGCAGATTGCATAGTTTTCCTGTAGGAGGTCCTCGGATACTATCCCTAGAATCGCAAAAGGAAACTTGTTGTTACGGTACAAAAGATGCACCAGCAGTTCAGACCCATTGGGTGATGAGATTGGATTTGTGTTGATCTAAACATTGAAAGCCATTTGAGCAGACTTGTTAGATGGTAAATATTGGGAACATTTTCAAGCAAATACTTCAAATCAAGATTAAAATCATTTGAAGTGAAATCAACTTCTATATCATGAAGTAAATGATTTACTCTTCAAAGGTTAAAAACTGATTGCATTTGAAGACACTAACTCTGCAAGTACAGGAACTTATCCCCATTTGATTGTTGGTTTTAATTTTATAACTTAAACAATGATGATTTTCAGATTCAGCAGGAAGAGAGCAACAACTTTGCAAGGGGATGTTGCTCAGTGGTAGAGCATAAGCTTTGCTTGTGTGAGGTCCATGGTTCAATCTTCACAATCTCAAAGGTTTTATTGTTGTTACAAGCCTAAAAAAGCTCAGTCAGTTTTTTTCTCTTTTTGTATTGAGATGCGAGAAGAGCTTGATTCACACTGCCTTTGGAAAAAAACTTGGTACCAGTTGTTTAATTTAATCAATGTCGATTTGAATGATCAACAGAGACATAAACAATGATTTTCAAGGAGATGTAGCTCAGTTGTACAGCGCATGCTTTGTATGTATGAGGTCCTGGGGTCAATCCCCAGCATCTTCAAGTGCTTACAAGCAAGCAAGTCATTTTCCAAAATCATTGGATCTTGGCAAATTATATCTTTGCTTGCACTTTGAGCTAAATCAAACTCTCAAATGGTGACAAACTAATTTTTCTTTTTGATGATGTAGCTCAGGGGCAGATTGCATAGTTTTCCTGTAGGAGGTCCTCGGATACAATCCCTAGAATCGCAAAAGGAAACTTGTTGTTACGGTACAAAAGATGCACCAGCAGTTCAGACCCATTGGGTGATGAGATTGGATTTGTGTTGATCTTAACATTGAAAGCCATTTGAGCAGACTTGTTAGATGGTAAATATTGGGAACATTTTCAAGCAAATACTTCAAATCAAGATTAAAATCATTTGAAGTGAAATCAACTTCTATATCATGAAGTAAATGATTTACTCTTCAAAGGTTAAAAACTGATTGCATTTAAAGACACTAACTCTGCAAGTACAGGAACTTATCCCCATTTGATTGTTGGTTTTAATTTTATAACTTAAACAATGATGATTTTCAAATTCAGCAGGAAGAGAGCAACAACTTTGCAAGGGGATGTTGCTCAGTGGTAGAGCATAAGCTTTGCTTGTGTGAGGTCCATGGTTCAATCTTCACAATCTCAAAGGTTTTATTGTTGTTACAAGCCTAAAAAAGCTCAGTCAGTTTTTTTCTCTTTTTGTATTGAGATGCGAGAAGAGCTTGATTCACACTGCCTTTGGAAAAAAACTTGGTACCAGTTGTTTAATTTAATCAATGTCGATTTGAATGATCAACAGAGACATAAACAATGATTTTCAAGGAGATGTAGCTCAGTTGTACAGCGCATGCTTTGTATGTATGAGGTCCTGGGGTCAATCCCCAGCATCTTCAAGTGCTTACAAGCAAGCAAGTCATTTTCCAAAATCATTGGATCTTGGCAAATTATATCTTTGCTTGCACTTTGAGCTAAATCAAACTCTCAAATGGTGACAAACTAATTTTTCTTTTTGATGATGTAGTTCAGGGGCAGATTGCATAGTTTTCCTGTAGGAGGTCCTCGGATACAATCCCTAGAATCGCAAAAGGAAACTTGTTGTTACGGTACAAAAGATGCACCAGCAGTTCAGACCCATTGGGTGATGAGATTGGATTTGTGTTGATCTTAACATTGAAAGCCATTTGAGCAGACTTGTTAGATGGTAAATATTGGGAACATTTTCAAGCAAATACTTCAAATCAAGATTAAAATCATTTGAAGTGAAATCAACTTCTATATCATGAAGTAAATGATTTACTCTTCAAAGGTTAAAAACTGATTGCATTTGAAGACACTAACTCTGCAAGTACAGGAACTTATCCCCATTTGATTGTTGGTTTTAATTTTATAACTTAAACAATGATGATTTTCAAATTCAGCAGGAAGAGAGCAACAACTTTGCAAGGGGATGTTGCTCAGTGGTAGAGCATAAGCTTTGCTTGTGTGAGGTCCATGGTTCAATCTTCACAATCTCAAAGGTTTTATTGTTGTTACAAGCCTAAAAAAGCTCAGTCAGTTTTTTTCTCTTTTTGTATTGAGATGCGAGTAGAGCTTGATTCACACTGCCTTTGGAAAAAAACGGTACCAGTTGTTTAATTTAATCAATGTTGATTTGAATGATCCACAGAGACATAAACAATGATTTTCAAGGAGATGTAGCTCAGTTGTACAGCGCATGCTTTGTATGTATGAGGTCCTGGGGTCAATCCCCAGCATCTTCAAGTGCTTACAAGCAAGCAAGTCATTTTCCAAAATCATTGGATCTTGGCAAATTATATCTTTGCTTGCACTTTGAGCTAAATCAAACTCTCAAATGGTGACAAACTAATTTTTCTTTTTGATGATGTAGCTCAGGGGCAGATTGCATAGTTTTCCTGTAGGAGGTCCTCGGATACAATCCCTAGAATCGCAAAAGGAAACTTGTTGTTACGGTACAAAAGATGCACCAGCAGTTCAGACCCATTGGGTGATGAGATTGGATTTGTGTTGATCTTAACATTGAAAGCCATTTGAGCAGACTTGTTAGATGGTAAATATTGGGAACATTTTCAAGCAAATACTTCAAATCAAGATTAAAATCATTTGAAGTGAAATCAACTTCTATATCATGAAGTAAATGATTTACTCTTCAAAGGTTAAAAACTGATTGCATTTGAAGACACTAACTCTGCAAGTACAGGAACTTATCCCCATTTGATTGTTGGTTTTAATTTTATAACTTAAACAATGATGATTTTCAAATTCAGCAGGAAGAGAGCAACAACTTTGCAAGGGGATGTTGCTCAGTGGTAGAGCATAAGCTTTGCTTGTGTGAGGTCCATGGTTCAATCTTCACAATCTCAAAGGTTTTATTGTTGTTACAAGCCTAAAAAAGCTCAGTCAGTTTTTTTCTCTTTTTGTATTGAGATGCGAGTAGAGCTTGATTCACACTGCCTTTGGAAAAAAACGGTACCAGTTGTTTAATTTAATCAATGTTGATTTGAATGATCCACAGAGACATAAACAATGATTTTCAAGGAGATGTAGCTCAGTTGTACAGCGCATGCTTTGTATGTATGAGGTCCTGGGGTCAATCCCCAGCATCTTCAAGTGCTTACAAGCAAGCAAGTCATTTTCCAAAATCATTGGATCTTGGCAAATTATATCTTTGCTTGCACTTTGAGCTAAATCAAACTCTCAAATGGTGACAAACTAATTTTTCTTTTTGATGATGTAGCTCAGGGGCAGATTGCATAGTTTTCCTGTAGGAGGTCCTCGGATACAATCCCTAGAATCGCAAAAGGAAACTTGTTGTTACGGTACAAAAGATGCACCAGCAGTTCAGACCCATTGGGTGATGAGATTGGATTTGTGTTGATCTTAACATTGAAAGCCATTTGAGCAGACTTGTTAGATGGTAAATATTGGGAACATTTTCAAGCAAATACTTCAAATCAAGATTAAAATCATTTGAAGTGAAATCAACTTCTATATCATGAAGTAAATGATTTACTCTTCAAAGGTTAAAAACTGATTGCATTTGAAGACACTAACTCTGCAAGTACAGGAACTTATCCCCATTTGATTGTTGGTTTTAATTTTATAACTTAAACAATGATGATTTTCAAATTCAGCAGGAAGAGAGCAACAACTTTGCAAGGGGATGTTGCTCAGTGGTAGAGCATAAGCTTTGCTTGTGTGAGGTCCATGGTTCAATCTTCACAATCTCAAAGGTTTTATTGTTGTTACAAGCCTAAAAAAGCTCAGTCAGTTTTTTTCTCTTTTTGTATTGAGATGCGAGAAGAGCTTGATTCACACTGCCTTTGGAAAAAAACTTGGTACCAGTTGTTTAATTTAATCAATGTCGATTTGAATGATCAACAGAGACATAAACAATGATTTTCAAGGAGATGTAGCTCAGTTGTACAGCGCATGCTTTGTATGTATGAGGTCCTGGGGTCAATCCCCAGCATCTTCAAGTGCTTACAAGCAAGCAAGTCATTTTCCAAAATCATTGGATCTTGGCAAATTATATCTTTGCTTGCACTTTGAGCTAAATCAAACTCTCAAATGGTGACAAACTAATTTTTCTTTTTGATGATGTAGTTCAGGGGCAGATTGCATAGTTTTCCTGTAGGAGGTCCTCGGATACAATCCCTAGAATCGCAAAAGGAAACTTGTTGTTACGGTACAAAAGATGCACCAGCAGTTCAGACCCATTGGGTGATGAGATTGGATTTGTGTTGATCTTAACATTGAAAGCCATTTGAGCAGACTTGTTAGATGGTAAATATTGGGAACATTTTCAAGCAAATACTTCAAATCAAGATTAAAATCATTTGAAGTGAAATCAACTTCTATATCATGAAGTAAATGATTTACTCTTCAAAGGTTAAAAACTGATTGCATTTGAAGACACTAACTCTGCAAGTACAGGAACTTATCCCCATTTGATTGTTGGTTTTAATTTTATAACTTAAACAATGATGATTTTCAAATTCAGCAGGAAGAGAGCAACAACTTTGCAAGGGGATGTTGCTCAGTGGTAGAGCATAAGCTTTGCTTGTGTGAGGTCCATGGTTCAATCTTCACAATCTCAAAGGTTTTATTGTTGTTACAAGCCTAAAAAAGCTCAGTCAGTTTTTTTCTCTTTTTGTATTGAGATGCGAGTAGAGCTTGATTCACACTGCCTTTGGAAAAAAACGGTACCAGTTGTTTAATTTAATCAATGTTGATTTGAATGATCCACAGAGACATAAACAATGATTTTCAAGGAGATGTAGCTCAGTTGTACAGCGCATGCTTTGCATGTATGAGGTCCTGGGGTCAATCCCCAGCATCTCCAAGTGCTTACAAGCAAGCAAGTCATTTTCCAAAATCATTGGATCTTGGCAAATTATATCTTTGCTTGCACTTTGAGCTAAATCAAACTCTCAAATGGTGACAAACTAATTTTTCTTTTTGATGATGTAGCTCAGGGGCAGATTGCATAGTTTTCCTGTAGGAGGTCCTCGGATACAATCCCTAGAATCGCAAAAGGAAACTTGTTGTTACGGTACAAAAGATGCACCAGCAGTTCAGACCCATTGGGTGATGAGATTGGATTTGTGTTGATCTAAACATTGAAAGCCATTTGAGCAGACTTGTTAGATGGTAAATATTGGGAACATTTTCAAGCAAATACTTCAAATCAAGATTAAAATCATTTGAAGTGAAATCAACTTCTATATCATGAAGTAAATGATTTACTCTTCAAAGGTTAAAAACTGATTGCATTTGAAGACACTAACTCTGCAAGTACAGGAACTTATCCCCATTTGATTGTTGGTTTTAATTTTATAACTTAAACAATGATGATTTTCAAATTCAGCAGGAAGAGAGCAACAACTTTGCAAGGGGATGTTGCTCAGTGGTAGAGCATAAGCTTTGCTTGTGTGAGGTCCATGGTTCAATCTTCACAATCTCAAAGGTTTTATTGTTGTTACAAGCCTAAAAAAGCTCAGTCAGTTTTTTTCTCTTTTTGTATTGAGATGCGAGAAGAGCTTGATTCACACTGCCTTTGGAAAAAAACTTGGTACCAGTTGTTTAATTTAATCAATGTCGATTTGAATGATCAACAGAGACATAAACAATGATTTTCAAGGAGATGTAGCTCAGTTGTACAGCGCATGCTTTGTATGTATGAGGTCCTGGGGTCAATCCCCAGCATCTTCAAGTGCTTACAAGCAAGCAAGTCATTTTCCAAAATCATTGGATCTTGGCAAATTATATCTTTGCTTGCACTTTGAGCTAAATCAAACTCTCAAATGGTGACAAACTAATTTTTCTTTTTGATGATGTAGCTCAGGGGCAGATTGCATAGTTTTCCTGTAGGAGGTCCTCGGATACAATCCCTAGAATCGCAAAAGGAAACTTGTTGTTACGGTACAAAAGATGCAACAGCAGTTCAGACCCATTGGGTGATGAGATTGGATTTGTGTTGATCTAAACATTGAAAGCCATTTGAGCAGACTTGTTAGATGGTAAATATTGGGAACATTTTCAAGGAAATACTTCAAATCAAGATTAAAATCATTTGAAGTGAAATCAACTTCTATATCATGAAGTAAATGATTTACTCTTCAAAGGTTAAAAACTGATTGCATTTGAAGACACTAACTCTGCAAGTACAGGAACTTATCCCCATTTGATTGTTGGTTTTAATTTTATAACTTAAACAATGATGATTTTCAAATTCAGCAGGAAGAGAGCAACAACTTTGCAAGGGGATGTTGCTCAGTGGTAGAGCATAAGCTTTGCTTGTGTGAGGTCCATGGTTCAATCTTCACAATCTCAAAGGTTTTATTGTTGTTACAAGCCTAAAAAAGCTCAGTCAGTTTTTTTCTCTTTTTGTATTGAGATGCGAGAAGAGCTTGATTCACACTGCCTTTGGAAAAAAACTTGGTACCAGTTGTTTAATTTAATCAATGTCGATTTGAATGATCAACAGAGACATAAACAATGATTTTCAAGGAGATGTAGCTCAGTTGTACAGCGCATGCTTTGTATGTATGAGGTCCTGGGGTCAATCCCCAGCATCTTCAAGTGCTTACAAGCAAGCAAGTCATTTTCCAAAATCATTGGATCTTGGCAAATTATATCTTTGCTTGCACTTTGAGCTAAATCAAACTCTCAAATGGTGACAAACTAATTTTTCTTTTTGATGATGTAGCTCAGGGGCAGATTGCATAGTTTTCCTGTAGGAGGTCCTCGGATACAATCCCTAGAATCGCAAAAGGAAACTTGTTGTTACGGTACAAAAGATGCAACAGCAGTTCAGACCCATTGGGTGATGAGATTGGATTTGTGTTGATCTAAACATTGAAAGCCATTTGAGCAGACTTGTTAGATGGTAAATATTGGGAACATTTTCAAGGAAATACTTCAAATCAAGATTAAAATCATTTGAAGTGAAATCAACTTCTATATCATGAAGTAAATGATTTACTCTTCAAAGGTTAAAAACTGATTGCATTTGAAGACACTAACTCTGCAAGTACAGGAACTTATCCCCATTTGATTGTTGGTTTTAATTTTATAACTTAAACAATGATGATTTTCAAATTCAGCAGGAAGAGAGCAACAACTTTGCAAGGGGATGTTGCTCAGTGGTAGAGCATAAGCTTTGCTTGTGTGAGGTCCATGGTTCAATCTTCACAATCTCAAAGGTTTTATTGTTGTTACAAGCCTAAAAAAGCTCAGTCAGTTTTTTTCTCTTTTTGTATTGAGATGCGAGAAGAGCTTGATTCACACTGCCTTTGGAAAAAAACTTGGTACCAGTTGTTTAATTTAATCAATGTCGATTTGAATGATCAACAGAGACATAAACAATGATTTGCAAGGAGATGTAGCTCAGTTGTACAGCGCATGCTTTGTATGTATGAGGTCCTGGGGTCAATCCCCAGCATCTTCAAGTGCTTACAAGCAAGCAAGTCATTTTCCAAAATCATTGGATCTTGGCAAATTATATCTTTGCTTGCACTTTGAGCTAAATCAAACTCTCAAATGGTGACAAACTAATTTTTCTTTTTGATGATGTAGCTCAGGGGCAGATTGCATAGTTTTCCTGTAGGAGGTCCTCGGATACAATCCCTAGAATCGCAAAAGGAAACGTGTTGTTACGGTACAAAAGATGCACCAGCAGTTCAGACCCATTGGGTGATGAGATTGGATTTGTGTTGATCTTAACATTGAAAGCCATTTGAGCAGACTTGTTAGATGGTAAATATTGGGAACATTTTCAAGCAAATACTTCAAATCAAGATTAAAATCATTTGAAGTGAAATCAACTTCTATATCATGAAGTAAATGATTTACTCTTCAAAGGTTAAAAACTGATTGCATTTGAAGACACTAACTCTGCAAGTACAGGAACTTATCCCCATTTGATTGTTGGTTTTAATTTTATAACTTAAACAATGATGATTTTCAAATTCAGCAGGAAGAGAGCAACAACTTTGCAAGGGGATGTTGCTCAGTGGTAGAGCATAAGCTTTGCTTGTGTGAGGTCCATGGTTCAATCTTCACAATCTCAAAGGTTTTATTGTTGTTACAAGCCTAAAAAAGCTCAGTCAGTTTTTTTCTCTTTTTGTATTGAGATGCGAGTAGAGCTTGATTCACACTGCCTTTGGAAAAAAACGGTACCAGTTGTTTAATTTAATCAATGTTGATTTGAATGATCCACAGAGACATAAACAATGATTTTCAAGGAGATGTAGCTCAGTTGTACAGCGCATGCTTTGTATGTATGAGGTCCTGGGGTCAATCCCCAGCATCTTCAAGTGCTTACAAGCAAGCAAGTCATTTTCCAAAATCATTGGATCTTGGCAAATTATATCTTTGCTTGCACTTTGAGCTAAATCAAACTCTCAAATGGTGACAAACTAATTTTTCTTTTTGATGATGTAGCTCAGGGGCAGATTGCATAGTTTTCCTGTAGGAGGTCCTCGGATACAATCCCTAGAATCGCAAAAGGAAACTTGTTGTTACGGTACAAAAGATGCACCAGCAGTTCAGACCCATTGGGTGATGAGATTGGATTTGTGTTGATCTTAACATTGAAAGCCATTTGAGCAGACTTGTTAGATGGTAAATATTGGGAACATTTTCAAGCAAATACTTCAAATCAAGATTAAAATCATTTGAAGTGAAATCAACTTCTATATCATGAAGTAAATGATTTACTCTTCAAAGGTTAAAAACTGATTGCATTTGAAGACACTAACTCTGCAAGTACAGGAACTTATCCCCATTTGATTGTTGGTTTTAATTTTATAACTTAAACAATGATGATTTTCAAATTCAGCAGGAAGAGAGCAACAACTTTGCAAGGGGATGTTGCTCAGTGGTAGAGCATAAGCTTTGCTTGTGTGAGGTCCATGGTTCAATCTTCACAATCTCAAAGGTTTTATTGTTGTTACAAGCCTAAAAAAGCTCAGTCAGTTTTTTTCTCTTTTTGTATTGAGATGCGAGTAGAGCTTGATTCACACTGCCTTTGGAAAAAAACGGTACCAGTTGTTTAATTTAATCAATGTTGATTTGAATGATCCACAGAGACATAAACAATGATTTTCAAGGAGATGTAGCTCAGTTGTACAGCGCATGCTTTGTATGTATGAGGTCCTGGGGTCAATCCCCAGCATCTTCAAGTGCTTACAAGCAAGCAAGTCATTTTCCAAAATCATTGGATCTTGGCAAATTATATCTTTGCTTGCACTTTGAGCTAAATCAAACTCTCAAATGGTGACAAACTAATTTTTCTTTTTGATGATGTAGCTCAGGGGCAGATTGCATAGTTTTCCTGTAGGAGGTCCTCGGATACAATCCCTAGAATCGCAAAAGGAAACTTGTTGTTACGGTACAAAAGATGCACCAGCAGTTCAGACCCATTGGGTGATGAGATTGGATTTGTGTTGATCTTAACATTGAAAGCCATTTGAGCAGACTTGTTAGATGGTAAATATTGGGAACATTTTCAAGCAAATACTTCAAATCAAGATTAAAATCATTTGAAGTGAAATCAACTTCTATATCATGAAGTAAATGATTTACTCTTCAAAGGTTAAAAACTGATTGCATTTGAAGACACTAACTCTGCAAGTACAGGAACTTATCCCCATTTGATTGTTGGTTTTAATTTTATAACTTAAACAATGATGATTTTCAAATTCAGCAGGAAGAGAGCAACAACTTTGCAAGGGGATGTTGCTCAGTGGTAGAGCATAAGCTTTGCTTGTGTGAGGTCCATGGTTCAATCTTCACAATCTCAAAGGTTTTATTGTTGTTACAAGCCTAAAAAAGCTCAGTCAGTTTTTTTCTCTTTTTGTATTGAGATGCGAGAAGAGCTTGATTCACACTGCCTTTGGAAAAAAACTTGGTACCAGTTGTTTAATTTAATCAATGTCGATTTGAATGATCAACAGAGACATAAACAATGATTTTCAAGGAGATGTAGCTCAGTTGTACAGCGCATGCTTTGTATGTATGAGGTCCTGGGGTCAATCCCCAGCATCTTCAAGTGCTTACAAGCAAGCAAGTCATTTTCCAAAATCATTGGATCTTGGCAAATTATATCTTTGCTTGCACTTTGAGCTAAATCAAACTCTCAAATGGTGACAAACTAATTTTTCTTTTTGATGATGTAGTTCAGGGGCAGATTGCATAGTTTTCCTGTAGGAGGTCCTCGGATACAATCCCTAGAATCGCAAAAGGAAACTTGTTGTTACGGTACAAAAGATGCACCAGCAGTTCAGACCCATTGGGTGATGAGATTGGATTTGTGTTGATCTTAACATTGAAAGCCATTTGAGCAGACTTGTTAGATGGTAAATATTGGGAACATTTTCAAGCAAATACTTCAAATCAAGATTAAAATCATTTGAAGTGAAATCAACTTCTATATCATGAAGTAAATGATTTACTCTTCAAAGGTTAAAAACTGATTGCATTTGAAGACACTAACTCTGCAAGTACAGGAACTTATCCCCATTTGATTGTTGGTTTTAATTTTATAACTTAAACAATGATGATTTTCAAATTCAGCAGGAAGAGAGCAACAACTTTGCAAGGGGATGTTGCTCAGTGGTAGAGCATAAGCTTTGCTTGTGTGAGGTCCATGGTTCAATCTTCACAATCTCAAAGGTTTTATTGTTGTTTCAAGCCTAAAAAAGCTCAGTCAGTTTTTTTCTCTTTTTGTATTGAGATGCGAGTAGAGCTTGATTCACACTGCCTTTGGAAAAAAACGGTACCAGTTGTTTAATTTAATCAATGTTGATTTGAATGATCCACAGAGACATAAACAATGATTTTCAAGGAGATGTAGCTCAGTTGTACAGCGCATGCTTTGCATGTATGAGGTCCTGGGGTCAATCCCCAGCATCTCCAAGTGCTTACAAGCAAGCAAGTCATTTTCCAAAATCATTGGATCTTGGCAAATTATATCTTTGCTTGCACTTTGAGCTAAATCAAACTCTCAAATGGTGACAAACTAATTTTTCTTTTTGATGATGTAGCTCAGGGGCAGATTGCATAGTTTTCCTGTAGGAGGTCCTCGGATACAATCCCTAGAATCGCAAAAGGAAACTTGTTGTTACGGTACAAAAGATGCACCAGCAGTTCAGACCCATTGGGTGATGAGATTGGATTTGTGTTGATCTAAACATTGAAAGCCATTTGAGCAGACTTGTTAGATGGTAAATATTGGGAACATTTTCAAGCAAATACTTCAAATCAAGATTAAAATCATTTGAAGTGAAATCAACTTCTATATCATGAAGTAAATGATTTACTCTTCAAAGGTTAAAAACTGATTGCATTTGAAGACACTAACTCTGCAAGTACAGGAACTTATCCCCATTTGATTGTTGGTTTTAATTTTATAACTTAAACAATGATGATTTTCAAATTCAGCAGGAAGAGAGCAACAACTTTGCAAGGGGATGTTGCTCAGTGGTAGAGCATAAGCTTTGCTTGTGTGAGGTCCATGGTTCAATCTTCACAATCTCAAAGGTTTTATTGTTGTTACAAGCCTAAAAAAGCTCAGTCAGTTTTTTTCTCTTTTTGTATTGAGATGCGAGAAGAGCTTGATTCACACTGCCTTTGGAAAAAAACTTGGTACCAGTTGTTTAATTTAATCAATGTCGATTTGAATGATCAACAGAGACATAAACAATGATTTTCAAGGAGATGTAGCTCAGTTGTACAGCGCATGCTTTGTATGTATGAGGTCCTGGGGTCAATCCCCAGCATCTTCAAGTGCTTACAAGCAAGCAAGTCATTTTCCAAAATCATTGGATCTTGGCAAATTATATCTTTGCTTGCACTTTGAGCTAAATCAAACTCTCAAATGGTGACAAACTAATTTTTCTTTTTGATGATGTAGCTCAGGGGCAGATTGCATAGTTTTCCTGTAGGAGGTCCTCGGATACAATCCCTAGAATCGCAAAAGGAAACTTGTTGTTACGGTACAAAAGATGCAACAGCAGTTCAGACCCATTGGGTGATGAGATTGGATTTGTGTTGATCTAAACATTGAAAGCCATTTGAGCAGACTTGTTAGATGGTAAATATTGGGAACATTTTCAAGGAAATACTTCAAATCAAGATTAAAATCATTTGAAGTGAAATCAACTTCTATATCATGAAGTAAATGATTTACTCTTCAAAGGTTAAAAACTGATTGCATTTGAAGACACTAACTCTGCAAGTACAGGAACTTATCCCCATTTGATTGTTGGTTTTAATTTTATAACTTAAACAATGATGATTTTCAAATTCAGCAGGAAGAGAGCAACAACTTTGCAAGGGGATGTTGCTCAGTGGTAGAGCATAAGCTTTGCTTGTGTGAGGTCCATGGTTCAATCTTCACAATCTCAAAGGTTTTATTGTTGTTACAAGCCTAAAAAAGCTCAGTCAGTTTTTTTCTCTTTTTGTATTGAGATGCGAGAAGAGCTTGATTCACACTGCCTTTGGAAAAAAACTTGGTACCAGTTGTTTAATTTAATCAATGTCGATTTGAATGATCAACAGAGACATAAACAATGATTTGCAAGGAGATGTAGCTCAGTTGTACAGCGCATGCTTTGTATATATGAGGTCCTGGGGTCAATCCCCAGCATCTTCAAGTGCTTACAAGCAAGCAAGTCATTTTCCAAAATCATTGGATCTTGGCAAATTATATCTTTGCTTGCACTTTGAGCTAAATCAAACTCTCAAATGGTGACAAACTAATTTTTCTTTTTGATGATGTAGCTCAGGGGCAGATTGCATAGTTTTCCTGTAGGAGGTCCTCGGATACAATCCCTAGAATCGCAAAAGGAAACTTGTTGTTACGGTTCAAAAGATGCACCAGCAGTTCAGACCCATTGGGTGATGAGATTGGATTTGTGTTGATCTTAACATTGAAAGCCATTTGAGCAGACTTGTTAGATGGTAAATATTGGGAACATTTTCAAGCAAATACTTCAAATCAAGATTAAAATCATTTGAAGTGAAATCAACTTCTATATCATGAAGTAAATGATTTACTCTTCAAAGGTTAAAAACTGATTGCATTTGAAGACACTAACTCTGCAAGTACAGGAACTTATCCCCATTTGATTGTTGGTTTTAATTTTATAACTTAAACAATGATGATTTTCAAATTCAGCAGGAAGAGAGCAACAACTTTGCAAGGGGATGTTGCTCAGTGGTAGAGCATAAGCTTTGCTTGTGTGAGGTCCATGGTTCAATCTTCACAATCTCAAAGGTTTTATTGTTGTTACAAGCCTAAAAAAGCTCAGTCAGTTTTTTTCTCTTTTTGTATTGAGATGCGAGAAGAGCTTGATTCACACTGCCTTTGGAAAAAAACTTGGTACCAGTTGTTTAATTTAATCAATGTCGATTTGAATGATCAACAGAGACATAAACAATGATTTTCAAGGAGATGTAGCTCAGTTGTACAGCGCATGCTTTGTATGTATGAGGTCCTGGGGTCAATCCCCAGCATCTTCAAGTGCTTACAAGCAAGCAAGTCATTTTCCAAAATCATTGGATCTTGGCAAATTATATCTTTGCTTGCACTTTGAGCTAAATCAAACTCTCAAATGGTGACAAACTAATTTTTCTTTTTGATGATGTAGCTCAGGGGCAGATTGCATAGTTTTCCTGTAGGAGGTCCTCGGATACAATCCCTAGAATCGCAAAAGGAAACGTGTTGTTACGGTACAAAAGATGCACCAGCAGTTCAGACCCATTGGGTGATGAGATTGGATTTGTGTTGATCTTAACATTGAAAGCCATTTGAGCAGACTTGTTAGATGGTAAATATTGGGAACATTTTCAAGCAAATACTTCAAATCAAGATTAAAATCATTTGAAGTGAAATCAACTTCTATATCATGAAGTAAATGATTTACTCTTCAAAGGTTAAAAACTGATTGCATTTGAAGACACTAACTCTGCAAGTACAGGAACTTATCCCCATTTGATTGTTGGTTTTAATTTTATAACTTAAACAATGATGATTTTCAAATTCAGCAGGAAGAGAGCAACAACTTTGCAAGGGGATGTTGCTCAGTGGTAGAGCATAAGCTTTGCTTTTGTGAGGTCCATGGTTCAGTCTTCACAATCTCAAAGGTTTTATTGTTGTTACAAGCCTAAAAAAGCTCAGTCAGTTTTTTTCTCTTTTTGTATTGAGATGCGAGTAGAGCTTGATTCACACTGCCTTTGGAAAAAAACGGTACCAGTTGTTTAATTTAATCAATGTTGATTTGAATGATCCACAGAGACATAAACAATGATTTTCAAGGAGATGTAGCTCAGTTGTACAGCGCATGCTTTGTATGTATGAGGTCCTGGGGTCAATCCCCAGCATCTTCAAGTGCTTACAAGCAAGCAAGTCATTTTCCAAAATCATTGGATCTTGGCAAATTATATCTTTGCTTGCACTTTGAGCTAAATCAAACTCTCAAATGGTGACACACTAATTTTTCTTTTTGATGATGTAGCTCAGGGGCAGATTGCATAGTTTTCCTGTAGGAGATCCTCGGATACAATCCCTAGAATCGCAAAAGGAAACTTGTTGTTACGGTACAAAAGATGCACCAGCAGTTCAGACCCATTGGGTGATGAGATTGGATTTGTGTTGATCTAAACATTGAAATCCATTTGAGCAGACTTGTTAGATGGTAAATATTGGGAACATTTTCAAGGAAATACTTCAAATCAAGATTAAAATCATTTGAAGTGAAATCAACTTCTATATCATGAAGTAAATGATTTACTCTTCAAAGGTTAAAAACTGATTGCATTTGAAGACACTAACTCTGCAAGTACAGGAACTTATCCCCATTTGATTGTTGGTTTTAATTTTATAACTTAAACAATGATGATTTTCAAATTCAGCAGGAAGAGAGCAACAACTTTGCAAGGGGATGTTGCTCAGTGGTAGAGCATAAGCTTTGCTTGTGTGAGGTCCATGGTTCAATCTTCACAATCTCAAAGGTTTTATTGTTGTTACAAGCCTAAAAAAGCTCAGTCAGTTTTTTTCTCTTTTTGTATTGAGATGCGAGTAGAGCTTGATTCACACTGCCTTTGGAAAAAAACTTGGTAACAGTTGTTTAATTTAATCAATGTTGATTTGAATGATCCACAGAGACATAAACAATGATTTTCAAGGAGATGTAGCTCAGTTGTACAGCGCATGCTTTGCATGTATGAGGTCCTGGGGTCAATCCCCAGCATCTCCAAGTGCTTACAAGCAGTTAAGTTGTTTTCCAAAATCATTGGATCTTGGCAAATTATATCTTTGCTTGCACTTTGAGCTAAATCAAACTCTCAAATGGTGACAAACTAATTTTTCTTTTTGATGATGTAGCTCAGGGGCAGATTGCATAGTTTTCCTGTAGGATGTCTTCGGATACTATCCCTAGAATCGCAAAAGGAAACTTGTTGTTATGGTACAAAAGATGCACTAGCAGTTCAGACCCATTGGGTGATGAGATTGGATTTGTGTTGATCTAAACATTGAAAGCCATTTGAGCAGACTTGTTAGATTGTAAATATTGGGAACATTTTCAAGCAAATACTTCAAATCAAGATTAAAATCATTTGAAGTTAAATCAACTTCTATGTCATGAAGTAAATGATTTACTCTTCAAAGGTTTCAAATAGATTGCATTTGAAAACACTAACTCTGCAAGTACAGAAACGTATCCCCATTTGACTGTTGGTTTTAATTTTATAACTTAAACAATGATGATTTTCAAATTCAGCAGGAAGAGAGCAACAACTTTGCAAGGGGATGTTGCTCAGTGGTAGAGCATAAGCTTTGCTTGTGTGAGGTCCATGGTTCAATCTTCACAATCTCCAAGGTTTTTTTGTTGTTACAAGCCTAAAAAAGCTCAGTCAGTTTTTTTCTCTTTTTGTATTGAGATGCGAGAAGAGCTTGATTCACACTGCCTTTGGAAAAAAACTTGGTACCAGTTGTTTAATTTAATCAATGTCGATTTGAATGATCAACAGAGACATAAACAATGATTTTCAAGGAGATGTAGCTCAGTTGTACAGCGCATGCTTTGTATGTATGAGGTCCTGGGGTCAATCCCCAGCATCTTCAAGTGCTTACAAGCAAGCAAGTCATTTTCCAAAATCATTGGATCTTGGCAAATTATATCTTTGCTTGCACTTTGAGCTAAATCAAACTCTCAAATGGTGACAAACTAATTTTTCTTTTTGATGATGTAGCTCAGGGGCAGATTGCATAGTTTTCCTGTAGGAGGTCCTCGGATACAATCCCTAGAATCGCAAAAGGAAACTTGTTGTTACGGTACAAAAGATGCAACAGCAGTTCAGACCCATTGGGTGATGAGATTGGATTTGTGTTGATCTTAACATTGAAAGCCATTTGAGCAGACTTGTTAGATGGTAAATATTGGGAACATTTTCAAGCAAATACTTCAAATCAAGATTAAAATCATTTGAAGTGAAATCAACTTCTATATCATGAAGTAAATGATTTACTCTTCAAAGGTTAAAAACTGATTGCATTTGAAGACACTAACTCTGCAAGTACAGGAACTTATCCCCATTTGATTGTTGGTTTTAATTTTATAACTTAAACAATGATGATTTTCAAATTCAGCAGGAAGAGAGCAACAACTTTGCAAGGGGATGTTGCTCAGTGGTAGAGCATAAGCTTTGCTTGTGTGAGGTCCATGGTTCAATCTTCACAATCTCAAAGGTTTTATTGTTGTTACAAGCCTAAAAAAGCTCAGTCAGTTTTTTTCTCTTTTTGTATTGAGATGCGAGTAGAGCTTGATTCACACTGCCTTTGGAAAAAAACGGTACCAGTTGTTTAATTTAATCAATGTTGATTTGAATGATCCACAGAGACATAAACAATGATTTTCAAGGAGATGTAGCTCAGTTGTACAGCGCATGCTTTGTATGTATGAGGTCCTGGGGTCAATCCCCAGCATCTTCAAGTGCTTACAAGCAAGCAAGTCATTTTCCAAAATCATTGGATCTTGGCAAATTATATCTTTGCTTGCACTTTGAGCTAAATCAAACTCTCAAATGGTGACAAACTAATTTTTCTTTTTGATGATGTAGCTCAGGGGCAGATTGCATAGTTTTCCTGTAGGAGATCCTCGGATACAATCCCTAGAATCGCAAAAGGAAACTTGTTGTTACGGTACAAAAGATGCACCAGCAGTTCAGACCCATTGGGTGATGAGATTGGATTTGTGTTGATCTAAACATTGAAATCCATTTGAGCAGACTTGTTAGATGGTAAATATTGGGAACATTTTCAAGCAAATACTTCAAATCAAGATTAAAATCATTTGAAGTGAAATCAACTTCTATATCATGAAGTAAATGATTTACTCTTCAAAGGTTAAAAACTGATTGCATTTGAAGACACTAACTCTGCAAGTACAGGAACTTATCCCCATTTGATTGTTGGTTTTAATTTTATAACTTAAACAATGATGATTTTCAAATTCAGCAGGAAGAGAGCAACAACTTTGCAAGGGGATGTTGCTCAGTGGTAGAGCATAAGCTTTGCTTGTGTGAGGTCCATGGTTCAATCTTCACAATCTCAAAGGTTTTATTGTTGTTACAAGCCTAAAAAAGCTCAGTCAGTTTTTTTCTCTTTTTGTATTGAGATGCGAGTAGAGCTTGATTCACACTGCCTTTGGAAAAAAACGGTACCAGTTGTTTAATTTAATCAATGTTGATTTGAATGATCCACAGAGACATAAACAATGATTTTCAAGGAGATGTAGCTCAGTTGTACAGCGCATGCTTTGCATGTATGAGGTCCTGGGGTCAATCCCCAGCATCTCCAAGTGCTTACAAGCAAGCAAGTCATTTTCCAAAATCATTGGATCTTGGCAAATTATATCTTTGCTTGCACTTTGAGCTAAATCAAACTCTCAAATGGTGACAAACTAATTTTTCTTTTTGATGATGTAGCTCAGGGGCAGATTGCATAGTTTTCCTGTAGGAGGTCCTCGGATACAATCCCTAGAATCGCAAAAGGAAACTTGTTGTTACGGTACAAAAGATGCACCAGCAGTTCAGACCCATTGGGTGATGAGATTGGATTTGTGTTGATCTAAACATTGAAAGCCATTTGAGCAGACTTGTTAGATGGTAAATATTGGGAACATTTTCAAGGAAATACTTCAAATCAAGATTAAAATCATTTGAAGTGAAATCAACTTCTATATCATGAAGTAAATGATTTACTCTTCAAAGGTTAAAAACTGATTGCATTTGAAGACACTAACTCTGCAAGTACAGGAACTTATCCCCATTTGATTGTTGGTTTTAATTTTATAACTTAAACAATGATGATTTTCAAATTCAGCAGGAAGAGAGCAACAACTTTGCAAGGGGATGTTGCTCAGTGGTAGAGCATAAGCTTTGCTTGTGTGAGGTCCATGGTTCAATCTTCACAATCTCAAAGGTTTTATTGTTGTTACAAGCCTAAAAAAGCTCAGTCAGTTTTTTTCTCTTTTTGTATTGAGATGCGAGTAGAGCTTGATTCACACTGCCTTTGGAAAAAAACTTGGTAACAGTTGTTTAATTTAATCAATGTTGATTTGAATGATCCACAGAGACATAAACAATGATTTTCAAGGAGATGTAGCTCAGTTGTACAGCGCATGCTTTGCATGTATGAGGTCCTGGGGTCAATCCCCAGCATCTCCAAGTGCTTACAAGCAATTAAGTTGTTTTCCAAAATCATTGGATCTTGGCAAATTATATCTTTGCTTGCACTTTGAGCTAAATCAAACTCTCAAATGGTGACAAACTAATTTTTCTTTTTGATGATGTAGCTCAGGGGCAGATTGCATAGTTTTCCTGTAGGATGTCTTCGGATACTATCCCTAGAATCGCAAAAGGAAACTTGTTGTTACGGTACAAAAGATGCACTAGCAGTTCAGACCCATTGGGTGATGAGATTGGATTTGTGTTGATCTAAACATTGAAAGCCATTTGAGCAGACTTGTTAGATTGTAAATATTGGGAACATTTTCAAGCAAATACTTCAAATCAAGATTAAAATCATTTGAAGTTAAATCAACTTCTATGTCATGAAGTAAATGATTTACACTTCAAAGGTTTCAAATAGATTGCATTTGAAAACACTAACTCTGCAAGTACAGAAACGTATCCCCATTTGACTGTTGGTTTTAATTTTATAACTTAAACAATGATGATTTTCAAATTCAGCAGGAAGAGAGCAACAACTTTGCAAGGGGATGTTGCTCAGTGGTAGAGCATAAGCTTTGCTTGTGTGAGGTCCATGGTTCAATCTTCACAATCTCCAAGGTTTTTTTGTTGTTACAAGCCTAAATAGCTCAGTCAGTTATTTCTCTTTTTGTATGGAGATGCGAGTAGAGCTTGATTTACACTGCCTTTGAAAAAAAACTTGGTACCAGTTGCTTAACTTAATCAATGTTGATTCGAATGATCCACAGAGACAGAAACAATGACTTTCAAGGGGATGTAGCTCAGTGGTAGAGCGCATGCTTTGCATGTATGAGGTCCTGGGATCAATCCCCAGCATCTCCAAGTGCTTACAAGCAATTAAGTTGTTTTCCAAAATCATTGGATCTTGGCAAATTATGTCTTTTGAAATCTTTGCTTGCACTTTGAGCTAAATCAAACTCTCAAATGGTGACAAACTAATTTTTCTTTTTGATGATGTAGCTCAGGGGCAGATTGCATAGTTTTCCTGTAGGATGTCTTCGGATACTATCCCTAGAATCGCAAAAGGAAACTTGTTGTTACGGTACAAAAGATGCACTAGCAGTTCAGACCCATTGGGTGATGAGATTGGATTTGTGTTGTTCTAAACATTGAAAGCCATTTGAGCAGACTTGTTAGATGGTAAATATTGGGAACATTTTCAAGCAAATACTTCAAATCAAGATTAAAATCATTTGAAGTTAAATCAACTTCTATGCCAAGAAGTAAATGATTTACTCTTCAAAGGTTTCAAATAGATTGCATTTGAAAACACTAACTCTGCAAGTACAGAAACGTATCCCCATTTGATTGTAGGTTTTAGTTTTATACCTTTACCAATTATGATTTGCAAATTCAGCAGGAAGAGAGCAACAACTTTGCAAGGGGATGTTGCTCAGTGGTAGAGCATAAACTTTGCTTGTGTGAGGTCCATGGTTCAATCTTCACAATCTCAAAGGTTTTATTGTTGTTACAAGCCTAAAAAAGCTCAGTCAGTTTTTTTCTCTTTTTGTATTGAGATGCGAGAAGAGCTTGATTCACACTGCCTTTGGAAAAAAACTTGGTACCAGTTGTTTAATTTAATCAATGTTGATTTGAATGATCCACAGAGACATAAACAATGATTTGCAAGGAGATGTAGCTCAGTTGTACAGCGCATGCTTTGCATGTATGAGGTCCTGGGGTCAATCCCCAGCATCTCCAAGTGCTTACAAGCAAGCAAGTCATTTTCCAAAATCATTAGATCTTGGCAAATTATATCTTTGCTTGCACTTTGAGCTAAATCAAACTCTCAAATGGTGACAAACTAATTTTTCTTTTTGATGATGTAACTCAGGGGCAGATTGCATAGTTTTCCTGTAGAATGTCTTCGGATACTATCCCTAGAATCGCAAAAGGAAACTTGTTGTTACGGTACAAAAGATGCACTAGCAGTTCAGACCCATTGGGTGATGAGATTGGATTTGTGTTGATCTAAACATTGAAAGCCATTTGAGCAGACTTGTTAGATTGTAAATATTGGGAACATTTTCAAGCAAATACTTCAAATCAAGATTAAAATCATTTGAAGTGAAATCAACTTCTATATCATGAAGTAAATGATTTAGGAACTTATCCCCATTTGATTGTTGGTTTTAATTTTATAACTTAAACAATGATGATTTTCAAATTCAGCAGGAAGAGAGCAACAACTTTGCAAGGGGATGTTGCTCAGTGGTAGAGCATAAGCTTTGCTTGTGTGAGGTCCATGGTTCAATCTTCACAATCTCAAAGGTTTTATTGTTGTTACAAGCCTAAAAAAGCTCAGTCAGTTTTTTTCTCTTTTTGTATTGAGATGCGAGTAGAGCTTGATTCACACTGCCTTTGGAAAAAAACTTGGTAACAGTTGTTTAATTTAATCAATGTTGATTTGAATGATCCACAGAGACATAAACAATGATTTTCAAGGAGATGTAGCTCAGTTGTACAGCGCATGCTTTGCATGTATGAGGTCCTGGGGTCAATCCCCAGCATCTCCAAGTGCTTACAAGCAATTAAGTTGTTTTTCAAAATCATTGGATCTTGGCAAATTATATCTTTGCTTGCACTTTGAGCTAAATCAAACTCTCAAATGGTGACAAACTAATTTTTCTTTTTGATGATGTAGCTCAGGGGCAGATTGCATAGTTTTCCTGTAGGATGTCTTCGGATACTATCCCTAGAATCGCAAAAGGAAACTTGTTGTTACGGTACAAAAGATGCACTAGCAGTTCAGACCCATTGGGTGATGAGATTGGATTTGTGTTGATCTAAACATTGAAAGCCATTTGAGCAGACTTGTTAGATTGTAAATATTGGGAACATTTTCAAGCAAATACTTCAAATCAAGATTAAAATCATTTGAAGTTAAATCAACTTCTATGTCATGAAGTAAATGATTTACTCTTCAAAGGTTTCAAATAGATTGCATTTGAAAACACTAACTCTGCAAGTACAGAAACGTATCCCCATTTGACTGTTGGTTTTAATTTTATAACTTAAACAATGATGATTTTCAAATTCAGCAGGAAGAGAGCAACAACTTTGCAAGGGGATGTTGCTCAGTGGTAGAGCATAAGCTTTGCTTGTGTGAGGTCCATGGTTCAATCTTCACAATCTCCAAGGTTTTTTTGTTGTTACAAGCCTAAAAAAGCTCAATCAGTTATTTCTCTTTTTGTATGGAGATGCGAGTAGAGCTTGATTTACACTGCCTTTGAAAAAAAACTTGGTACCAGTTGCTTAACTTAATCAATGTTGATTCGAATGATCCACAGAGACAGAAACAATGACTTTCAAGGGGATGTAGCTCAGTGGTAGAGCGCATGCTTTGCATGTATGAGGTCCTGGGATCAATCCCCAGCATCTCCAAGTGCTTACAAGCAATTAAGTTGTTTTCCAAAATCATTGGATCTTGGCAAATTATGTCTTTTGAAATCTTTGCTTGCACTTTGAGCTAAATCAAACTCTCAAATGGTGACAAACTAATTTTTCTTTTTGATGATGTAGCTCAGGGGCAGATTGCATAGTTTTCCTGTAGGAGGTCCTCGGATACAATCCCTAGAATCGCAAAAGGAAACTTGTTGTTACGGTACAAAAGATGCACCAGCAGTTCAGACCCATTGGGTGATGAGATTGGATTTGTGTTGATCTAAACATTGAAAGCCATTTGAGCAGACTTGTTAGATGGTAAATATTGGGAACATTTTCAAGCAAATACTTCAAATCAAGATTAAAATCATTTGAAGTTAAATCAACTTCTATATCATGAAGTAAATGATTTACTCTTCAAAGGTTAAAAACTGATTGCATTTGAAGACACTAACTCTGCAAGTACAGGAACTTATCCCCATTTGATTGTTGGTTTTAATTTTATAACTTAAACAATGATGATTTTCAAATTCAGCAGGAAGAGAGCAACAACTTTGCAAGGGGATGTTGCTCAGTGATAGAGCATAAGCTTTGCTTGTGTGAGGTCCATGGTTCAATCTTCACAATCTCAAAGGTTTTATTGTTGTTACAAGCCTAAAAAAGCTCAGTCAGTTTTTTTCTCTTTTTGTATTGTGATGCGAGAAGAGCTTGATTCACACTGCCTTTGGAAAAAAACTTGGTACCAGTTGTTTAATTTAATCAATGTCGATTTGAATGATCAACAGAGACATAAACAATGATTTTCAAGGAGATGTAGCTCAGTTGTACAGCGCATGCTTTGTATGTATGAGGTCCTGGGGTCAATCCCCAGCATCTTCAAGTGCTTACAAGCAAGCAAGTCATTTTCCAAAATCATTGGATCTTGGCAAATTATATCTTTGCTTGCACTTTGAGCTAAATCAAACTCTCAAATGGTGACAAACTAATTTTTCTTTTTGATGATGTAGGTCAGGGGCAGATTGCATAGTTTTCCTGTAGGAGGTCCTCGGATACAATCCCTAGAATCGCAAAAGGAAACTTGTTGTTACGGTACAAAAGATGCACCAGCAGTTCAGACCCATTGGGTGATGAGATTGGATTTGTGTTGATCTAAACATTGAAATCCATTTGAGCAGACTTGTTAGATGTTAAATATTGGGAACATTTTCAAGGAAATACTTCAAATCAAGATTAAAATCATTTGAAGTTAAATCAACTTCTATGCCAAGAAGTAAATGATTTACTCTTCAAAGGTTTCAAATAGATTGCATTTGAAAACACTAACTCTGCAAGTACAGAAACGTATCCCCATTTGATTGTAGGTTTTAGTTTTATACCTTTACCAATTATGATTTGCAAATTCAGCAGGAAGAGAGCAACAACTTTGCAAGGGGATGTTGCTCAGTGGTAGAGCATAAACTTTGCTTGTGTGAGGTCCATGGTTCAATCTTCACAATCTCAAAGGTTTTATTGTTGTTACAAGCCTAAAAAAGCTCAGTCAGTTTTTTTCTCTTTTTGTATTGAGATGCGAGAAGAGCTTGATTCACACTGCCTTTGGAAAAAAACTTGGTACCAGTTGTTTAATTTAATCAATGTTGATTTGAATGATCCACAGAGACATAAACAATGATTTGCAAGGAGATGTAGCTCAGTTGTACAGCGTATGCTTTGCATGTATGAGGTCCTGGGGTCAATCCCCAGCATCTCCAAGTGCTTACAAGCAAGCAAGTCATTTTCCAAAATCATTAGATCTTGGCAAATTATATCTTTGCTTGCACTTTGAGCTAAATCAAACTCTCAAATGGTGACAAACTAATTTTTCTTTTTGATGATGTAACTCAGGGGCAGATTGCATAGTTTTCCTGTAGAATGTCTTCGGATACTATCCCTAGAATCGCAAAAGGAAACTTGTTGTTACGGTACAAAAGATGCACTAGCAGTTCAGACCCATTGGGTGATGAGATTGGATTTGTGTTGATCTAAACATTGAAAGCCATTTGAGCAGACTTGTTAGATTGTAAATATTGGGAACATTTTCAAGCAAATACTTCAAATCAAGATTAAAATCATTTGAAGTGAAATCAACTTCTATATCATGAAGTAAATGATTTAGGAACTTATCCCCATTTGATTGTTGGTTTTAATTTTATAACTTAAACAATGATGATTTTCAAATTCAGCAGGAAGAGAGCAACAACTTTGCAAGGGGATGTTGCTCAGTGGTAGAGCATAAGCTTTGCTTGTGTGAGGTCCATGGTTCAATCTTCACAATCTCAAAGGTTTTATTGTTGTTACAAGCCTAAAAAAGCTCAGTCAGTTTTTTTCTCTTTTTGTATTGAGATGCGAGTAGAGCTTGATTCACACTGCCTTTGGAAAAAAACTTGGTAACAGTTGTTTAATTTAATCAATGTTGATTTGAATGATCCACAGAGACATAAACAATGATTTTCAAGGAGATGTAGCTCAGTTGTACAGCGCATGCTTTGCATGTATGAGGTCCTGGGGTCAATCCCCAGCATCTCCAAGTGCTTACAAGCAATTAAGTTGTTTTCCAAAATCATTGGATCTTGGCAAATTATATCTTTGCTTGCACTTTGAGCTAAATCAAACTCTCAAATGGTGACAAACTAATTTTTCTTTTTGATGATGTAGCTCAGGGGCAGATTGCATAGTTTTCCTGTAGGATGTCTTCGGATACTATCCCTAGAATCGCAAAAGGAAACTTGTTGTTACGGTACAAAAGATGCACTAGCAGTTCAGACCCATTGGGTGATGAGATTGGATTTGTGTTGATCTAAACATTGAAAGCCATTTGAGCAGACTTGTTAGATTGTAAATATTGGGAACATTTTCAAGCAAATACTTCAAATCAAGATTAAAATCATTTGAAGTTAAATCAACTTCTATGTCATGAAGTAAATGATTTACTCTTCAAAGGTTTCAAATAGATTGCATTTGAAAACACTAACTCTGCAAGTACAGAAACGTATCCCCATTTGACTGTTGGTTTTAATTTTATAACTTAAACAATGATGATTTTCAAATTCAGCAGGAAGAGAGCAACAACTTTGCAAGGGGATGTTGCTCAGTGGTAGAGCATAAGCTTTGCTTGTGTGAGGTCCATGGTTCAATCTTCACAATCTCCAAGGTTTTTTTGTTGTTACAAGCCTAAAAAAGCTCAGTCAGTTATTTCTCTTTTTGTATGGAGATGCGAGTAGAGCTTGATTTACACTGCCTTTGAAAAAAAACTTGGTACCAGTTGCTTAACTTAATCAATGTTGATTCGAATGATCCACAGAGACAGAAACAATGACTTTCAAGGGGATGTAGCTCAGTGGTAGAGCGCATGCTTTGCATGTATGAGGTCCTGGGATCAATCCCCAGCATCTCCAAGTGCTTACAAGCAATTAAGTTGTTTTCCAAAATCATTGGATGTTGGCAAATTATGTCTTTTGAAATCTTTGCTTGCACTTTGAGCTAAATCAAACTCTCAAATGGTGACAAACTAATTTTTCTTTTTGATGATGTAGCTCAGGGGCAGATTGCATAGTTTTCCTGTAGGAGGTCCTCGGATACAATCCCTAGAATCGCAAAAGGAAACTTGTTGTTACGGTACAAAAGATGCACCAGCAGTTCAGACCCATTGGGTGATGAGATTGGATTTGTGTTGATCTAAACATTGAAAGCCATTTGAGCAGACTTGTTAGATGGTAAATATTGGGAACATTTTCAAGCAAATACTTCAAATCAAGATTAAAATCATTTGAAGTTAAATCAACTTCTATATCATGAAGTAAATGATTTACTCTTCAAAGGTTAAAAACTGATTGCATTTGAAGACACTAACTCTGCAAGTACAGGAACTTATCCCCATTTGATTGTTGGTTTTAATTTTATAACTTAAACAATGATGATTTTCAAATTCAGCAGGAAGAGAGCAACAACTTTGCAAGGGGATGTTGCTCAGTGGTAGAGCATAAGCTTTGCTTGTGTGAGGTCCATGGTTCAATCTTCACAATCTCAAAGGTTTTATTGTTGTTACAAGCCTAAAAAAGCTCAGTCAGTTTTTTTCTCTTTTTGTATTGTGATGCGAGAAGAGCTTGATTCACACTGCCTTTGGAAAAAAACTTGGTACCAGTTGTTTAATTTAATCAATGTCGATTTGAATGATCAACAGAGACATAAACAATGATTTTCAAGGAGATGTAGCTCAGTTGTACAGCGCATGCTTTGTATGTATGAGGTCCTGGGGTCAATCCCCAGCATCTTCAAGTGCTTACAAGCAAGCAAGTCATTTTCCAAAATCATTGGATCTTGGCAAATTATATCTTTGCTTGCACTTTGAGCTAAATCAAACTCTCAAATGGTGACAAACTAATTTTTCTTTTTGATGATGTAGCTCAGGGGCAGATTGCATAGTTTTCCTGTAGGATGTCTTCGGATACTATCCCTAGAATCGCAAAAGGAAACTTGTTACGGTACAAAAGATGCACTAGCAGTTCAGACCCATTGGGTGATGAGATTGGATTTGTGTTGATCTAAACATTGAAAGCCATTTGAGCAGACTTGTTAGATGGTAAATATTGGGAACATTTTCAAGCAAATACTTCAAATCAAGATTAAAATCATTTGAAGTTAAATCAACTTCTATATCATGAAGTAAATGATTTACTCTTCAAAGGTTAAAAACTGATTGCATTTGAAGACACTAACTCTGCAAGTACAGGAACTTATCCCCATTTGATTGTTGGTTTTAATTTTATAACTTAAACAATGATGATTTTCAAATTCAGCAGGAAGAGAGCAACAACTTTGCAAGGGGATGTTGCTCAGTGGTAGAGCATAAGCTTTGCTTGTGTGAGGTCCATGGTTCAATCTTCACAATCTCAAAGGTTTTATTGTTGTTACAAGCCTAAAAAAGCTCAGTCAGTTTTTTTCTCTTTTTGTATTGAGATGCGAGTAGAGCTTGATTCACACTGCCTTTGGAAAAAAAACGGTACCAGTTGTTTAATTTAATCAATGTTGATTTGAACGATCCACAGAGACATAAACAATGATTTTCAAGGAGATGTAGCTCAGTTGTACAGCGCATGCTTTGCATGTATGAGGTCCTGGGGTCAATCCCCAGCATCTCCAAGTGCTTACAAGCAAGCAAGTCATTTTCCAAAATCATTGGATCTTGGCAAATTATATCTTTGCTTGCACTTTGAGCTAAATCAAACTCTCAAATGGTGACAAACTAATTTTTCTTTTTGATGATGTAGCTCAGGGGCAGATTGCATAGTTTTCCTGTAGGAGGTCCTCGGATACAATCCCTAGAATCGCAAAAGGAAACTTGTTGTTACGGTACAAAAGATGCACCAGCAGTTCAGACCCATTGGGTGATGAGATTGGATTTGTGTTGATCTAAACATTGAAAGCCATTTGAGCAGACTTGTTAGATGGTAAATATTGGGAACATTTTCAAGGAAATACTTCAAATCAAGATTAAAATCATTTGAAGTGAAATCAACTTCTATATCATGAAGTAAATGATTTACTCTTCAAAGGTTAAAAACTGATTGCATTTGAAGACACTAACTCTGCAAGTACAGGAACTTATCCCCATTTGATTGTTGGTTTTAATTTTATAACTTAAACAATGATGATTTTCAAATTCAGCAGGAAGAGAGCAACAACTTTGCAAGGGGATGTTGCTCAGTGGTAGAGCATAAGCTTTGCTTGTGTGAGGTCCATGGTTCAATCTTCACAATCTCAAAGGTTTTATTGTTGTTACAAGCCTAAAAAAGCTCAGTCAGTTTTTTTCTCTTTTTGTATTGAGATGCGAGTAGAGCTTGATTCACACTGCCTTTGGAAAAAAACTTGGTAACAGTTGTTTAATTTAATCAATGTTGATTTGAATGATCCACAGAGACATAAACAATGATTTTCAAGGAGATGTAGCTCAGTTGTACAGCGCATGCTTTGCATGTATGAGGTCCTGGGGTCAATCCCCAGCATCTCCAAGTGCTTACAAGCAATTAAGTTGTTTTCCAAAATCATTGGATCTTGGCAAATTATATCTTTGCTTGCACTTTGAGCTAAATCAAACTCTCAAATGGTGACAAACTAATTTTTCTTTTTGATGATGTAGCTCAGGGGCAGATTGCATAGTTTTCCTGTAGGATGTCTTCGGATACTATCCCTAGAATCGCAAAAGGAAACTTGTTGTTACGGTACAAAAGATGCACTAGCAGTTCAGACCCATTGGGTGATGAGATTGGATTTGTGTTGATCTAAACATTGAAAGCCATTTGAGCAGACTTGTTAGATTGTAAATATTGGGAACATTTTCAAGCAAATACTTCAAATCAAGATTAAAATCATTTGAAGTTAAATCAACTTCTATGTCATGAAGTAAATGATTTACTCTTCAAAGGTTTCAAATAGATTGCATTTGAAAACACTAACTCTGCAAGTACAGAAACGTATCCCCATTTGACTGTTGGTTTTAATTTTATAACTTAAACAATGATGATTTTCAAATTCAGCAGGAAGAGAGCAACAACTTTGCAAGGGGATGTTGCTCAGTGGTAGAGCATAAGCTTTGCTTGTGTGAGGCCCATGGTTCAATCTTCACAATCTCCAAGGTTTTTTTGTTGTTACAAGCCTAAAAAAGCTCAGTCAGTTATTTCTCTTTTTGTATGGAGATGCGAGTAGAGCTTGATTTACACTGCCTTTGAAAAAAAACTTGGTACCAGTTGCTTAACTTAATCAGTGTTGATTCGAATGATCCACAGAGACAGAAACAATGACTTTCAAGGGGATGTAGCTCAGTGGTAGAGCGCATGCTTTGCATGTATGAGGTCCTGGGATCAATCCCCAGCATCTCCAAGTGCTTACAAGCAATTAAGTTGTTTTCCAAAATCATTGGATCTTGGCAAATTATGTCTTTTGAAATCTTTGCTTGCACTTTGAGCTAAATCAAACTCTCAAATGGTGACAAACTAATTTTTCTTTTTGATGATGTAGCTCAGGGGCAGATTGCATAGTTTTCCTGTAGGATGTCTTCGGATACTATCCCTAGAATCGCAAAAGGAAACTTGTTGTTACGGTACAAAAGATGCACTAGCAGTTCAGACCCATTGGGTGATGAGATTGGATTTGTGTTGATCTAAACATTGAAAGCCATTTGAGCAGACTTGTTAGATGGTAAATATTGGGAACATTTTCAAGCAAATACTTCAAATCAAGATTAAAATCATTTGAAGTTAAATCAACTT
Source organism: Moxostoma hubbsi (assembly GCA_032164185.1). Taxonomy (NCBI): domain Eukaryota; kingdom Metazoa; phylum Chordata; class Actinopteri; order Cypriniformes; family Catostomidae; genus Moxostoma; species Moxostoma hubbsi. The sequence goes on along the minus strand of JAVLUX010000024.1, from coordinate 793,464 downwards.
CTATATCATGAAGTAAATGATTTACTCTTCAAAGGTTAAAAACTGATTGCATTTGAAGACACTAACTCTGCAAGTACAGGAACTTATCCCCATTTGATTGTTGGTTTTAATTTTATAACTTAAACAATGATGATTTTCAAATTCAGCAGGAAGAGAGCAACAACTTTGCAAGGGGATGTTGCTCAGTGGTAGAGCATAAGCTTTGCTTGTGTGAGGTCCATGGTTCAATCTTCACAATCTCAAAGGTTTTATTGTTGTTACAAGCCTAAAAAAGCTCAGTCAGTTTTTTTCTCTTTTTGTATTGAGATGCGAGAAGAGCTTGATTCACACTGCCTTTGGAAAAAAACTTGGTACCAGTTGTTTAATTTAATCAATGTCGATTTGAATGATCAACAGAGACATAAACAATGATTTTCAAGGAGATGTAGCTCAGTTGTACAGTGCATGCTTTGTATGTATGAGGTCCTGGGGTCAATCCCCAGCATCTTCAAGTGCTTACAAGCAAGCAAGTCATTTTCCAAAACCATTGGATCTTGGCAAATTATATCTTTGCTTGCACTTTGAGCTAAATCAAACTCTCAAATGGTGACAAACTAATTTTTCTTTTTGATGATGTAGCTCAGGGGCAGATTGCATAGTTTTCCTGTAGGAGGTCCTCGGATACAATCCCTAGAATCGCAAAAGGAAACTTGTTGTTACGGTACAAAAGATGCACCAGCAGTTCAGACCCATTGGGTGATGAGATTGGATTTGTGTTGATCTAAACATTGAAAGCCATTTGAGCAGACTTGTTAGATGGTAAATATTGGGAACATTTTCAAGGAAATACTTCAAATCAAGATTAAAATCATTTGAAGTGAAATCAACTTCTATATCATGAAGTAAATGATTTACTCTTCAAAGGTTAAAAACTGATTGCATTTGAAGACACTAACTCTGCAAGTACAGGAACTTATCCCCATTTGATTGTTGGTTTTAATTTTATAACTTAAACAATGATGATTTTCAAATTCAGCAGGAAGAGAGCAACAACTTTGCAAGGGGATGTTGCTCAGTGGTAGAGCATAAGCTTTGCTTGTGTGAGGTCCATGGTTCAATCTTCACAATCTCAAAGGTTTTATTGTTGTTACAAGCCTAAAAAAGCTCAGTCAGTTTTTTTCTCTTTTTGTATTGAGATGCGAGTAGAGCTTGATTCACACTGCCTTTGGAAAAAAACTTGGTAACAGTTGTTTAATTTAATCAATGTTGATTTGAATGATCCACAGAGACATAAACAATGATTTTCAAGGAGATGTAGCTCAGTTGTACAGCGCATGCTTTGCATGTATGAGGTCCTGGGGTCAATCCCCAGCATCTCCAAGTGCTTACAAGCAATTAAGTTGTTTTCCAAAATCATTGGATCTTGGCAAATTATATCTTTGCTTGCACTTTGAGCTAAATCAAACTCTCAAATGGTGACAAACTAATTTTTCTTTTTGATGATGTAGCTCAGGGGCAGATTGCATAGTTTTCCTGTAGGATGTCTTCGGATACTATCCCTAGAATCGCAAAAGGAAACTTGTTGTTACGGTACAAAAGATGCACTAGCAGTTCAGACCCATTGGGTGATGAGATTGGATTTGTGTTGATCTAAACATTGAAAGCCATTTGAGCAGACTTGTTAGATGGTAAATATTGGGAACATTTTCAAGCAAATACTTCAAATCAAGATTAAAATCATTTGAAGTGAAATCAACTTCTATATCATGAAGTAAATGATTTACTCTTCAAAGGTTAAAAACTGATTGCATTTGAAGACACTAACTCTGCAAGTACAGGAACTTATCCCCATTTGATTGTTGGTTTTAATTTTATAACTTAAACAATGATGATTTTCAAATTCAGCAGGAAGAGAGCAACAACTTTGCAAGGGGATGTTGCTCAGTGGTAGAGCATAAGCTTTGCTTGTGTGAGGTCCATGGTTCAATCTTCACAATCTCCAAGGTTTTTTTGTAGTTACAAGCCTAAAAAAAGCTCAGTCAGTTATTTCTCTTTTTGTATTGCGATGCGAGTAGAGCTTGATTTACACTGCCTTTGAAAAAAAACTTGGTACCAGTTGTTTAACTTAATCAATGTTGATTCGAATGATCCACAGAGACAGAAACAATGACTTTCAAGGGGATGTAGCTCAGTGGTAGAACGCATGTTTTGCATGTATGAGGTCCTGGGATCAATCCAAAGAATCTCCAAGTGCTTACAAGCAATTAAGATGTTTTCCAAAATCATTGGATCTTGGCAAATTATGTCTTTTGAAATCTTTGCTTGCACTTTGAGCTAAATCAAACTCTCAAATGGTGACAAACTAATTTTTCTTTTTGATGATGTAGCTCAGGGGCAGATTGCATAGTTTTCCTGTAGGAGGTCCTCGGATACAATCCCTAGAATCGCAAAAGGAAACTTGTTGTTACGGTACAAAAGATGCACCAGCAGTTCAGACCCATTGGGTGATGAGATTGGATTTGTGTTGATCTAAACATTGAAAGCCATTTGAGCAGACTTGTTAGATGGTAAATATTGGGAACATTTTCAAGCAAATACTTCAAATCAAGATTAAAATCATTTGAAGTTAAATCAACTTCTATATCATGAAGTAAATGATTTACTCTTCAAAGGTTAAAAACTGATTGCATTTGAAGACACTAACTCTGCAAGTACAGGAACTTATCCCCATTTGATTGTTGGTTTTAATTTTATAACTTAAACAATGATGATTTTCAAATTCAGCAGGAAGAGAGCAACAACTTTGCAAGGGGATGTTGCTCAGTGGTAGAGCATAAGCTTTGCTTGTGTGAGGTCCATGGTTCAATCTTCACAATCTCAAAGGTTTTATTGTTGTTACAAGCCTAAAAAAGCTCAGTCAGTTTTTTTCTCTTTTTGTATTGAGATGCGAGAAGAGCTTGATTCACACTGCCTTTGGAAAAAAACTTGGTACCAGTTGTTTAATTTAATCAATGTCGATTTGAATGATCAACAGAGACATAAACAATGATTTTCAAGGAGATGTAGCTCAGTTGTACAGTGCATGCTTTGTATGTATGAGGTCCTGGGGTCAATCCCCAGCATCTTCAAGTGCTTACAAGCAAGCAAGTCATTTTCCAAAACCATTGGATCTTGGCAAATTATATCTTTGCTTGCACTTTGAGCTAAATCAAACTCTCAAATGGTGACAAACTAATTTTTCTTTTTGATGATGTAGCTCAGGGGCAGATTGCATAGTTTTCCTGTAGGAGGTCCTCGGATACAATCCCTAGAATCGCAAAAGGAAACTTGTTGTTACGGTACAAAAGATGCACCAGCAGTTCAGACCCATTGGGTGATGAGATTGGATTTGTGTTGATCTAAACATTGAAAGCCATTTGAGCAGACTTGTTAGATGGTAAATATTGGGAACATTTTCAAGCAAATACTTCAAATCAAGATTAAAATCATTTGAAGTTAAATCAACTTCTATATCATGAAGTAAATGATTTACTCTTCAAAGGTTAAAAACTGATTGCATTTGAAGACACTAACTCTGCAAGTACAGGAACTTATCCCCATTTGATTGTTGGTTTTAATTTTATAACTTAAACAATGATGATTTTCAAATTCAGCAGGAAGAGAGCAACAACTTTGCAAGGGGATGTTGCTCAGTGGTAGAGCATAAGCTTTGCTTGTGTGAGGTCCATGGTTCAATCTTCACAATCTCAAAGGTTTTATTGTTGTTACAAGCCTAAAAAAGCTCAGTCAGTTTTTTTCTCTTTTTGTATTGAAATGCGAGTAGAGCTTGATTCACACTGCCTTTGGAAAAAAACGGTACCAGTTGTTTAATTTAATCAATGTTGATTTGAATGATCCACAGAGACATAAACAATGATTTTCAAGGAGATGTAGCTCAGTTGTACAGCGCATGCTTTGCATGTATGAGGTCCTGGGGTCAATCCCCAGCATCTCCAAGTGCTTACAAGCAAGCAAGTCATTTTCCAAAATCATTGGATCTTGGCAAATTATATCTTTGCTTGCACTTTGAGCTAAATCAAACTCTCAAATGGTGACAAACTAATTTTTCTTTTTGATGATGTAGCTCAGGGGCAGATTGCATAGTTTTCCTGTAGGAGGTCCTCGGATACAATCCCTAGAATCGCAAAAGGAAACTTGTTGTTACGGTACAAAAGATGCACCAGCAGTTCAGACCCATTGGGTGATGAGATTGGATTTGTGTTGATCTAAACATTGAAAGCCATTTGAGCAGACTTGTTAGATGGTAAATATTGGGAACATTTTCAAGGAAATACTTCAAATCAAGATTAAAATCATTTGAAGTGAAATCAACTTCTATATCATGAAGTAAATGATTTACTCTTCAAAGGTTAAAAACTGATTGCATTTGAAGACACTAACTCTGCAAGTACAGGAACTTATCCCCATTTGATTGTTGGTTTTAATTTTATAACTTAAACAATGATGATTTTCAAATTCAGCAGGAAGAGAGCAACAACTTTGAAAGGGGATGTTGCTCAGTGGTAGAGCATAAGCTTTGCTTGTGTGAGGTCCATGGTTCAATCTTCACAATCTCCAAGGTTTTTTTGTTGTTACAAGCCTAAAAAAGCTCAGTCAGTTATTTCTCTTTTTGTATGGAGATGCGAGTAGAGCTTGATTTACACTGCCTTTGAAAAAAAACTTGGTACCAGTTGCTTAACTTAATCAATGTTGATTCGAATGATCCACAGAGACAGAAACAATGACTTTCAAGGGGATGTAGCTCAGTGGTAGAGCGCATGCTTTGCATGTATGAGGTCCTGGGATCAATCCCCAGCATCTCCAAGTGCTTACAAGCAATTAAGTTGTTTTCCAAAATCATTGGATCTTGGCAAATTATATCTTTGCTTGCACTTTGAGCTAAATCAAACTCTCAAATGGTGACAAACTAATTTTTCTTTTTGATGATGTAGCTCAGGGGCAGATTGCATAGTTTTCCTGTAGGATGTCTTCGGATACTATCCCTAGAATCGCAAAAGGAAACTTGTTGTTACGGTACAAAAGATGCACTAGCAGTTCAGACCCATTGGGTGATGAGATTGGATTTGTGTTGATCTAAACATTGAAAGCCATTTGAGCAGACTTGTTAGATTGTAAATATTGGGAACATTTTCAAGCAAATACTTCAAATCAAGATTAAAATCATTTGAAGTTAAATCAACTTCTATGTCATGAAGTAAATGATTTACTCTTCAAAGGTTTCAAATAGATTGCATTTGAAAACACTAACTCTGCAAGTACAGAAACGTATCCCCATTTGACTGTTGGTTTTAATTTTATAACTTAAACAATGATGATTTTCAAATTCAGCAGGAAGAGAGCAACAACTTTGCAAGGGGATGTTGCTCAGTGGTAGAGCATAAGCTTTGCTTGTGTGAGGTCCATGGTTCAATCTTCACAATCTCAAAGGTTTTATTGTTGTTACAAGCCTAAAAAGGCTCAGTCAGTTTTTTTCTCTTTTTGTATTGTGATGCGAGAAGAGCTTGATTCACACTGCCTTTGGAAAAAAACTTGGTACCAGTTGTTTAATTTAATCAATGTCGATTTGAATGATCAACAGAGACATAAACAATGATTTTCAAGGAGATGTAGCTCAGTTGTACAGCGCATGCTTTGTATGTATGAGGTCCTGGGGTCAATCCCCAGCATCTTCAAGTGCTTACAAGCAAGCAAGTCATTTTCCAAAATCATTGGATCTTGGCAAATTATATCTTTGCTTGCACTTTGAGCTAAATCAAACTCTCAAATGGTGACAAACTAATTTTTCTTTTTGATGATGTAGCTCAGGGGCAGATTGCATAGTTTTCCTGTAGGAGGTCCTCGGATACAATCCCTAGAATCGCAAAAGGAAACTTGTTGTTACGGTACAAAAGATGCACCAGCAGTTCAGACCCATTGGGTGATGAGATTGGATTTGTGTTGATCTAAACATTGAAAGCCATTTGAGCAGACTTGTTAGATGGTAAATATTGGGAACATTTTCAAGCAAATACTTCAAATCAAGATTAAAATCATTTGAAGTTAAATCAACTTCTATATCATGAAGTAAATGATTTACTCTTCAAAGGTTAAAAACTGATTGCATTTGAAGACACTAACTCTGCAAGTACAGGAACTTATCCCCATTTGATTGTTGGTTTTAATTTTATAACTTAAACAATGATGATTTTCAAATTCAGCAGGAAGAGAGCAACAACTTTGCAAGGGGATGTTGCTCAGTGGTAGAGCATAAGCTTTGCTTGTGTGAGGTCCATGGTTCAATCTTCACAATCTCAAAGGTTTTATTGTTGTTACAAGCCTAAAAAAGCTCAGTCAGTTTTTTTCTCTTTTTGTATTGAGATGCGAGAAGAGCTTGATTCACACTGCCTTTGGAAAAAAACTTGGTACCAGTTGTTTAATTTAATCAATGTCGATTTGAATGATCAACAGAGACATAAACAATGATTTTCAAGGAGATGTAGCTCAGTTGTACAGTGCATGCTTTGTATGTATGAGGTCCTGGGGTCAATCCCCAGCATCTTCAAGTGCTTACAAGCAAGCAAGTCATTTTCCAAAACCATTGGATCTTGGCAAATTATATCTTTGCTTGCACTTTGAGCTAAATCAAACTCTCAAATGGTGACAAACTAATTTTTCTTTTTGATGATGTAGCTCAGGGGCAGATTGCATAGTTTTCCTGTAGGAGGTCCTCGGATACAATCCCTAGAATCGCAAAAGGAAACTTGTTGTTACGGTACAAAAGATGCACCAGCAGTTCAGACCCATTGGGTGATGAGATTGGATTTGTGTTGATCTAAACATTGAAAGCCATTTGAGCAGACTTGTTAGATGGTAAATATTGGGAACATTTTCAAGCAAATACTTCAAATCAAGATTAAAATCATTTGAAGTTAAATCAACTTCTATATCATGAAGTAAATGATTTACTCTTCAAAGGTTAAAAACTGATTGCATTTGAAGACACTAACTCTGCAAGTACAGGAACTTATCCCCATTTGATTGTTGGTTTTAATTTTATAACTTAAACAATGATGATTTTCAAATTCAGCAGGAAGAGAGCAACAACTTTGCAAGGGGATGTTGCTCAGTGGTAGAGCATAAGCTTTGCTTGTGTGAGGTCCATGGTTCAATCTTCACAATCTCAAAGGTTTTATTGTTGTTACAAGCCTAAAAAAGCTCAGTCAGTTTTTTTCTCTTTTTGTATTGAAATGCGAGTAGAGCTTGATTCACACTGCCTTTGGAAAAAAACGGTACCAGTTGTTTAATTTAATCAATGTTGATTTGAATGATCCACAGAGACATAAACAATGATTTTCAAGGAGATGTAGCTCAGTTGTACAGCGCATGCTTTGCATGTATGAGGTCCTGGGGTCAATCCCCAGCATCTCCAAGTGCTTACAAGCAAGCAAGTCATTTTCCAAAATCATTGGATCTTGGCAAATTATATCTTTGCTTGCACTTTGAGCTAAATCAAACTCTCAAATGGTGACAAACTAATTTTTCTTTTTGATGATGTAGCTCAGGGGCAGATTGCATAGTTTTCCTGTAGGAGGTCCTCGGATACAATCCCTAGAATCGCAAAAGGAAACTTGTTGTTACGGTACAAAAGATGCACCAGCAGTTCAGACCCATTGGGTGATGAGATTGGATTTGTGTTGATCTAAACATTGAAAGCCATTTGAGCAGACTTGTTAGATGGTAAATATTGGGAACATTTTCAAGGAAATACTTCAAATCAAGATTAAAATCATTTGAAGTGAAATCAACTTCTATATCATGAAGTAAATGATTTACTCTTCAAAGGTTAAAAACTGATTGCATTTGAAGACACTAACTCTGCAAGTACAGGAACTTATCCCCATTTGATTGTTGGTTTTAATTTTATAACTTAAACAATGATGATTTTCAAATTCAGCAGGAAGAGAGCAACAACTTTGCAAGGGGATGTTGCTCAGTGGTAGAGCATAAGCTTTGCTTGTGTGAGGTCCATGGTTCAATCTTCACAATCTCCAAGGTTTTTTTGTTGTTACAAGCCTAAAAAAGCTCAGTCAGTTATTTCTCTTTTTGTATGGAGATGCGAGTAGAGCTTGATTTACACTGCCTTTGAAAAAAAACTTGGTACCAGTTGCTTAACTTAATCAATGTTGATTCGAATGATCCACAGAGACAGAAACAATGACTTTCAAGGGGATGTAGCTCAGTGGTAGAGCGCATGCTTTGCATGTATGAGGTCCTGGGATCAATCCCCAGCATCTCCAAGTGCTTACAAGCAATTAAGTTGTTTTCCAAAATCATTGGATCTTGGCAAATTATATCTTTGCTTGCACTTTGAGCTAAATCAAACTCTCAAATGGTGACAAACTAATTTTTCTTTTTGATGATGTAGCTCAGGGGCAGATTGCATAGTTTTCCTGTAGGATGTCTTCGGATACTATCCCTAGAATCGCAAAAGGAAACTTGTTGTTACGGTACAAAAGATGCACTAGCAGTTCAGACCCATTGGGTGATGAGATTGGATTTGTGTTGATCTAAACATTGAAAGCCATTTGAGCAGACTTGTTAGATTGTAAATATTGGGAACATTTTCAAGAAAATACTTCAAATCAAGATTAAAATCATTTGAAGTTAAATCAACTTCTATGTCATGAAGTAAATGATTTACTCTTCAAAGGTTTCAAATAGATTGCATTTGAAAACACTAACTCTGCAAGTACAGAAACGTATCCCCATTTGACTGTTGGTTTTAATTTTATAACTTAAACAATGATGATTTTCAAATTCAGCAGGAAGAGAGCAACAACTTTGCAAGGGGATGTTGCTCAGTGGTAGAGCATAAGCTTTGCTTGTGTGAGGTCCATGGTTCAATCTTCACAATCTCAAAGGTTTTATTGTTGTTACAAGCCTAAAAAGGCTCAGTCAGTTTTTTTCTCTTTTTGTATTGTGATGCGAGAAGAGCTTGATTCACACTGCCTTTGGAAAAAAACTTGGTACCAGTTGTTTAATTTAATCAATGTCGATTTGAATGATCAACAGAGACATAAACAATGATTTTCAAGGAGATGTAGCTCAGTTGTACAGCGCATGCTTTGTATGTATGAGGTCCTGGGGTCAATCCCCAGCATCTTCAAGTGCTTACAAGCAAGCAAGTCATTTTCCAAAATCATTGGATCTTGGCAAATTATATCTTTGCTTGCACTTTGAGCTAAATCAAACTCTCAAATGGTGACAAACTAATTTTTCTTTTTGATGATGTAGCTCAGGGGCAGATTGCATAGTTTTCCTGTAGGAGGTCCTCGGATACAATCCCTAGAATCGCAAAAGGAAACTTGTTGTTACGGTACAAAAGATGCACCAGCAGTTCAGACCCATTGGGTGATGAGATTGGATTTGTGTTGATCTAAACATTGAAAGCCATTTGAGCAGACTTGTTAGATGGTAAATATTGGGAACATTTTCAAGCAAATACTTCAAATCAAGATTAAAATCATTTGAAGTTAAATCAACTTCTATATCATGAAGTAAATGATTTACTCTTCAAAGGTTAAAAACTGATTGCATTTGAAGACACTAACTCTGCAAGTACAGGAACTTATCCCCATTTGATTGTTGGTTTTAATTTTATAACTTAAACAATGATGATTTGCAAATTCAGCAGGAAGAGAGCAACAACTTTGCAAGGGGATGTTGCTCAGTGGTAGAGCATAAGCTTTGCTTGTGTGAGGTCCATGGTTCAATCTTCACAATCTCAAAGGTTTTATTGTTGTTACAAGCCTAAAAAAGCTCAGTCAGTTTTTTTCTCTTTTTGTATTGAGATGCGAGAAGAGCTTGATTCACACTGCCTTTGGAAAAAAACTTGGTACCAGTTGTTTAATTTAATCAATGTCGATTTGAATGATCAACAGAGACATAAACAATGATTTTCAAGGAGATGTAGCTCAGTTGTACAGCGCATGCTTTGTATGTATGAGGTCCTGGGGTCAATCCCCAGCATCTTCAAGTGCTTACAAGCAAGCAAGTCATTTTCCAAAACCATTGGATCTTGGCAAATTATATCTTTGCTTGCACTTTGAGCTAAATCAAACTCTCAAATGGTGACAAACTAATTTTTCTTTTTGATGATGTAGCTCAGGGGCAGATTGCATAGTTTTCCTGTAGGAGGTCCTCGGATACAATCCCTAGAATCGCAAAAGGAAACTTGTTGTTACGGTACAAAAGATGCACCAGCAGTTCAGACCCATTGGGTGATGAGATTGGATTTGTGTTGATCTAAACATTGAAAGCCATTTGAGCAGACTTGTTAGATGGTAAATATTGGGAACATTTTCAAGCAAATACTTCAAATCAAGATTAAAATCATTTGAAGTGAAATCAACTTCTATATCATGAAGTAAATGATTTACTCTTCAAAGGTTAAAAACTGATTGCATTTGAAGACACTAACTCTGCAAGTACAGGAACTTATCCCCATTTGATTGTTGGTTTTAATTTTATAACTTAAACAATGATGATTTTCAAATTCAGCAGGAAGAGAGCAACAACTTTGCAAGGGGATGTTGCTCAGTGGTAGAGCATAAGCTTTGCTTGTGTGAGGTCCATGGTTCAATCTTCACAATCTCAAAGGTTTTATTGTTGTTACAAGCCTAAAAAAGCTCAGTCAGTTTTTTTCTCTTTTTGTATTGAAATGCGAGTAGAGCTTGATTCACACTGCCTTTGGAAAAAAACGGTACCAGTTGTTTAATTTAATCAATGTTGATTTGAATGATCCACAGAGACATAAACAATGATTTTCAAGGAGATGTAGCTCAGTTGTACAGCGCATGCTTTGCATGTATGAGGTCCTGGGGTCAATCCCCAGCATCTCCAAGTGCTTACAAGCAAGCAAGTCATTTTCCAAAATCATTGGATCTTGGCAAATTATATCTTTGCTTGCACTTTGAGCTAAATCAAACTCTCAAATGGTGACAAACTAATTTTTCTTTTTGATGATGTAGCTCAGGGGCAGATTGCATAGTTTTCCTGTAGGAGGTCCTCGGATACAATCCCTAGAATCGCAAAAGGAAACTTGTTGTTAAGGTACAAAAGATGCACCAGCAGTTCAGACCCATTGGGTGATGAGATTGGATTTGTGTTGATCTAAACATTGAAAGCCATTTGAGCAGACTTGTTAGATGGTAAATATTGGGAACATTTTCAAGCAAATACTTCAAATCAAGATTAAAATCATTTGAAGTGAAATCAACTTCTATATCATGAAGTAAATGATTTACTCTTCAAAGGTTAAAAACTGATTGCATTTGAAGACACTAACTCTGCAAGTACAGGAACTTATCCCCATTTGATTGTTGGTTTTAATTTTATAACTTAAACAATGATGATTTTCAAATTCAGCAGGAAGAGAGCAACAACTTTGCAAGGGGATGTTGCTCAGTGGTAGAGCATAAGCTTTGCTTGTGTGAGGTCCATGGTTCAATCTTCACAATCTCAAAGGTTTTATTGTTGTTACAAGCCTAAAAAGGCTCAGTCAGTTTTTTTCTCTTTTTGTATTGTGATGCGAGAAGAGCTTGATTCACACTGCCTTTGGAAAAAAACTTGGTACCAGTTGTTTAATTTAATCAATGTCGATTTGAATGATCAACAGTTACATAAACAATGATTTTCAAGGAGATGTAGCTCAGTTGTACAGCGCATGCTTTGTATGTATGAGGTCCTGGGGTCAATCCCCAGCATCTTCAAGTGCTTACAAGCAAGCAAGTCATTTTCCAAAATCATTGGATCTTGGCAAATTATATCTTTGCTTGCACTTTGAGCTAAATCAAACTCTCAAATGGTGACAAACTAATTTTTCTTTTTGATGATGTAGCTCAGGGGCAGATTGCATAGTTTTCCTGTAGGATGTCTTCGGATACTATCCCTAGAATCGCAAAAGGAAACTTGTTGTTACGGTACAAAAGATGCACTAGCAGTTCAGACCCATTGGGTGATGAGATTGGATTTGTGTTGATCTAAACATTGAAAGCCATTTGAGCAGACTTGTTAGATGGTAAATATTGGGAACATTTTCAAGCAAATACTTCAAATCAAGATTAAAATCATTTGAAGTGAAATCAACTTCTATATCATGAAGTAAATGATTTACTCTTCAAAGGTTAAAAACTGATTGCATTTGAAGACACTAACTCTGCAAGTACAGGAACTTATCCCCATTTGATTGTTGGTTTTAATTTTATAACTTAAACAATGATGATTTTCAAATTCAGCAGGAAGAGAGCAACAACTTTGCAAGGGGATGTTGCTCAGTGGTAGAGCATAAGCTTTGCTTGTGTGAGGTCCATGGTTCAATCTTCACAATCTCAAAGGTTTTATTGTTGTTACAAGCCTAAAAAAGCTCAGTCAGTTTTTTTCTCTTTTTGTATTGAGATGCGAGTAGAGCTTGATTCACACTGCCTTTGGAAAAAAACGGTACCAGTTGTTTAATTTAATCAATGTTGATTTGAATGATCCACAGAGACATAAACAATGATTTTCAAGGAGATGTAGCTCAGTTGTACAGCGCATGCTTTGCATGTATGAGGTCCTGGGGTCAATCCCCAGCATCTCCAAGTGCTTACAAGCAAGCAAGTCATTTTCCAAAATCATTGGATCTTGGCAAATTATATCTTTGCTTGCACTTTGAGCTAAATCAAACTCTCAAATGGTGACAAACTAATTTTTCTTTTTGATGATGTAGCTCAGGGGCAGATTGCATAGTTTTCCTGTAGGAGGTCCTCGGATACAATCCCTAGAATCGCAAAAGGAAACTTGTTGTTACGGTACAAAAGATGCACCAGCAGTTCAGACCCATTGGGTGATGAGATTGGATTTGTGTTGATCTAAACATTGAAAGCCATTTGAGCAGACTTGTTAGATGGTAAATATTGGGAACATTTTCAAGGAAATACTTCAAATCAAGATTAAAATCATTTGAAGTGAAATCAACTTCTATATCATGAAGTAAATGATTTACTCTTCAAAGGTTAAAAACTGATTGCATTTGAAGACACTAACTCTGCAAGTACAGGAACTTATCCCCATTTGATTGTTGGTTTTAATTTTATAACTTAAACAATGATGATTTTCAAATTCAGCAGGAAGAGAGCAACAACTTTGCAAGGGGATGTTGCTCAGTGGTAGAGCATAAGCTTTGCTTGTGTGAGGTCCATGGTTCAATCTTCACAATCTCCAAGGTTTTTTTGTTGTTACAAGCCTAAAAAAGCTCAGTCAGTTATTTCTCTTTTTGTATGGAGATGCGAGTAGAGCTTGATTTACACTGCCTTTGAAAAAAAACTTGGTACCAGTTGCTTAACTTAATCAATGTTGATTCGAATGATCCACAGAGACAGAAACAATGACTTTCAAGGGGATGTAGCTCAGTGGTAGAGCGCATGCTTTGCATGTATGAGGTCCTGGGATCAATCCCCAGCATCTCCAAGTGCTTACAAGCAATTAAGTTGTTTTCCAAAATCATTGGATCTTGGCAAATTATGTCTTTTGAAATCTTTGCTTGCACTTTGAGCTAAATCAAACTCTCAAATGGTGACAAATTAATTTTTCTTTTTGATGATGTAGCTCAGGGGCAGATTGCATAGTTTTCCTGTAGGATGTCTTCGGATACTATCCCTAGAATCGCAAAAGGAAACTTGTTGTTACGGTACAAAAGATGCACTAGCAGTTCAGACCCATTGGGTGATGAGATTGGATTTGTGTTGATCTAAACATTGAAAGCCATTTGAGCAGACTTGTTAGATGGTAAATATTGGGAACATTTTCAAGCAAATACTTCAAATCAAGATTAAAATCATTTGAAGTGAAATCAACTTCTATATCATGAAGTAAATGATTTACTCTTCAAAGGTTAAAAACTGATTGCATTTGAAGACACTAACTCTGCAAGTACAGGAACTTATCCCCATTTGATTGTTGGTTTTAATTTTATAACTTAAACAATGATGATTTTCAAATTCAGCAGGAAGAGAGCAACAACTTTGCAAGGGGATGTTGCTCAGTGGTAGAGCATAAGCTTTGCTTGTGTGAGGTCCATGGTTCAATCTTCACAATCTCCAAGGTTTTTTTGTAGTTACAAGCCTAAAAAAAGCTCAGTCAGTTATTTCTCTTTTTGTATTGCGATGCGAGTAGAGCTTGATTTACACTGCCTTTGAAAAAAAACTTGGTACCAGTTGTTTAACTTAATCAATGTTGATTCGAATGATCCACAGAGACAGAAACAATGACTTTCAAGGGGATGTAGCTCAGTGGTAGAGCGCATGCTTTGCATGTATGAGGTCCTGGGATCAATCCCCAGCATCTCCAAGTGCTTACAAGCAATTAAGTTGTTTTCCAAAATCATTGGATCTTGGCAAATTATGTCTTTTGAAATCTTTGCTTGCACTTTGAGCTAAATCAAACTCTCAAATGGTGACAAATTAATTTTTCTTTTTGATGATGTAGCTCAGGGGCAGATTGCATAGTTTTCCTGTAGGATGTCTTCGGATACTATCCCTAGAATCGCAAAAGGAAACTTGTTGTTACGGTACAAAAGATGCACTAGCAGTTCAGACCCATTGGGTGATGAGATTGGATTTGTGTTGATCTAAACATTGAAAGCCATTTGAGCAGACTTGTTAGATGGTAAATATTGGGAACATTTTCAAGCAAATACTTCAAATCAAGATTAAAATCATTTGAAGTGAAATCAACTTCTATATCATGAAGTAAATGATTTACTCTTCAAAGGTTAAAAACTGATTGCATTTGAAGACACTAACTCTGCAAGTACAGGAACTTATCCCCATTTGATTGTTGGTTTTAATTTTATAACTTAAACAATGATGATTTTCAAATTCAGCAGGAAGAGAGCAACAACTTTGCAAGGGGATGTTGCTCAGTGGTAGAGCATAAGCTTTGCTTGTGTGAGGTCCATGGTTCAATCTTCACAATCTCCAAGGTTTTTTTGTAGTTACAAGCCTAAAAAAAGCTCAGTCAGTTATTTCTCTTTTTGTATTGCGATGCGAGTAGAGCTTGATTTACACTGCCTTTGAAAAAAAACTTGGTACCAGTTGTTTAACTTAATCAATGTTGATTCGAATGATCCACAGAGACAGAAACAATGATTTTCAAGGAGATGTAGCTCAGTTGTACAGCGCATGCTTTGTATGTATGAGGTCCTGGGGTCAATCCCCAGCATCTTCAAGTGCTTACAAGCAAGCAAGTCATTTTCCAAAATCATTGGATCTTGGCAAATTATATCTTTGCTTGCACTTTGAGCTAAATCAAACTCTCAAATGGTGACAAACTAATTTTTCTTTTTGATGATGTAGCTCAGGGGCAGATTGCATAGTTTTCCTGTAGGAAGTCCTCGGATACAATCCCTAGAATCGCAAAAGGAAACTTGTTGTTACGGTACAAAAGATGCAACAGCAGTTCAGACCCATTGGATGATGAGATTGGATTTGTGTTGATCTAAACATTGAAAGCCATTTGAGCAGACTTGTTAGATGGTAAATATTGGGAACATTTTCAAGGAAATACTTCAAATCAAGATTAAAATCATTTGAAGTGAAATCAACTTCTATATCATGAAGTAAATGATTTACTCTTCAAAGGTTAAAAACTGATTGCATTTGAAGACACTAACTCTGCAAGTACAGGAACTTATCCCCATTTGATTGTTGGTTTTAATTTTATAACTTAAACAATGATGATTTTCAAATTCAGCAGGAAGAGAGCAACAACTTTGCAAGGGGATGTTGCTCAGTGGTAGAGCATAAGCTTTGCTTGTGTGAGGTCCATGGTTCAATCTTCACAATCTCAAAGGTTTTATTGTTGTTACAAGCCTAAAAAAGCTCAGTCAGTTTTTTTCTCTTTTTGTATTGAGATTTTTGAAGAGCTTGATTCACACTGCCTTTGGAAAAAAACTTGGTACCAGTTGTTTAATTTAATCAATGTCGATTTGAATGATCAACAGAGACATAAACAATGATTTTCAAGGAGATGTAGCTCAGTTGTACAGCGCATGCTTTGCATGTATGAGGTCCTGGGGTCAATCCCCAGCATCTCCAAGTGCTTACAAGCAAGCAAGTCATTTTCCAAAACCATTGGATCTTGGCAAATTATATCTTTGCTTGCACTTTGAGCTAAATCAAACTCTCAAATGGTGACAAACTAATTTTTCTTTTTGATGATGTAGCTCAGGGGCAGATTGCATAGTTTTCCTGTAGGAGGTCCTCGGATACAATCCCTAGAATCGCAAAAGGAAACTTGTTGTTACGGTACAAAAGATGCACCAGCAGTTCAGACCCATTGGGTGATGAGATTGGATTTGTGTTGATCTTAACATTGAAAGCCATTTGAGCAGACTTGTTAGATGGTAAATATTGGGAACATTTTCAAGCAAATACTTCAAATCAAGATTAAAATCATTTGAAGTGAAATCAACTTCTATATCATGAAGTAAATGATTTACTCTTCAAAGGTTAAAAACTGATTGCATTTGAAGACACTAACTCTGCAAGTACAGGAACTTATCCCCATTTGATTGTTGGTTTTAATTTTATAACTTAAACAATGATGATTTTCAAATTCAGCAGGAAGAGAGCAACAACTTTGCAAGGGGATGTTGCTCAGTGGTAGAGCATAAGCTTTGCTTGTGTGAGGTCCATGGTTCAATCTTCACAATCTCAAAGGTTTTATTGTTGTTACAAGCCTAAAAAAGCTCAGTCAGTTTTTTTCTCTTTTTGTATTGAGATGCGAGTAGAGCTTGATTCACACTGCCTTTGGAAAAAAACGGTACCAGTTGTTTAATTTAATCAATGTTGATTTGAATGATCCACAGAGACATAAACAATGATTTTCAAGGAGATGTAGCTCAGTTGTACAGCGCATGCTTTGCATGTATGAGGTCCTGGGGTCAATCCCCAGCATCTCCAAGTGCTTACAAGCAAGCAAGTCTTTTTCCAAAATCATTGGATCTTGGCAAATTATATCTTTGCTTGCACTTTGAGCTAAATCAAACTCTCAAATGGTGACAAACTAATTTTTCTTTTTGATGATGTAGCTCAGGGGCAGATTGCATAGTTTTCCTGTAGGAGGTCCTCGGATACAATCCCTAGAATCGCAAAAGGAAACTTGTTGTTACGGTACAAAAGATGCACCAGCAGTTCAGACCCATTGGGTGATGAGATTGGATTTGTGTTGATCTAAACATTGAAAGCCATTTGAGCAGACTTGTTAGATGGTAAATATTGGGAACATTTTCAAGGAAATACTTCAAATCAAGATTAAAATCATTTGAAGTGAAATCAACTTCTATATCATGAAGTAAATGATTTACTCTTCAAAGGTTAAAAACTGATTGCATTTGAAGACACTAACTCTGCAAGTACAGGAACTTATCCCCATTTGATTGTTGGTTTTAATTTTATAACTTAAACAATGATGATTTTCAAATTCAGCAGGAAGAGAGCAACAACTTTGCAAGGGGATGTTGCTCAGTGGTAGAGCATAAGCTTTGCTTGTGTGAGGTCCATGGTTCAATCTTCACAATCTCCAAGGTTTTTTTGTTGTTACAAGCCTAAAAAAGCTCAGTCAGTTATTTCTCTTTTTGTATGGAGATGCGAGTAGAGCTTGATTTACACTGCCTTTGAAAAAAAACTTGGTACCAGTTGCTTAACTTAATCAATGTTGATTCGAATGATCCACAGAGACAGAAACAATGACTTTCAAGGGGATGTAGCTCAGTGGTAGAGCGCATGCTTTGCATGTATGAGGTCCTGGGATCAATCCCCAGCATCTCCAAGTGCTTACAAGCAATTAAGTTGTTTTCCAAAATCATTGGATCTTGGCAAATTATGTCTTTTGAAATCTTTGCTTGCACTTTGAGCTAAATCAAACTCTCAAATGGTGACAAACTAATTTTTCTTTTTGATGATGTAGCTCAGGGGCAGATTGCATAGTTTTCCTGTAGGATGTCTTCGGATACTATCCCTAGAATCGCAAAAGGAAACTTGTTGTTACGGTACAAAAGATGCACTAGCAGTTCAGACCCATTGGGTGATGAGATTGGATTTGTGTTGATCTAAACATTGAAAGCCATTTGAGCAGACTTGTTAGATGGTAAATATTGGGAACATTTTCAAGCAAATACTTCAAATCAAGATTAAAATCATTTGAAGTTAAATCAACTTCTATGCCAAGAAGTAAATGATTTACTCTTCAAAGGTTTCAAATAGATTGCATTTGAAAACACTAACTCTGCAAGTATAGAAACGTATCCCCATTTGATTGTAGGTTTTAGTTTTATACCTTTACCAATGATGATTTTCAAATTCAGCAGGAAGAGAGCAACAACTTTGCAAGGGGATGTTGCTCAGTGGTAGAGCACAAGCTTTGCTTGTGTGAGGTCCATGGTTCAATCTTCACAATCTCAAAGGTTTTATTGTTGTTACAAGCCTAAAAAAGCTCAGTCAGTTTTTTTCTCTTTTTGTATTGAGATGCGAGAAGAGCTTGATTCACACTGCCTTTGGAAAAAAACTTGGTACCAGTTGTTTAATTTAATCAATGTTGATTTGAATGATCCACAGAGACATAAACAATGATTTGCAAGGAGATGTAGCTCAGTTGTACAGCGCATGCTTTGCATCTATGAGGTCCTGGGGTCAATCCCCAGCATCTCCAAGTGCTTACAAGCAAGCAAGTCATTTTCCAAAATCATTAGATCTTGGCAAATTATATCTTTGCTTGCACTTTGAGCTAAATCAAACTCTCAAATGATGACAAACTAATTTTTCTTTTTGATGATGTAACTCAGGGGCAGATTGCATAGTTTTCCTGTAGAATGTCTTCGGATACTATCCCTAGAATCGCAAAAGGAAACTTGTTGTTACGGTACAAAAGATGCACTAGCAGTTCAGACCCATTGGGTGATGAGATTGGATTTGTGTTGATCTAAACATTGAAAGCCATTTGAGCAGACTTGTTAGATGGTAAATATTGGGAACATTTTCAAGCAAATACTTCAAATCAAGATTAAAATCATTTGAAGTGAAATCAACTTCTATATCATGAAGTAAATGATTTACTCTTCAAAGGTTAAAAACTGATTGCATTTGAAGACACTAACTCTGCAAGTACAGGAACTTATCCCCATTTGATTGTTGGTTTTAATTTTATAACTTAAACAATGATGATTTTCAAATTCAGCAGGAAGAGAGCAACAACTTTGCAAGGGGATGTTGCTCAGTGGTAGAGCATAAGCTTTGCTTGTGTGAGGTCCATGGTTCAATCTTCACAATCTCAAAGGTTTTATTGTTGTTACAAGCCTAAAAAAGCTCAGTCAGTTTTTTTCTCTTTTTGTATTGAGATGCGAGAAGAGCTTGATTCACACTGCCTTTGGAAAAAAACTTGGTACCAGTTGTTTAATATAATCAATGTCGATTTGAATGATCAACAGAGACATAAACAATGATTTTCAAGGAGATGTAGCTCAGTTGTACAGCGCATGCTTTGCATGTATGAGGTCCTGGGGTCAATCCCCAGCATCTCCAAGTGCTTACAAGCAAGCAAGTCATTTTCCAAAACCATTGGATCTTGGCAAATTATATCTTTGCTTGCACTTTGAGCTAAATCAAACTCTCAAATGGTGACAAACTAATTTTTCTTTTTGATGATGTAGCTCAGGGGCAGATTGCATAGTTTTCCTGTAGGAGGTCCTCAGATACAATCCCTAGAATCGCAAAAGGAAACTTGTTGTTACGGTACAAAAGATGCACCAGCAGTTCAGACCCATTGGGTGATGAGATTGGATTTGTGTTGATCTTAACATTGAAAGCCATTTGAGCAGACTTGTTAGATGGTAAATATTGGGAACATTTTCAAGCAAATACTTCAAATCAAGATTAAAATCATTTGAAGTGAAATCAACTTCTATATCATGAAGTAAATGATTTACTCTTCAAAGGTTAAAAACTGATTGCATTTGAAGACACTAACTCTGCAAGTACAGGAACTTATCCCCATTTGATTGTTGGTTTTAATTTTATAACTTAAACAATGATGATTTTCAAATTCAGCAGGAAGAGAGCAACAACTTTGCAAGGGGATGTTGCTCAGTGGTAGAGCATAAGCTTTGCTTGTGTGAGGTCCATGGTTCAATCTTCACAATCTCAAAGGTTTTATTGTTGTTACAAGCCTAAAAAAGCTCAGTCAGTTTTTTTCTCTTTTTGTATTGAGATGCGAGTAGAGCTTGATTCACACTGCCTTTGGAAAAAAACGGTACCAGTTGTTTAATTTAATCAATGTTGATTTGAATGATCCACAGAGACATAAACAATGATTTTCAAGGAGATGTAGCTCAGTTGTACAGCGCATGCTTTGCATGTATGAGGTCCTGGGGTCAATCCCCAGCATCTCCAAGTGCTTACAAGCAAGCAAGTCATTTTCCAAAATCATTGGATCTTGGCAAATTATATCTTTGCTTGCACTTTGAGCTAAATCAAACTCTCAAATGGTGACAAACTAATTTTTCTTTTTGATGATGTAGCTCAGGGGCAGATTGCATAGTTTTCCTGTAGGAGGTCCTCGGATACAATCCCTAGAATCGCAAAAGGAAACTTGTTGTTACGGTACAAAAGATGCACCAGCAGTTCAGACCCATTGGGTGATGAGATTGGATTTGTGTTGATCTAAACATTGAAAGCCATTTGAGCAGACTTGTTAGATGGTAAATATTGGGAACATTTTCAAGGAAATACTTCAAATCAAGATTAAAATCATTTGAAGTGAAATCAACTTCTATATCATGAAGTAAATGATTTACTCTTCAAAGGTTAAAAACTGATTGCATTTGAAGACACTAACTCTGCAAGTACAGGAACTTATCCCCATTTGATTGTTGGTTTTAATTTTATAACTTAAACAATGATGATTTTCAAATTCAGCAGGAAGAGAGCAACAACTTTGCAAGGGGATGTTGCTCAGTGGTAGAGCATAAGCTTTGCTTGTGTGAGGTCCATGGTTCAATCTTCACAATCTCCAAGGTTTTTTTGTTGTTACAAGCCTAAAAAAGCTCAGTCAGTTATTTCTCTTTTTGTATGGAGATGCGAGTAGAGCTTGATTTACACTGCCTTTGAAAAAAAACTTGGTACCAGTTGCTTAACTTAATCAATGTTGATTCGAATGATCCACAGAGACAGAAACAATGACTTTCAAGGGGATGTAGCTCAGTGGTAGAGCGCATGCTTTGCATGTATGAGGTCCTGGGATCAATCCCCAGCATCTCCAAGTGCTTACAAGCAATTAAGTTGTTTTCCAAAATCATTGGATCTTGGCAAATTATGTCTTTTGAAATCTTTGCTTGCACTTTGAGCTAAATCAAACTCTCAAATGGTGACAAACTAATTTTTCTTTTTGATGATGTAGCTCAGGGGCAGATTGCATAGTTTTCCTGTAGGATGTCTTCGGATACTATCCCTAGAATCGCAAAAGGAAACTTGTTGTTACGGTACAAAAGATGCACTAGCAGTTCAGACCCATTGGGTGATGAGATTGGATTTGTGTTGATCTAAACATTGAAAGCCATTTGAGCAGACTTGTTAGATGGTAAATATTGGGAACATTTTCAAGCAAATACTTCAAATCAAGATTAAAATCATTTGAAGTTAAATCAACTTCTATGCCAAGAAGTAAATGATTTACTCTTCAAAGGTTTCAAATAGATTGCATTTGAAAACACTAACTCTGCAAGTATAGAAACGTATCCCCATTTGATTGTAGGTTTTAGTTTTATACCTTTACCAATGATGATTTTCAAATTCAGCAGGAAGAGAGCAACAACTTTGCAAGGGGATGTTGCTCAGTGGTAGAGCATAAGCTTTGCTTGTGTGAGGTCCATGGTTCAATCTTCACAATCTCAAAGGTTTTATTGTTGTTACAAGCCTAAAAAAGCTCAGTCAGTTTTTTTCTCTTTTTGTATTGAGAAGAGCTTGATTCACACTGCCTTTGGAAAAAAACTTGGTACCAGTTGTTTAATTTAATCAATGTTGATTTGAATGATCCACAGAGACATAAACAATGATTTGCAAGGAGATGTAGCTCAGTTGTACAGCGCATGCTTTGCATGTATGAGGTCCTGGGGTCAATCCCCAGCATCTCCAAGTGCTTACAAGCAAGCAAGTCATTTTCCAAAATCATTAGATCTTGGCAAATTATATCTTTGCTTGCACTTTGAGCTAAATCAAACTCTCAAATGGTGACAAACTAATTTTTCTTTTTGATGATGTAACTCAGGGGCAGATTGCATAGTTTTCCTGTAGAATGTCTTCGGATACTATCCCTAGAATCGCAAAAGGAAACTTGTTGTTACGGTACAAAAGATGCACTAGCAGTTCAGACCCATTGGGTGATGAGATTGGATTTGTGTTGATCTAAACATTGAAAGCCATTTGAGCAGACTTGTTAGATGGTAAATATTGGGAACATTTTCAAGCAAATACTTCAAATCAAGATTAAAATCATTTGAAGTGAAATCAACTTCTATATCATGAAGTAAATGATTTACTCTTCAAAGGTTAAAAACTGATTGCATTTGAAGACACTAACTCTGCAAGTACAGGAACTTATCCCCATTTGATTGTTGGTTTTAATTTTATAACTTAAACAATGATGATTTTCAAATTCAGCAGGAAGAGAGCAACAACTTTGCAAGGGGATGTTGCTCAGTGGTAGAGCATAAGCTTTGCTTGTGTGAGGTCCATGGTTCAATCTTCACAATCTCAAAGGTTTTATTGTTGTTACAAGCCTAAAAAAGCTCAGTCAGTTTTTTTCTCTTTTTGTATTGAGATGCGAGAAGAGCTTGATTCACACTGCCTTTGGAAAAAAACTTGGTACCAGTTGTTTAATATAATCAATGTCGATTTGAATGATCAACAGAGACATAAACAATGATTTTCAAGGAGATGTAGCTCAGTTGTACAGCGCATGCTTTGCATGTATGAGGTCCTGGGGTCAATCCCCAGCATCTCCAAGTGCTTACAAGCAAGCAAGTCATTTTCCAAAACCATTGGATCTTGGCAAATTATATCTTTGCTTGCACTTTGAGCTAAATCAAACTCTCAAATGGTGACAAACTAATTTTTCTTTTTGATGATGTAGCTCAGGGGCAGATTGCATAGTTTTCCTGTAGGAGGTCCTCAGATACAATCCCTAGAATCGCAAAAGGAAACTTGTTGTTACGGTACAAAAGATGCACCAGCAGTTCAGACCCATTGGGTGATGAGATTGGATTTGTGTTGATCTTAACATTGAAAGCCATTTGAGCAGACTTGTTAGATGGTAAATATTGGGAACATTTTCAAGCAAATACTTCAAATCAAGATTAAAATCATTTGAAGTGAAATCAACTTCTATATCATGAAGTAAATGATTTACTCTTCAAAGGTTAAAAACTGATTGCATTTGAAGACACTAACTCTGCAAGTACAGGAACTTATCCCCATTTGATTGTTGGTTTTAATTTTATAACTTAAACAATGATGATTTTCAAATTCAGCAGGAAGAGAGCAACAACTTTGCAAGGGGATGTTGCTCAGTGGTAGAGCATAAGCTTTGCTTGTGTGAGGTCCATGGTTCAATCTTCACAATCTCAAAGGTTTTATTGTTGTTACAAGCCTAAAAAAGCTCAGTCAGTTTTTTTCTCTTTTTGTATTGAGATGCGAGTAGAGCTTGATTCACACTGCCTTTGGAAACAAACGGTACCAGTTGTTTAATTTAATCAATGTTGATTTGAATGATCCACAGAGACATAAACAATGATTTTCAAGGAGATGTAGCTCAGTTGTACAGCGCATGCTTTGCATGTATGAGGTCCTGGGGTCAATCCCCAGCATCTCCAAGTGCTTACAAGCAAGCAAGTCATTTTCCAAAATCATTGGATCTTGGCAAATTATATCTTTGCTTGCACTTTGAGCTAAATCAAACTCTCAAATGGTGACAAACTAATTTTTCTTTTTGATGATGTAGCTCAGGGGCAGATTGCATAGTTTTCCTGTAGGAGGTCCTCGGATACAATCCCTAGAATCGCAAAAGGAAACTTGTTGTTACGGTACAAAAGATGCACCAGCAGTTCAGACCCATTGGGTGATGAGATTGGATTTGTGTTGATCTAAACATTGAAAGCCATTTGAGCAGACTTGTTAGATGGTAAATATTGGGAACATTTTCAAGCAAATACTTCAAATCAAGATTAAAATCATTTGAAGTTAAATCAACTTCTATGTCATGAAGTAAATGATTTACTCTTCAAAGGTTTCAAATAGATTGCATTTGAAAACACTAACTCTGCAAGTATAGAAACGTATCCCCATTTGATTGTAGGTTTTAGTTTTATACCTTTACCAATGATGATTTTCAAATTCAGCAGGAAGAGAGCAACAACTTTGCAAGGGGATGTTGCTCAGTGGTAGAGCATAAGCTTTGCTTGTGTGAGGTCCATGGTTCAATCTTCACAATCTCAAAGGTTTTATTGTTGTTACAAGCCTAAAAAAGCTCAGTCAGTTTTTTTCTCTTTTTGTATTGAGATGCGAGAAGAGCTTGATTCACACTGCCTTTGGAAAAAAACTTGGTACCAGTTGTTTAATTTAATCAATGTTGATTTGAATGATCCACAGAGACATAAACAATGATTTGCAAGGAGATGTAGCTCAGTTGTACAGCGCATGCTTTGCATCTATGAGGTCCTGGGGTCAATCCCCAGCATCTCCAAGTGCTTACAAGCAAGCAAGTCATTTTCCAAAATCATTAGATCTTGGCAAATTATATCTTTGCTTGCACTTTGAGCTAAATCAAACTCTCAAATGGTGACAAACTAATTTTTCTTTTTGATGATGTAACTCAGGGGCAGATTGCATAGTTTTCCTGTAGAATGTCTTCGGATACTATCCCTAGAATCGCAAAAGGAAACTTGTTGTTACGGTACAAAAGATGCACTAGCAGTTCAGACCCATTGGGTGATGAGATTGGATTTGTGTTGATCTAAACATTGAAAGCCATTTGAGCAGACTTGTTAGATGGTAAATATTGGGAACATTTTCAAGCAAATACTTCAAATCAAGATTAAAATCATTTGAAGTGAAATCAACTTCTATATCATGAAGTAAATGATTTACTCTTCAAAGGTTAAAAACTGATTGCATTTGAAGACACTAACTCTGCAAGTACAGGAACTTATCCCCATTTGATTGTTGGTTTTAATTTTATAACTTAAACAATGATGATTTTCAAATTCAGCAGGAAGAGAGCAACAACTTTGCAAGGGGATGTTGCTCAGTGGTAGAGCATAAGCTTTGCTTGTGTGAGGTCCATGGTTCAATCTTCACAATCTCCAAGGTTTTTTTGTTGTTACAAGCCTAAAAAAGCTCAGTCAGTTATTTCTCTTTTTGTATGGAGATGCGAGTAGAGCTTGATTTACACTGCCTTTGAAAAAAAACTTGGTACCAGTTGCTTAACTTAATCAATGTTGATTCGAATGATCCACAGAGACAGAAACAATGACTTTCAAGGGGATGTAGCTCAGTGGTAGAGCGCATGCTTTGCATGTATGAGGTCCTGGGATCAATCCCCAGCATCTCCAAGTGCTTACAAGCAATTAAGTTGTTTTCCAAAATCATTGGATCTTGGCAAATTATGTCTTTTGAAATCTTTGCTTGCACTTTGAGCTAAATCAAACTCTCAAATGGTGACAAACTAATTTTTCTTTTTGATGATGTAGCTCAGGGGCAGATTGCATAGTTTTCCTGTAGGAGGTCCTCGGATACAATCCCTAGAATCGCAAAAGGAAACTTGTTGTTACGGTACAAAAGATGCACCAGCAGTTCAGACCCATTGGGTGATGAGATTGGATTTGTGTTGATCTTAACATTGAAAGCCATTTGAGCAGACTTGTTAGATGGTAAATATTGGGAACATTTTCAAGCAAATACTTCAAATCAAGATTAAAATCATTTGAAGTTAAATCAACTTCTATATCATGAAGTAAATGATTTACTCTTCAAAGGTTAAAAACTGATTGCATTTGAAGACACTAACTCTGCAAGTACAGGAACTTATCCCCATTTGATTGTTGGTTTTAATTTTATAACTTAAACAATGATGATTTTCAAATTCAGCAGGAAGAGAGCAACAACTTTGCAAGGGGATGTTGCTCAGTGGTAGAGCATAAGCTTTGCTTGTGTGAGGTCCATGGTTCAATCTTCACAATCTCAAAGGTTTTATTGTTGTTACAAGCCTAAAAAATCTCAGTCAGTTTTTTTCTCTTTTTGTATTGAGATGCGAGAAGAGCTTGATTCACACTGCCTTTGGAAAAAAACTTGGTACCAGTTGTTTAATTTAATCAATGTCGATTTGAATGATCAACAGAGACATAAACAATGATTTTCAAGGAGATGTAGCTCAGTTGTACAGCGCATGCTTTGCATGTATGAGGTCCTGGGGTCAATCCCCAGCATCTCCAAGTGCTTACAAGCAAGCAAGTCATTTTCCAAAATCATTGGATCTTGGCAAATTATATCTTTGCTTGCACTTTGAGCTAAATCAAACTCTCAAATGGTGACAAACTAATTTTTCTTTTTGATGATGTAGCTCAGGGGCAGATTGCATAGTTTTCCTGTAGGAGGTCCTCGGATACAATCCCTAGAATCGCAAAAGGAAACTTGTTGTTATGGTACAAAAGATGCACCAGCAGTTCAGACCCATTGGGTGATGAGATTGGATTTGTGTTGATCTAAACATTGAAAGCCATTTGAGCAGACTTGTTAGATGGTAAATATTGGGAACATTTTCAAGCAAATACTTCAAATCAAGATTAAAATCATTTGAAGTTAAATCAACTTCTATGCCAAGAAGTAAATGATTTACTCTTCAAAGGTTTCAAATAGATTGCATTTGAAAACACTAACTCTGCAAGTATAGAAACGTATCCCCATTTGATTGTAGGTTTTAGTTTTATACCTTTACCAATGATGATTTTCAAATTCAGCAGGAAGAGAGCAACAACTTTGCAAGGGGATGTTGCTCAGTGGTAGAGCATAAGCTTTGCTTGTGTGAGGTCCATGGTTCAATCTTCACAATCTCAAAGGTTTTATTGTTGTTACAAGCCTAAAAAAGCTCAGTCAGTTTTTTTCTCTTTTTGTATTGAGATGCGAGAAGAGCTTGATTCACACTGCCTTTGGAAAAAAACTTGGTACCAGTTGTTTAATTTAATCAATGTCGATTTGAATGATCAACAGAGACATAAACAAAGATTTTCAAGGAGATGTAGCTCAGTTGTACAGCGCATGCTTTGTATGTATGAGGTCCTGGGGTCAATCCCCAGCATCTTCAAGTGCTTACAAGCAAGCAAGTCATTTTCCAAAATCATTGGATCTTGGCAAATTATATCTTTGCTTGCACTTTGAGCTAAATCAAACTCTCAAATGGTGACGAACTAATTTTTCTTTTTGATGATGTAGCTCAGGGGCAGATTGCATAGTTTTCCTGTAGGAGGTCCTCGGATACAATCCCTAGAATCGCAAAAGGAAACTTGTTGTTACGGTACAAAAGATGCACCAGCAGTTCAGACCCATTGGGTGATGAGATTGGATTTGTGTTGATCTTAACATTGAAAGCCATTTGAGCAGACTTGTTAGATGGTAAATATTGGGAACATTTTCAAGCAAATACTTCAAATCAAGATTAAAATCATTTGAAGTGAAATCAACTTCTATATTATGAAGTAAATGATTTACTCTTCAAAGGTTAAAAACTGATTGCATTTGAAGACACTAACTCTGCAAGTACAGGAACTTATCCCCATTTGATTGTTGGTTTTAATTTTATAACTTAAACAATGATGATTTTCAAATTCTGCAGTAAGAGAGCAACAACTTTGCAAGGGGATGTTGCTCAGTGGTAGAGCATAAGCTTTGCTTGTGTGAGGTCCATGGTTCAATCTTCACAATCTCAAAGGTTTTATTGTTGTTACAAGCCTAAAAAAGCTCAGTCAGTTTTTTTCTCTTTTTGTATTGAGATGCGAGTAGAGCTTGATTCACACTGCCTTTGGAAAAAAACGGTACCAGTTGTTTAATTTAATCAATGTTGATTTGAATGATCCACAGAGACATAAACAATGATTTTCAAGGAGATGTAGCTCAGTTGTACAGCGCATGCTTTGCATGTATGAGGTCCTGGGGTCAATCCCCAGCATCTCCAAGTGCTTACAAGCAAGTCATTTTCAAAATCATTGGATCTTGGCAAATTATATCTTTGCTTGCACTTTGAGCTAAATCAAACTCTCAAATGGTGACAAACTAATTTTTCTTTTTGATGATGTAGCTCAGGGGCAGATTGCATAGTTTTCCTGTAGGAGGTCCTCGGATACAATCCCTAGAATCGCAAAAGGAAACTTGTTGTTATGGTACAAAAGATGCACCAGCAGTTCAGACCCATTGGGTGATGAGATTGGATTTGTGTTGATCTAAACATTGAAAGCCATTTGAGCAGACTTGTTAGATGGTAAATATTGGGAACATTTTCAAGCAAATACTTCAAATCAAGATTAAAATCATTTGAAGTTAAATCAACTTCTATGTCATGAAGTAAATGATTTACTCTTCAAAGGTTTCAAATAGATTGCATTTGAAAACACTAACTCTGCAAGTACAGAAACGTATCCCCATTTGATTGTAGGTTTTAGTTTTATACCTTTACCAATGATGATTTGCAAATTCAGTAGGAAGAGAGCAACAACTTTGCAAGGGGATGTTGCTCAGTGGTAGAGCATAAGCTTTGCTTGTGTGAGGTCCATGGTTCAATCTTCACAATCTCAAAGGTTTTATTGTTGTTACAAGCCTAAAAAAGCTCAGTCAGTTTTTTTCTCTTTTTGTATTGAGATGCGAGTAGAGCTTGATTCACACTGCCTTTGGAAAAAAACTTGGTAACAGTTGTTTAATTTAATCAATGTTGATTCGAATGATCCACAGAGACAGAAACAATGACTTTCAAGGGGATGTAGCTCAGTGGTAGAGCGCATGTTTTGCATGTATGAGGTCCTGGGATCAATCCCCAGCATCTCCAAGTGCTTACAAGCAATTAAGTTGTTTTCCAAAATCATTGGATCTTGGCAAATTATATCTTTGCTTGCACTTTGAGCTAAATCAAACTCTCAAATGGTGACAAACTAATTTTTCTTTTTGATGATGTAGCTCAGGAGCAGATTGCATAGTTTTCCTGTAGGAGGTCTTCGGATACTATCCCTAGAATCGCAAAAGGAAACTTGTTGTTACGGTACAAAAGATGCACCAGCAGTTCAGACCCATTGGGTGATGAGATTGGATTTGTGTTGATCTAAACATTGAAAGCCATTTGAGCAGACTTGTTAGATGGTAAATATTGGGAACATTTTCAAGCAAATACTTCAAATCAAGATTAAAATCATTTGAAGTTAAATCAACTTCTATGTCATGAAGTAAATGATTTACTCTTCAAAGGTTTCAAATAGATTGCATTTGAAAACACTAACTCTGCAAGTACAGAAACGTATCCCCATTTGATTTTAGGTTTTAGTTTTATACCTTTACCAATGATGATTTGCAAATTCAGTAGGAAGAGAGCAACAACTTTGCAAGGGGATGTTGCTCAGTGGTAGAGCATAAGCTTTGCTTGTGTGAGGTCCATGGTTCAATCTTCACAATCTCAAAGGTTTTATTGTTGTTACAAGCCTAAAAAAGCTCAGTCAGTTTTTTTCTCTTTTTGTATTGAGATGCGAGAAGAGCTTGATTCACACTGCCTTTGGAAAAAAACTTGGTACCAGTTGTTTAATTTAATCAATGTTGATTTGAATGATCCACAGAGACATAAACAATGATTTGCAAGGAGATGTAGCTCAGTTGTACAGCGCATGCTTTGCATCTATGAGGTCCTGGGGTCAATCCCCAGCATCTCCAAGTGCTTACAAGCAAGCAAGTCATTTTCCAAAATCATTAGATCTTGGCAAATTATATCTTTGCTTGCACTTTGAGCTAAATCAAACTCTCAAATGGTGACAAACTAATTTTTCTTTTTGATGATGTAACTCAGGGGCAGATTGCATAGTTTTCCTGTAGAATGTCTTCGGATACTATCCCTAGAATCGCAAAAGGAAACTTGTTGTTACGGTACAAAAGATGCACTAGCAGTTCAGACCCATTGGGTGATGAGATTGGATTTGTGTTGATCTAAACATTGAAAGCCATTTGAGCAGACTTGTTAGATGGTAAATATTGGGAACATTTTCAAGCAAATACTTCAAATCAAGATTAAAATCATTTGAAGTTAAATCAACTTCTATGTCATGAAGTAAATGATTTACTCTTCAAAGGTTTCAAATAGATTGCATTTGAAAACACTAACTCTGCAAGTACAGAAACGTATCCCCATTTGATTTTAGGTTTTAGTTTTATACCTTTACCAATGATGATTTGCAAATTCAGTAGGAAGAGAGCAACAACTTTGCAAGGGGATGTTGCTCAGTGGTAGAGCATAAGCTTTGCTTGTGTGAGGTCCATGGTTCAATCTTCACAATCTCAAAGGTTTTATTGTTGTTACAAGCCTAAAAAAGCTCAGTCAGTTTTTTTCTCTTTTTGTATTGAGATGCGAGTAGAGCTTGATTCACACTGCCTTTGGAAAAAAACGGTACCAGTTGTTTAATTTAATCAATGTTGATTTGAATGATCCACAGAGACATAAACAATGATTTTCAAGGAGATGTAGCTCAGTTGTACAGCGCATGCTTTGCATGTATGAGGTCCTGGGGTCAATCCCCAGCATCTCCAAGTGCTTACAAGCAAGTCATTTTCCAAAATCATTGGATCTTGGCAAATTATATCTTTGCTTGCACTTTGAGCTAAATCAAACTCTCAAATGGTGACAAACTAATTTTTCTTTTTGATGATGTAGCTCAGGGGCAGATTGCATAGTTTTCCTGTAGGAGGTCCTCGGATACAATCCCTAGAATCGCAAAAGGAAACTTGTTGTTATGGTACAAAAGATGCACCAGCAGTTCAGACCCATTGGGTGATGAGATTGGATTTGTGTTGATCTAAACATTGAAAGCCATTTGAGCAGACTTGTTAGATGGTAAATATTGGGAACATTTTCAAGCAAATACTTCAAATCAAGATTAAAATCATTTGAAGTTAAATCAACTTCTATGCCAAGAAGTAAATGATTTACTCTTCAAAGGTTTCAAATAGATTGCATTTGAAAACACTAACTCTGCAAGTATAGAAACGTATCCCCATTTGATTGTAGGTTTTAGTTTTATACCTTTACCAATGATGATTTTCAAATTCAGCAGGAAGAGAGCAACAACTTTGCAAGGGGATGTTGCTCAGTGGTAGAGCATAAGCTTTGCTTGTGTGAGGTCCATGGTTCAATCTTCACAATCTCAAAGGTTTTATTGTTGTTACAAGCCTAAAAAAGCTCAGTCAGTTTTTTTCTCTTTTTGTATTGAGATGCGAGAAGAGCTTGATTCACACTGCCTTTGGAAAAAAACTTGGTACCAGTTGTTTAATTTAATCAATGTTGATTTGAATGATCCACAGAGACATAAACAATGATTTGCAAGGAGATTTAGCTCAGTTGTACAGCGCATGCTTTGCATCTATGAGGTCCTGGGGTCAATCCCCAGCATCTCCAAGTGCTTACAAGCAAGCAAGTCATTTTCCAAAATCATTAGATCTTGGCAAATTATATCTTTGCTTGCACTTTGAGCTAAATCAAACTCTCAAATGGTGACAAACTAATTTTTCTTTTTGATGATGTAACTCAGGGGCAGATTGCATAGTTTTCCTGTAGAATGTCTTCGGATACTATCCCTAGAATCGCAAAAGGAAACTTGTTGTTACGGTACAAAAGATGCACTAGCAGTTCAGACCCATTGGGTGATGAGATTGGATTTGTGTTGATCTAAACATTGAAAGCCATTTGAGCAGACTTGTTAGATGGTAAATATTGGGAACATTTTCAAGCAAATACTTCAAATCAAGATTAAAATCATTTGAAGTGAAATCAACTTCTATATCATGAAGTAAATGATTTACTCTTCAAAGGTTAAAAACTGATTGCATTTGAAGACACTAACTCTGCAAGTACAGGAACTTATCCCCATTTGATTGTTGGTTTTAATTTTATAACTTAAACAATGATGATTTTCAAATTCAGCAGGAAGAGAGCAACAACTTTGCAAGGGGATGTTGCTCAGTGGTAGAGCATAAGCTTTGCTTGTGTGAGGTCCATGGTTCAATCTTCACAATCTCAAAGGTTTTATTGTTGTTACAAGCCTAAAAAAGCTCAGTCAGTTTTTTTCTCTTTTTGTATTGAGATGCGAGAAGAGCTTGATTCACACTGCCTTTGGAAAAAAACTTGGTACCAGTTGTTTAATTTAATCAATGTCGATTTGAATGATCAACAGAGACATAAACAATGATTTTCAAGGAGATGTAGCTCAGTTGTACAGCGCATGCTTTGTATGTATGAGGTCCTGGGGTCAATCCCCAGCATCTTCAAGTGCTTACAAGCAAGCAAGTCATTTTCCAAAATCATTGGATCTTGGCAAATTATATCTTTGCTTGCACTTTGAGCTAAATCAAACTCTCAAATGGTGACAAACTAATTTTTCTTTTTGATGATGTAGCTCAGGGGCAGATTGCATAGTTTTCCTGTAGGAGGTCCTCGGATACAATCCCTAGAATCGCAAAAGGAAACTTGTTGTTACGGTACAAAAGATGCACCAGCAGTTCAGACCCATTGGGTGATGAGATTGGATTTGTGTTGATCTTAACATTGAAAGCCATTTGAGCAGACTTGTTAGATGGTAAATATTGGGAACATTTTCAAGCAAATACTTCAAATCAAGATTAAAATCATTTGAAGTTAAATCAACTTCTATATCATGAAGTAAATGATTTACTCTTCAAAGGTTAAAAACTGATTGCATTTGAAAACACTAACTCTGCAAGTACAGGAACTTATCCCCATTTGATTGTTGGTTTTAATTTTATAACTTAAACAATGATGATTTTCAAATTCAGCAGGAAGAGAGCAACAACTTTGCAAGGGGATGTTGCTCAGTGGTAGAGCATAAGCTTTGCTTGTGTGAGGTCCATGGTTCAATCTTCACAATCTCAAAGGTTTTATTGTTGTTACAAGCCTAAAAAAGCTCAGTCAGTTTTTTTCTCTTTTTGTATTGAGATGCGAGTAGAGCTTGATTCACACTGCCTTTGGAAAAAAACGGTACCAGTTGTTTAATTTAATCAATGTTGATTTGAATGATCCACAGAGACATAAACAATGATTTTCAAGGAGATGTAGCTCAGTTGTACAGCGCATGCTTTGCATGTATGAGGTCCTGGGGTCAATCCCCAGCATCTCCAAGTGCTTACAAGCAAGCAAGTCATTTTCCAAAATCATTAGATCTTGGCAAATTATATCTTTGCTTGCACTTTGAGCTAAATCAAACTCTCAAATGGTGACAAACTAATTTTTCTTTTTGATGATGTAACTCAGGGGCAGATTGCATAGTTTTCCTGTAGAATGTCTTCGGATACTATCCCTAGAATCGCAAAAGGAAACTTGTTGTTACGGTACAAAAGATGCACTAGCAGTTCAGACCCATTGGGTGATGAGATTGGATTTGTGTTGATCTAAACATTGAAAGCCATTTGAGCAGACTTGTTAGATGGTAAATATTGGGAACATTTTCAAGCAAATACTTCAAATCAAGATTAAAATCATTTGAAGTTAAATCAACTTCTATGCCAAGAAGTAAATGATTTACTCTTCAAAGGTTTCAAATAGATTGCATTTGAAAACACTAACTCTGCAAGTATAGAAACGTATCCCCATTTGATTGTAGGTTTTAGTTTTATACCTTTACCAATGATGATTTTCAAATTCAGCAGGAAGAGAGCAACAACTTTGCAAGGGGATGTTGCTCAGTGGTAGAGCATAAGCTTTGCTTGTGTGAGGTCCATGGTTCAATCTTCACAATCTCAAAGGTTTTATTGTTGTTACAAGCCTAAAAAAGCTCAGTCAGTTTTTTTCTCTTTTTGTATTGAGATGCGAGAAGAGCTTGATTCACACTGCCTTTGGAAAAAAACTTGGTACCAGTTGTTTAATTTAATCAATGTTGATTTGAATGATCCACAGAGACATAAACAATGATTTGCAAGGAGATGTAGCTCAGTTGTACAGCGCATGCTTTGCATCTATGAGGTCCTGGGGTCAATCCCCAGCATCTCCAAGTGCTTACAAGCAAGCAAGTCATTTTCCAAAATCATTAGATCTTGGCAAATTATATCTTTGCTTGCACTTTGAGCTAAATCAAACTCTCAAATGGTGACAAACTAATTTTTCTTTTTGATGATGTAACTCAGGGGCAGATTGCATAGTTTTCCTGTAGAATGTCTTCGGATACTATCCCTAGAATCGCAAAAGGAAACTTGTTGTTACGGTACAAAAGATGCACTAGCAGTTCAGACCCATTGGGTGATGAGATTGGATTTGTGTTGATCTAAACATTGAAAGCCATTTGAGCAGACTTGTTAGATGGTAAATATTGGGAACATTTTCAAGCAAATACTTCAAATCAAGATTAAAATCATTTGAAGTGAAATCAACTTCTATATCATGAAGTAAATGATTTACTCTTCAAAGGTTAAAAACTGATTGCATTTGAAGACACTAACTCTGCAAGTACAGGAACTTATCCCCATTTGATTGTTGGTTTTAATTTTATAACTTAAACAATGATGATTTTCAAATTCAGCAGGAAGAGAGCAACAACTTTGCAAGGGGATGTTGCTCAGTGGTAGAGCATAAGCTTTGCTTGTGTGAGGTCC
The DNA here is from genome assembly GCA_032164185.1 of Moxostoma hubbsi. Taxonomy (NCBI): domain Eukaryota; kingdom Metazoa; phylum Chordata; class Actinopteri; order Cypriniformes; family Catostomidae; genus Moxostoma; species Moxostoma hubbsi. The sequence goes on along the minus strand of JAVLUX010000024.1, from coordinate 758,467 downwards.
ATGGTTCAATCTTCACAATCTCAAAGGTTTTATTGTTGTTACAAGCCTAAAAAAGCTCAGTCAGTTTTTTTCTCTTTTTGTATTGAGATGCGAGAAGAGCTTGATTCACACTGCCTTTGGAAAAAAACTTGGTACCAGTTGTTTAATTTAATCAATGTCGATTTGAATGATCAACAGAGACATAAACAATGATTTTCAAGGAGATGTAGCTCAGTTGTACAGCGCATGCTTTGTATGTATGAGGTCCTGGGGTCAATCCCCAGCATCTTCAAGTGCTTACAAGCAAGCAAGTCATTTTCCAAAATCATTGGATCTTGGCAAATTATATCTTTGCTTGCACTTTGAGCTAAATCAAACTCTCAAATGGTGACAAACTAATTTTTCTTTTTGATGATGTAGCTCAGGGGCAGATTGCATAGTTTTCCTGTAGGAGGTCCTCGGATACAATCCCTAGAATCGCAAAAGGAAACTTGTTGTTACGGTACAAAAGATGCACCAGCAGTTCAGACCCATTGGGTGATGAGATTGGATTTGTGTTGATCTTAACATTGAAAGCCATTTGAGCAGACTTGTTAGATGGTAAATATTGGGAACATTTTCAAGCAAATACTTCAAATCAAGATTAAAATCATTTGAAGTTAAATCAACTTCTATATCATGAAGTAAATGATTTACTCTTCAAAGGTTAAAAACTGATTGCATTTGAAAACACTAACTCTGCAAGTACAGGAACTTATCCCCATTTGATTGTTGGTTTTAATTTTATAACTTAAACAATGATGATTTTCAAATTCAGCAGGAAGAGAGCAACAACTTTGCAAGGGGATGTTGCTCAGTGGTAGAGCATAAGCTTTGCTTGTGTGAGGTCCATGGTTCAATCTTCACAATCTCAAAGGTTTTATTGTTGTTACAAGCCTAAAAAAGCTCAGTCAGTTTTTTTCTCTTTTTGTATTGAGATGCGAGTAGAGCTTGATTCACACTGCCTTTGGAAAAAAACGGTACCAGTTGTTTAATTTAATCAATGTTGATTTGAATGATCCACAGAGACATAAACAATGATTTTCAAGGAGATGTAGCTCAGTTGTACAGCGCATGCTTTGCATGTATGAGGTCCTGGGGTCAATCCCCAGCATCTCCAAGTGCTTACAAGCAAGCAAGTCATTTTCCAAAATCATTAGATCTTGGCAAATTATATCTTTGCTTGCACTTTGAGCTAAATCAAACTCTCAAATGGTGACAAACTAATTTTTCTTTTTGATGATGTAACTCAGGGGCAGATTGCATAGTTTTCCTGTAGAATGTCTTCGGATACTATCCCTAGAATCGCAAAAGGAAACTTGTTGTTACGGTACAAAAGATGCACTAGCAGTTCAGACCCATTGGGTGATGAGATTGGATTTGTGTTGATCTAAACATTGAAAGCCATTTGAGCAGACTTGTTAGATGGTAAATATTGGGAACATTTTCAAGCAAATACTTCAAATCAAGATTAAAATCATTTGAAGTTAAATCAACTTCTATGCCAAGAAGTAAATGATTTACTCTTCAAAGGTTTCAAATAGATTGCATTTGAAAACACTAACTCTGCAAGTATAGAAACGTATCCCCATTTGATTGTAGGTTTTAGTTTTATACCTTTACCAATGATGATTTTCAAATTCAGCAGGAAGAGAGCAACAACTTTGCAAGGGGATGTTGCTCAGTGGTAGAGCATAAGCTTTGCTTGTGTGAGGTCCATGGTTCAATCTTCACAATCTCAAAGGTTTTATTGTTGTTACAAGCCTAAAAAAGCTCAGTCAGTTTTTTTCTCTTTTTGTATTGAGATGCGAGAAGAGCTTGATTCACACTGCCTTTGGAAAAAAACTTGGTACCAGTTGTTTAATTTAATCAATGTTGATTTGAATGATCCACAGAGACATAAACAATGATTTGCAAGGAGATGTAGCTCAGTTGTACAGCGCATGCTTTGCATCTATGAGGTCCTGGGGTCAATCCCCAGCATCTCCAAGTGCTTACAAGCAAGCAAGTCATTTTCCAAAATCATTAGATCTTGGCAAATTATATCTTTGCTTGCACTTTGAGCTAAATCAAACTCTCAAATGGTGACAAACTAATTTTTCTTTTTGATGATGTAACTCAGGGGCAGATTGCATAGTTTTCCTGTAGAATGTCTTCGGATACTATCCCTAGAATCGCAAAAGGAAACTTGTTGTTACGGTACAAAAGATGCACTAGCAGTTCAGACCCATTGGGTGATGAGATTGGATTTGTGTTGATCTAAACATTGAAAGCCATTTGAGCAGACTTGTTAGATGGTAAATATTGGGAACATTTTCAAGCAAATACTTCAAATCAAGATTAAAATCATTTGAAGTGAAATCAACTTCTATATCATGAAGTAAATGATTTACTCTTCAAAGGTTAAAAACTGATTGCATTTGAAGACACTAACTCTGCAAGTACAGGAACTTATCCCCATTTGATTGTTGGTTTTAATTTTATAACTTAAACAATGATGATTTTCAAATTCAGCAGGAAGAGAGCAACAACTTTGCAAGGGGATGTTGCTCAGTGGTAGAGCATAAGCTTTGCTTGTGTGAGGTCCATGGTTCAATCTTCACAATCTCAAAGGTTTTATTGTTCTTACAAGCCTAAAAAAGCTCAGTCAGTTTTTTTCTCTTTTTGTATTGAGATGCGAGAAGAGCTTGATTCACACTGCCTTTGGAAAAAAACTTGGTACCAGTTGTTTAATTTAATCAATGTCGATTTGAATGATCAACAGAGACATAAACAATGATTTTCAAGGAGATGTAGCTCAGTGGTAGAACGCATGTTTTGCATGTATGAGGTCCTGGGATCAATCCAAAGAATCTCCAAGTGCTTACAAGCAATTAAGATGTTTTCCAAAATCATTGGATCTTGGCAAATTATATCTTTGCTTGCACTTTGAGCTAAATCAAACTCTCAAATGGTGACAAACTAATTTTTCTTTTTGATGATGTAGCTCAGGGGCAGATTGCATAGTTTTCCTGTAGGATGTCTTCGGATACTATCCCTAGAATCGCAAAAGGAAACTTGTTGTTACGGTACAAAAGATGCACTAGCAGTTCAGACCCATTGGGTGATGAGATTGGATTTGTGTTGATCTAAACATTGAAAGCCATTTGAGCAGACTTGTTAGATGGTAAATATTGGGAACATTTTCAAGCAAATACTTCAAATCAAGATTAAAATCATTTGAAGTTAAATCAACTTCTATGCCAAGAAGTAAATGATTTACTCTTCAAAGGTTTCAAATAGATTGCATTTGAAAACACTAACTCTGCAAGTATAGAAACGTATCCCCATTTGATTGTAGGTTTTAGTTTTATACCTTTACCAATGATGATTTTCAAATTCAGCAGGAAGAGAGCAACAACTTTGCAAGGGGATGTTGCTCAGTGGTAGAGCATAAGCTTTGCTTGTGTGAGGTCCATGGTTCAATCTTCACAATCTCAAAGGTTTTATTGTTGTTACAAGCCTAAAAAAGCTCAGTCAGTTTTTTTCTCTTTTTGTATTGAGATGCGAGAAGAGCTTGATTCACACTGCCTTTGGAAAAAAACTTGGTACCAGTTGTTTAATTTAATCAATGTTGATTTGAATGATCCACAGAGACATAAACAATGATTTGCAAGGAGATGTAGCTCAGTTGTACACCGCATGCTTTGCATCTATGAGGTCCTGGGGTCAATCCCCAGCATCTCCAAGTGCTTACAAGCAAGCAAGTCATTTTCCAAAATCATTAGATCTTGGCAAATTATATCTTTGCTTGCACTTTGAGCTAAATCAAACTCTCAAATGGTGACAAACTAATTTTTCTTTTTGATGATGTAACTCAGGGGCAGATTGCATAGTTTTCCTGTAGGAGGTCCTCGGATACAATCCCTAGAATCGCAAAAGGAAACTTGTTGTTACGGTACAAAAGATGCACCAGCAGTTCAGACCCATTGGGTGATGAGATTGGATTTGTGTTGATCTAAACATTGAAAGCCATTTGAGCAGACTTGTTAGATGGTAAATATTGGGAACATTTTCAAGGAAATACTTCAAATCAAGATTAAAATCATTTGAAGTGAAATCAACTTCTATATCATGAAGTAAATGATTTACTCTTCAAAGGTTAAAAACTGATTGCATTTGAAGACACTAACTCTGCAAGTACAGGAACTTATCCCCATTTGATTGTTGGTTTTAATTTTATAACTTAAACAATGATGATTTTCAAATTCAGCAGGAAGAGAGCAACAACTTTGCAAGGGGATGTTGCTCAGTGGTAGAGCATAAGCTTTGCTTGTGTGAGGTCCATGGTTCAATCTTCACAATCTCCAAGGTTTTTTTGTTGTTACAAGCCTAAAAAAGCTCAGTCAGTTATTTCTCTTTTTGTATGGAGATGCGAGTAGAGCTTGATTTACACTGCCTTTGAAAAAAAACTTGGTACCAGTTGCTTAACTTAATCAATGTTGATTCGAATGATCCACAGAGACAGAAACAATGACTTTCAAGGGGATGTAGCTCAGTGGTAGAGCGCATGCTTTGCATGTATGAGGTCCTGGGATCAATCCCCAGCATCTCCAAGTGCTTACAAGCAATTAAGTTGTTTTCCAAAATCATTGGATCTTGGCAAATTATGTCTTTTGAAATCTTTGCTTGCACTTTGAGCTAAATCAAACTCTCAAATGGTGACAAACTAATTTTTCTTTTTGATGATGTAGCTCAGGGGCAGATTGCATAGTTTTCCTGTAGGAGGTCCTCGGATACAATCCCTAGAATCGCAAAAGGAAACTTGTTGTTACGGTACAAAAGATGCACCAGCAGTTCAGACCCATTGGGTGATGAGATTGGATTTGTGTTGATCTTAACATTGAAAGCCATTTGAGCAGACTTGTTAGATGGTAAATATTGGGAACATTTTCAAGCAAATACTTCAAATCAAGATTAAAATCATTTGAAGTGAAATCAACTTCTATATCATGAAGTAAATGATTTACTCTTCAAAGGTTAAAAACTGATTGCATTTGAAGACACTAACTCTGCAAGTACAGGAACTTATCCCCATTTGATTGTTGGTTTTAATTTTATAACTTAAACAATGATGATTTTCAAATTCAGCAGGAAGAGAGCAACAACTTTGCAAGGGGATGTTGCTCAGTGGTAGAGCATAAGCTTTGCTTGTGTGAGGTCCATTGTTCAATCTTCACAATCTCAAAGGTTTTATTGTTGTTACAAGCCTAAAAAAGCTCAGTCAGTTTTTTTCTCTTTTTGTATTGAGATGCGAGTAGAGCTTGATTCACACTGCCTTTGGAAAAAAACGGTACCAGTTGTTTAATTTAATCAATGTTGATTTGAATGATCCACAGAGACATAAACAATGATTTTCAAGGAGATGTAGCTCAGTTGTACAGCGCATGCTTTGCATGTATGAGGTCCTGGGGTCAATCCCCAGCATCTCCAAGTGCTTACAAGCAAGTCATTTTCCAAAATCATTGGATCTTGGCAAATTATATCTTTGCTTGCACTTTGAGCTAAATCAAACTCTCAAATGGTGACAAACTAATTTTTCTTTTTGATGATGTAGCTCAGGGGCAGATTGCATAGTTTTCCTGTAGGAGGTCCTCGGATACAATCCCTAGAATCGCAAAAGGAAACTTGTTGTTATGGTACAAAAGATGCACCAGCAGTTCAGACCCATTGGGTGATGAGATTGGATTTGTGTTGATCTAAACATTGAAAGCCATTTGAGCAGACTTGTTAGATGGTAAATATTGGGAACATTTTCAAGCAAATACTTCAAATCAAGATTAAAATCATTTGAAGTTAAATCAACTTCTATGCCAAGAAGTAAATGATTTACTCTTCAAAGGTTTCAAATAGATTGCATTTGAAAACACTAACTCTGCAAGTATAGAAACGTATCCCCATTTGATTGTAGGTTTTAGTTTTATACCTTTACCAATGATGATTTTCAAATTCAGCAGGAAGAGAGCAACAACTTTGCAAGGGGATGTTGCTCAGTGGTAGAGCATAAGCTTTGCTTGTGTGAGGTCCATGGTTCAATCTTCACAATCTCAAAGGTTTTATTGTTGTTACAAGCCTAAAAAAGCTCAGTCAGTTTTTTTCTCTTTTTGTATTGAGATGCGAGAAGAGCTTGATTCACACTGCCTTTGGAAAAAAACTTGGTACCAGTTGTTTAATTTAATCAATGTCGATTTGAATGATCAACAGAGACATAAACAATGATTTTCAAGGAGATGTAGCTCAGTTGTACAGCGCATGCTTTGTATGTATGAGGTCCTGGGGTCAATCCCCAGCATCTTCAAGTGCTTACAAGCAAGCAAGTCATTTTCCAAAATCATTGGATCTTGGCAAATTATATCTTTGCTTGCACTTTGAGCTAAATCAAACTCTCAAATGGTGACGAACTAATTTTTCTTTTTGATGATGTAGCTCAGGGGCAGATTGCATAGTTTTCCTGTAGGAGGTCCTCGGATACAATCCCTAGAATCGCAAAAGGAAACTTGTTGTTACGGTACAAAAGATGCACCAGCAGTTCAGACCCATTGGGTGATGAGATTGGATTTGTGTTGATCTTAACATTGAAAGCCATTTGAGCAGACTTGTTAGATGGTAAATATTGGGAACATTTTCAAGCAAATACTTCAAATCAAGATTAAAATCATTTGAAGTGAAATCAACTTCTATATTATGAAGTAAATGATTTACTCTTCAAAGGTTAAAAACTGATTGCATTTGAAGACACTAACTCTGCAAGTACAGGAACTTATCCCCATTTGATTGTTGGTTTTAATTTTATAACTTAAACAATGATGATTTTCAAATTCTGCAGGAAGAGAGCAACAACTTTGCAAGGGGATGTTGCTCAGTGGTAGAGCATAAGCTTTGCTTGTGTGAGGTCCATGGTTCAATCTTCACAATCTCAAAGGTTTTATTGTTGTTACAAGCCTAAAAAAGCTCAGTCAGTTTTTTTCTCTTTTTGTATTGAGATGCGAGTAGAGCTTGATTCACACTGCCTTTGGAAAAAAACGGTACCAGTTGTTTAATTTAATCAATGTTGATTTGAATGATCCACAGAGACATAAACAATGATTTTCAAGGAGATGTAGCTCAGTTGTACAGCGCATGCTTTGCATGTATGAGGTCCTGGGGTCAATCCCCAGCATCTCCAAGTGCTTACAAGCAAGTCATTTTCAAAATCATTGGATCTTGGCAAATTATATCTTTGCTTGCACTTTGAGCTAAATCAAACTCTCAAATGGTGACAAACTAATTTTTCTTTTTGATGATGTAGCTCAGGGGCAGATTGCATAGTTTTCCTGTAGGAGGTCCTCGGATACAATCCCTAGAATCGCAAAAGGAAACTTGTTGTTATGGTACAAAAGATGCACCAGCAGTTCAGACCCATTGGGTGATGAGATTGGATTTGTGTTGATCTAAACATTGAAAGCCATTTGAGCAGACTTGTTAGATGGTAAATATTGGGAACATTTTCAAGCAAATACTTCAAATCAAGATTAAAATCATTTGAAGTTAAATCAACTTCTATGCCAAGAAGTAAATGATTTACTCTTCAAAGGTTTCAAATAGATTGCATTTGAAAACACTAACTCTGCAAGTATAGAAACGTATCCCCATTTGATTGTAGGTTTTAGTTTTATACCTTTACCAATGATGATTTTCAAATTCAGCAGGAAGAGAGCAACAACTTTGCAAGGGGATGTTGCTCAGTGGTAGAGCATAAGCTTTGCTTGTGTGAGGTCCATGGTTCAATCTTCACAATCTCAAAGGTTTTATTGTTGTTACAAGCCTAAAAAAGCTCAGTCAGTTTTTTTCTCTTTTTGTATTGAGATGCGAGAAGAGCTTGATTCACACTGCCTTTGGAAAAAAACTTGGTACCAGTTGTTTAATTTAATCAATGTTGATTTGAATGATCCACAGAGACATAAACAATGATTTGCAAGGAGATGTAGCTGAGTTGTACAGCGCATGCTTTGCATCTATGAGGTCCTGGGGTCAATCCCCAGCATCTCCAAGTGCTTACAAGCAAGCAAGTCATTTTCCAAAATCATTAGATCTTGGCAAATTATATCTTTGCTTGCACTTTGAGCTAAATCAAACTCTCAAATGGTGACAAACTAATTTTTCTTTTTGATGATGTAACTCAGGGGCAGATTGCATAGTTTTCCTGTAGAATGTCTTCGGATACTATCCCTAGAATCGCAAAAGGAAACTTGTTGTTACGGTACAAAAGATGCACTAGCAGTTCAGACCCATTGGGTGATGAGATTGGATTTGTGTTGATCTAAACATTGAAAGCCATTTGAGCAGACTTGTTAGATGGTAAATATTGGGAACATTTTCAAGCAAATACTTCAAATCAAGATTAAAATCATTTGAAGTGAAATCAACTTCTATATCATGAAGTAAATGATTTACTCTTCAAAGGTTAAAAACTGATTGCATTTGAAGACACTAACTCTGCAAGTACAGGAACTTATCCCCATTTGATTGTTGGTTTTAATTTTATAACTTAAACAATGATGATTTTCAAATTCAGCAGGAAGAGAGCAACAACTTTGCAAGGGGATGTTGCTCAGTGGTAGAGCATAAGCTTTGCTTGTGTGAGGTCCATGGTTCAATCTTCACAATCTCAAAGGTTTTATTGTTGTTACAAGCCTAAAAAAGCTCAGTCAGTTTTTTTCTCTTTTTGTATTGAGATGCGAGAAGAGCTTGATTCACACTGCCTTTGGAAAAAAACTTGGTACCAGTTGTTTAATTTAATCAATGTCGATTTGAATGATCAACAGAGACATAAACAATGATTTTCAAGGAGATGTAGCTCAGTTGTACAGCGCATGCTTTGTATGTATGAGGTCCTGGGGTCAATCCCCAGCATCTTCAAGTGCTTACAAGCAAGCAAGTCATTTTCCAAAATCATTGGATCTTGGCAAATTATATCTTTGCTTGCACTTTGAGCTAAATCAAACTCTCAAATGGTGACAAACTAATTTTTCTTTTTGATGATGTAGCTCAGGGGCAGATTGCATAGTTTTCCTGTAGGAGGTCCTCGGATACAATCCCTAGAATCGCAAAAGGAAACTTGTTGTTACGGTACAAAAGATGCACCAGCAGTTAAGACCCATTGGGTGATGAGATTGGATTTGTGTTGATCTTAACATTGAAAGCCATTTGAGCAGACTTGTTAGATGGTAAATATTGGGAACATTTTCAAGCAAATACTTCAAATCAAGATTAAAATCATTTGAAGTTAAATCAACTTCTATATCATGAAGTAAATGATTTACTCTTCAAAGGTTAAAAACTGATTGCATTTGAAAACACTAACTCTGCAAGTACAGGAACTTATCCCCATTTGATTGTTGGTTTTAATTTTATAACTTAAACAATGATGATTTTCAAATTCAGCAGGAAGAGAGCAACAACTTTGCAAGGGGATGTTGCTCAGTGGTAGAGCATAAGCTTTGCTTGTGTGAGGTCCATGGTTCAATCTTCACAATCTCAAAGGTTTTATTGTTGTTACAAGCCTAAAAAAGCTCAGTCAGTTTTTTTCTCTTTTTGTATTGAGATGCGAGTAGAGCTTGATTCACACTGCCTTTGGAAAAAAACGGTACCAGTTGTTTAATTTAATCAATGTTGATTTGAATGATCCACAGAGACATAAACAATGATTTTCAAGGAGATGTAGCTCAGTTGTACAGCGCATGCTTTGCATGTATGAGGTCCTGGGGTCAATCCCCAGCATCTCCAAGTGCTTACAAGCAAGCAAGTCATTTTCCAAAATCATTAGATCTTGGCAAATTATATCTTTGCTTGCACTTAGCTAAATCAAACTCTCAAATGGTGACAAACTAATTTTTCTTTTTGATGATGTAACTCAGGGGCAGATTGCATAGTTTTCCTGTAGAATGTCTTCGGATACTATCCCTAGAATCGCAAAAGGAAACTTGTTGTTACGGTACAAAAGATGCACTAGCAGTTCAGACCCATTGGGTGATGAGATTGGATTTGTGTTGATCTAAACATTGAAAGCCATTTGAGCAGACTTGTTAGATGGTAAATATTGGGAACATTTTCAAGCAAATACTTCAAATCAAGATTAAAATCATTTGAAGTGAAATCAACTTCTATATTATGAAGTAAATGATTTACTCTTCAAAGGTTAAAAACTGATTGCATTTGAAGACACTAACTCTGCAAGTACAGGAACTTATCCCCATTTGATTGTTGGTTTTAATTTTATAACTTAAACAATGATGATTTTCAAATTCTGCAGGAAGAGAGCAACAACTTTGCAAGGGGATGTTGCTCAGTGGTAGAGCATAAGCTTTGCTTGTGTGAGGTCCATGGTTCAATCTTCACAATCTCAAAGGTTTTATTGTTGTTACAAGCCTAAAAAAGCTCAGTCAGTTTTTTTCTCTTTTTGTATTGAGATGCGAGTAGAGCTTGATTCACACTGCCTTTGGAAAAAAACGGTACCAGTTGTTTAATTTAATCAATGTTGATTTGAATGATCCACAGAGACATAAACAATGATTTTCAAGGAGATGTAGCTCAGTTGTACAGCGCATGCTTTGCATGTATGAGGTCCTGGGGTCAATCCCCAGCATCTCCAAGTGCTTACAAGCAAGTCATTTTCAAAATCATTGGATCTTGGCAAATTATATCTTTGCTTGCACTTTGAGCTAAATCAAACTCTCAAATGGTGACAAACTAATTTTTCTTTTTGATGATGTAGCTCAGGGGCAGATTGCATAGTTTTCCTGTAGGAGGTCCTCGGATACAATCCCTAGAATCGCAAAAGGAAACTTGTTGTTATGGTACAAAAGATGCACCAGCAGTTCAGACCCATTGGGTGATGAGATTGGATTTGTGTTGATCTAAACATTGAAAGCCATTTGAGCAGACTTGTTAGATGGTAAATATTGGGAACATTTTCAAGCAAATACTTCAAATCAAGATTAAAATCATTTGAAGTTAAATCAACTTCTATGCCAAGAAGTAAATGATTTACTCTTCAAAGGTTTCAAATAGATTGCATTTGAAAACACTAACTCTGCAAGTATAGAAACGTATCCCCATTTGATTGTAGGTTTTAGTTTTATACCTTTACCAATGATGATTTTCAAATTCAGCAGGAAGAGAGCAACAACTTTGCAAGGGGATGTTGCTCAGTGGTAGAGCATAAGCTTTGCTTGTGTGAGGTCCATGGTTCAATCTTCACAATCTCAAAGGTTTTATTGTTGTTACAAGCCTAAAAAAGCTCAGTCAGTTTTTTTCTCTTTTTGTATTGAGATGCGAGAAGAGCTTGATTCACACTGCCTTTGGAAAAAAACTTGGTACCAGTTGTTTAATTTAATCAATGTTGATTTGAATGATCCACAGAGACATAAACAATGATTTGCAAGGAGATGTAGCTCAGTTGTACAGCGCATGCTTTGCATCTATGAGGTCCTGGGGTCAATCCCCAGCATCTCCAAGTGCTTACAAGCAAGCAAGTCATTTTCCAAAATCATTAGATCTTGGCAAATTATATCTTTGCTTGCACTTTGAGCTAAATCAAACTCTCAAATGGTGACAAACTAATTTTTCTTTTTGATGATGTAACTCAGGGGCAGATTGCATAGTTTTCCTGTAGAATGTCTTCGGATACTATCCCTAGAATCGCAAAAGGAAACTTGTTGTTACGGTACAAAAGATGCACTAGCAGTTCAGACCCATTGGGTGATGAGATTGGATTTGTGTTGATCTAAACATTGAAAGCCATTTGAGCAGACTTGTTAGATGGTAAATATTGGGAACATTTTCAAGCAAATACTTCAAATCAAGATTAAAATCATTTGAAGTTAAATCAACTTCTATATCATGAAGTAAATGATTTACTCTTCAAAGGTTAAAAACTGATTGCATTTGAAGACACTAACTCTGCAAGTACAGGAACTTATCCCCATTTGATTGTTGGTTTTAATTTTATAACTTAAACAATGATGATTTTCAAATTCAGCAGGAAGAGAGCAACAACTTTGCAAGGGGATGTTGCTCAGTGGTAGAGCATAAGCTTTGCTTGTGTGAGGTCCATGGTTCAATCTTCACAATCTCAAAGGTTTTATTGTTGTTACAAGCCTAAAAAAGCTCAGTCAGTTTTTTTCTCTTTTTGTATTGAGATGCGAGTAGAGCTTGATTCACACTGCCTTTGGAAAAAAACGGTACCAGTTGTTTAATTTAATCAATGTTGATTTGAATGATCCACAGAGACATAAACAATGATTTTCAAGGAGATGTAGCTCAGTTGTACAGCGCATGCTTTGCATGTATGAGGTCCTGGGGTCAATCCCCAGCATCTCCAAGTGCTTACAAGCAAGTCATTTTCCAAAATCATTGGATCTTGGCAAATTATATCTTTGCTTGCACTTTGAGCTAAATCAAACTCTCAAATGGTGACAAACTAATTTTTCTTTTTGATGATGTAGCTCAGGGGCAGATTGCATAGTTTTCCTGTAGGAGGTCCTCGGATACAATCCCTAGAATCGCAAAAGGAAACTTGTTGTTATGGTACAAAAGATGCACCAGCAGTTCAGACCCATTGGGTGATGAGATTGGATTTGTGTTGATCTAAACATTGAAAGCCATTTGAGCAGACTTGTTAGATGGTAAATATTGGGAACATTTTCAAGCAAATACTTCAAATCAAGATTAAAATCATTTGAAGTTAAATCAACTTCTATGCCAAGAAGTAAATGATTTACTCTTCAAAGGTTTCAAATAGATTGCATTTGAAAACACTAACTCTGCAAGTATAGAAACGTATCCCCATTTGATTGTAGGTTTTAGTTTTATACCTTTACCAATGATGATTTTCAAATTCAGCAGGAAGAGAGCAACAACTTTGCAAGGGGATGTTGCTCAGTGATAGAGCATAAGCTTTGCTTGTGTGAGGTCCATGGTTCAATCTTCACAATCTCAAAGGTTTTATTGTTGTTACAAGCCTAAAAAAGCTCAGTCAGTTTTTTTCTCTTTTTGTATTGAGATGCGAGAAGAGCTTGATTCACACTGCCTTTGGAAAAAAACTTGGTACCAGTTGTTTAATTTAATCAATGTCGATTTGAATGATCAACAGAGACATAAACAAAGATTTTCAAGGAGATGTAGCTCAGTTGTACAGCGCATGCTTTGTATGTATGAGGTCCTGGGGTCAATCCCCAGCATCTTCAAGTGCTTACAAGCAAGCAAGTCATTTTCCAAAATCATTGGATCTTGGCAAATTATATCTTTGCTTGCACTTTGAGCTAAATCAAACTCTCAAATGGTGACGAACTAATTTTTCTTTTTGATGATGTAGCTCAGGGGCAGATTGCATAGTTTTCCTGTAGGAGGTCCTCGGATACAATCCCTAGAATCGCAAAAGGAAACTTGTTGTTACGGTACAAAAGATGCACCAGCAGTTCAGACCCATTGGGTGATGAGATTGGATTTGTGTTGATCTTAACATTGAAAGCCATTTGAGCAGACTTGTTAGATGGTAAATATTGGGAACATTTTCAAGCAAATACTTCAAATCAAGATTAAAATCATTTGAAGTGAAATCAACTTCTATATTATGAAGTAAATGATTTACTCTTCAAAGGTTAAAAACTGATTGCATTTGAAGACACTAACTCTGCAAGTACAGGAACTTATCCCCATTTGATTGTTGGTTTTAATTTTATAACTTAAACAATGATGATTTTCAAATTCTGCAGGAAGAGAGCAACAACTTTGCAAGGGGATGTTGCTCAGTGGTAGAGCATAAGCTTTGCTTGTGTGAGGTCCATGGTTCAATCTTCACAATCTCAAAGGTTTTATTGTTGTTACAAGCCTAAAAAAGCTCAGTCAGTTTTTTTCTCTTTTTGTATTGAGATGCGAGTAGAGCTTGATTCACACTGCCTTTGGAAAAAAACGGTACCAGTTGTTTAATTTAATCAATGTTGATTTGAATGATCCACAGAGACATAAACAATGATTTTCAAGGAGATGTAGCTCAGTTGTACAGCGCATGCTTTGCATGTATGAGGTCCTGGGGTCAATCCCCAGCATCTCCAAGTGCTTACAAGCAAGTCATTTTCAAAATCATTGGATCTTGGCAAATTATATCTTTGCTTGCACTTTGAGCTAAATCAAACTCTCAAATGGTGACAAACTAATTTTTCTTTTTGATGATGTAGCTCAGGGGCAGATTGCATAGTTTTCCTGTAGGAGGTCCTCGGATACAATCCCTAGAATCGCAAAAGGAAACTTGTTGTTATGGTACAAAAGATGCACCAGCAGTTCAGACCCATTGGGTGATGAGATTGGATTTGTGTTGATCTAAACATTGAAAGCCATTTGAGCAGACTTGTTAGATGGTAAATATTGGGAACATTTTCAAGCAAATACTTCAAATCAAGATTAAAATCATTTGAAGTTAAATCAACTTCTATGTCATGAAGTAAATGATTTACTCTTCAAAGGTTTCAAATAGATTGCATTTGAAAACACTAACTCTGCAAGTACAGAAACGTATCCCCATTTGATTGTAGGTTTTAGTTTTATACCTTTACCAATGATGATTTGCAAATTCAGTAGGAAGAGAGCAACAACTTTGCAAGGGGATGTTGCTCAGTGGTAGAGCATAAGCTTTGCTTGTGTGAGGTCCATGGTTCAATCTTCACAATCTCAAAGGTTTTATTGTTGTTACAAGCCTAAAAAAGCTCAGTCAGTTTTTTTCTCTTTTTGTATTGAGATGCGAGTAGAGCTTGATTCACACTGCCTTTGGAAAAAAACTTGGTAACAGTTGTTTAATTTAATCAATGTTGATTCGAATGATCCACAGAGACAGAAACAATGACTTTCAAGGGGATGTAGCTCAGTGGTAGAGCGCATGTTTTGCATGTATGAGGTCCTGGGATCAATCCCCAGCATCTCCAAGTGCTTACAAGCAAGTCATTTTCCAAAATCATTGGATCTTGGCAAATTATATCTTTGCTTGCACTTTGAGCTAAATCAAACTCTCAAATGGTGACAAACTAATTTTTCTTTTTGATGATGTAGCTCAGGGGCAGATTGCATAGTTTTCCTGTAGGAGGTCCTCGGATACAATCCCTAGAATCGCAAAAGGAAACTTGTTGTTATGGTACAAAAGATGCACCAGCAGTTCAGACCCATTGGGTGATGAGATTGGATTTGTGTTGATCTAAACATTGAAAGCCATTTGAGCAGACTTGTTAGATGGTAAATATTGGGAACATTTTCAAGCAAATACTTCAAATCAAGATTAAAATCATTTGAAGTTAAATCAACTTCTATGCCAAGAAGTAAATGATTTACTCTTCAAAGGTTTCAAATAGATTGCATTTGAAAACACTAACTCTGCAAGTATAGAAACGTATCCCCATTTGATTGTAGGTTTTAGTTTTATACCTTTACCAATGATGATTTTCAAATTCAGCAGGAAGAGAGCAACAACTTTGCAAGGGGATGTTGCTCAGTGATAGAGCATAAGCTTTGCTTGTGTGAGGTCCATGGTTCAATCTTCACAATCTCAAAGGTTTTATTGTTGTTACAAGCCTAAAAAAGCTCAGTCAGTTTTTTTCTCTTTTTGTATTGAGATGCGAGAAGAGCTTGATTCACACTGCCTTTGGAAAAAAACTTGGTACCAGTTGTTTAATTTAATCAATGTCGATTTGAATGATCAACAGAGACATAAACAAAGATTTTCAAGGAGATGTAGCTCAGTTGTACAGCGCATGCTTTGTATGTATGAGGTCCTGGGGTCAATCCCCAGCATCTTCAAGTGCTTACAAGCAAGCAAGTCATTTTCCAAAATCATTGGATCTTGGCAAATTATATCTTTGCTTGCACTTTGAGCTAAATCAAACTCTCAAATGGTGACGAACTAATTTTTCTTTTTGATGATGTAGCTCAGGGGCAGATTGCATAGTTTTCCTGTAGGAGGTCCTCGGATACAATCCCTAGAATCGCAAAAGGAAACTTGTTGTTACGGTACAAAAGATGCACCAGCAGTTCAGACCCATTGGGTGATGAGATTGGATTTGTGTTGATCTTAACATTGAAAGCCATTTGAGCAGACTTGTTAGATGGTAAATATTGGGAACATTTTCAAGCAAATACTTCAAATCAAGATTAAAATCATTTGAAGTGAAATCAACTTCTATATTATGAAGTAAATGATTTACTCTTCAAAGGTTAAAAACTGATTGCATTTGAAGACACTAACTCTGCAAGTACAGGAACTTATCCCCATTTGATTGTTGGTTTTAATTTTATAACTTAAACAATGATGATTTTCAAATTCTGCAGGAAGAGAGCAACAACTTTGCAAGGGGATGTTGCTCAGTGGTAGAGCATAAGCTTTGCTTGTGTGAGGTCCATGGTTCAATCTTCACAATCTCAAAGGTTTTATTGTTGTTACAAGCCTAAAAAAGCTCAGTCAGTTTTTTTCTCTTTTTGTATTGAGATGCGAGTAGAGCTTGATTCACACTGCCTTTGGAAAAAAACGGTACCAGTTGTTTAATTTAATCAATGTTGATTTGAATGATCCACAGAGACATAAACAATGATTTTCAAGGAGATGTAGCTCAGTTGTACAGCGCATGCTTTGCATGTATGAGGTCCTGGGGTCAATCCCCAGCATCTCCAAGTGCTTACAAGCAAGTCATTTTCAAAATCATTGGATCTTGGCAAATTATATCTTTGCTTGCACTTTGAGCTAAATCAAACTCTCAAATGGTGACAAACTAATTTTTCTTTTTGATGATGTAGCTCAGGGGCAGATTGCATAGTTTTCCTGTAGGAGGTCCTCGGATACAATCCCTAGAATCGCAAAAGGAAACTTGTTGTTATGGTACAAAAGATGCACCAGCAGTTCAGACCCATTGGGTGATGAGATTGGATTTGTGTTGATCTAAACATTGAAAGCCATTTGAGCAGACTTGTTAGATGGTAAATATTGGGAACATTTTCAAGCAAATACTTCAAATCAAGATTAAAATCATTTGAAGTTAAATCAACTTCTATGTCATGAAGTAAATGATTTACTCTTCAAAGGTTTCAAATAGATTGCATTTGAAAACACTAACTCTGCAAGTACAGAAACGTATCCCCATTTGATTGTAGGTTTTAGTTTTATACCTTTACCAATGATGATTTGCAAATTCAGTAGGAAGAGAGCAACAACTTTGCAAGGGGATGTTGCTCAGTGGTAGAGCATAAGCTTTGCTTGTGTGAGGTCCATGGTTCAATCTTCACAATCTCAAAGGTTTTATTGTTGTTACAAGCCTAAAAAAGCTCAGTCAGTTTTTTTCTCTTTTTGTATTGAGATGCGAGTAGAGCTTGATTCACACTGCCTTTGGAAAAAAACTTGGTAACAGTTGTTTAATTTAATCAATGTTGATTCGAATGATCCACAGAGACAGAAACAATGACTTTCAAGGGGATGTAGCTCAGTGGTAGAGCGCATGTTTTGCATGTATGAGGTCCTGGGATCAATCCCCAGCATCTCCAAGTGCTTACAAGCAAGTCATTTTCCAAAATCATTGGATCTTGGCAAATTATATCTTTGCTTGCACTTTGAGCTAAATCAAACTCTCAAATGGTGACAAACTAATTTTTCTTTTTGATGATGTAGCTCAGGGGCAGATTGCATAGTTTTCCTGTAGGAGGTCCTCGGATACAATCCCTAGAATCGCAAAAGGAAACTTGTTGTTATGGTACAAAAGATGCACCAGCAGTTCAGACCCATTGGGTGATGAGATTGGATTTGTGTTGATCTAAACATTGAAAGCCATTTGAGCAGACTTGTTAGATGGTAAATATTGGGAACATTTTCAAGCAAATACTTCAAATCAAGATTAAAATCATTTGAAGTTAAATCAACTTCTATGCCAAGAAGTAAATGATTTACTCTTCAAAGGTTTCAAATAGATTGCATTTGAAAACACTAACTCTGCAAGTATAGAAACGTATCCCCATTTGATTGTAGGTTTTAGTTTTATACCTTTACCAATGATGATTTTCAAATTCAGCAGGAAGAGAGCAACAACTTTGCAAGGGGATGTTGCTCAGTGATAGAGCATAAGCTTTGCTTGTGTGAGGTCCATGGTTCAATCTTCACAATCTCAAAGGTTTTATTGTTGTTACAAGCCTAAAAAAGCTCAGTCAGTTTTTTTCTCTTTTTGTATTGAGATGCGAGAAGAGCTTGATTCACACTGCCTTTGGAAAAAAACTTGGTACCAGTTGTTTAATTTAATCAATGTCGATTTGAATGATCAACAGAGACATAAACAAAGATTTTCAAGGAGATGTAGCTCAGTTGTACAGCGCATGCTTTGTATGTATGAGGTCCTGGGGTCAATCCCCAGCATCTTCAAGTGCTTACAAGCAAGCAAGTCATTTTCCAAAATCATTGGATCTTGGCAAATTATATCTTTGCTTGCACTTTGAGCTAAATCAAACTCTCAAATGGTGACGAACTAATTTTTCTTTTTGATGATGTAGCTCAGGGGCAGATTGCATAGTTTTCCTGTAGGAGGTCCTCGGATACAATCCCTAGAATCGCAAAAGGAAACTTGTTGTTACGGTACAAAAGATGCACCAGCAGTTCAGACCCATTGGGTGATGAGATTGGATTTGTGTTGATCTTAACATTGAAAGCCATTTGAGCAGACTTGTTAGATGGTAAATATTGGGAACATTTTCAAGCAAATACTTCAAATCAAGATTAAAATCATTTGAAGTGAAATCAACTTCTATATTATGAAGTAAATGATTTACTCTTCAAAGGTTAAAAACTGATTGCATTTGAAGACACTAACTCTGCAAGTACAGGAACTTATCCCCATTTGATTGTTGGTTTTAATTTTATAACTTAAACAATGATGATTTTCAAATTCTGCAGGAAGAGAGCAACAACTTTGCAAGGGGATGTTGCTCAGTGGTAGAGCATAAGCTTTGCTTGTGTGAGGTCCATGGTTCAATCTTCACAATCTCAAAGGTTTTATTGTTGTTACAAGCCTAAAAAAGCTCAGTCAGTTTTTTTCTCTTTTTGTATTGAGATGCGAGTAGAGCTTGATTCACACTGCCTTTGGAAAAAAACGGTACCAGTTGTTTAATTTAATCAATGTTGATTTGAATGATCCACAGAGACATAAACAATGATTTTCAAGGAGATGTAGCTCAGTTGTACAGCGCATGCTTTGCATGTATGAGGTCCTGGGGTCAATCCCCAGCATCTCCAAGTGCTTACAAGCAAGTCATTTTCAAAATCATTGGATCTTGGCAAATTATATCTTTGCTTGCACTTTGAGCTAAATCAAACTCTCAAATGGTGACAAACTAATTTTTCTTTTTGATGATGTAGCTCAGGGGCAGATTGCATAGTTTTCCTGTAGGAGGTCCTCGGATACAATCCCTAGAATCGCAAAAGGAAACTTGTTGTTATGGTACAAAAGATGCACCAGCAGTTCAGACCCATTGGGTGATGAGATTGGATTTGTGTTGATCTAAACATTGAAAGCCATTTGAGCAGACTTGTTAGATGGTAAATATTGGGAACATTTTCAAGCAAATACTTCAAATCAAGATTAAAATCATTTGAAGTTAAATCAACTTCTATGTCATGAAGTAAATGATTTACTCTTCAAAGGTTTCAAATAGATTGCATTTGAAAACACTAACTCTGCAAGTACAGAAACGTATCCCCATTTGATTGTAGGTTTTAGTTTTATACCTTTACCAATGATGATTTGCAAATTCAGTAGGAAGAGAGCAACAACTTTGCAAGGGGATGTTGCTCAGTGGTAGAGCATAAGCTTTGCTTGTGTGAGGTCCATGGTTCAATCTTCACAATCTCAAAGGTTTTATTGTTGTTACAAGCCTAAAAAAGCTCAGTCAGTTTTTTTCTCTTTTTGTATTGAGATGCGAGTAGAGCTTGATTCACACTGCCTTTGGAAAAAAACTTGGTAACAGTTGTTTAATTTAATCAATGTTGATTCGAATGATCCACAGAGACAGAAACAATGACTTTCAAGGGGATGTAGCTCAGTGGTAGAGCGCATGTTTTGCATGTATGAGGTCCTGGGATCAATCCCCAGCATCTCCAAGTGCTTACAAGCAATTAAGTTGTTTTCCAAAATCATTGGATCTTGGCAAATTATATCTTTGCTTGCACTTTGAGCTAAATCAAACTCTCAAATGGTGACAAACTAATTTTTCTTTTTGATGATGTAGCTCAGGAGCAGATTGCATAGTTTTCCTGTAGGAGGTCTTCGGATACTATCCCTAGAATCGCAAAAGGAAACTTGTTGTTACGGTACAAAAGATGCACCAGCAGTTCAGACCCATTGGGTGATGAGATTGGATTTGTGTTGATCTAAACATTGAAAGCCATTTGAGCAGACTTGTTAGATGGTAAATATTGGGAACATTTTCAAGCAAATACTTCAAATCAAGATTAAAATCATTTGAAGTTAAATCAACTTCTATGTCATGAAGTAAATGATTTACTCTTCAAAGGTTTCAAATAGATTGCATTTGAAAACACTAACTCTGCAAGTACAGAAACGTATCCCCATTTGATTTTAGGTTTTAGTTTTATACCTTTACCAATGATGATTTGCAAATTCAGTAGGAAGAGAGCAACAACTTTGCAAGGGGATGTTGCTCAGTGGTAGAGCATAAGCTTTGCTTGTGTGAGGTCCATGGTTCAATCTTCACAATCTCAAAGGTTTTATTGTTGTTACAAGCCTAAAAAAGCTCAGTCAGTTTTTTTCTCTTTTTGTATTGAGATGCGAGAAGAGCTTGATTCACACTGCCTTTGGAAAAAAACTTGGTACCAGTTGTTTAATTTAATCAATGTTGATTTGAATGATCCACAGAGACATAAACAATGATTTGCAAGGAGATGTAGCTCAGTTGTACAGCGCATGCTTTGCATCTATGAGGTCCTGGGGTCAATCCCCAGCATCTCCAAGTGCTTACAAGCAAGCAAGTCATTTTCCAAAATCATTAGATCTTGGCAAATTATATCTTTGCTTGCACTTTGAGCTAAATCAAACTCTCAAATGGTGACAAACTAATTTTTCTTTTTGATGATGTAACTCAGGGGCAGATTGCATAGTTTTCCTGTAGAATGTCTTCGGATACTATCCCTAGAATCGCAAAAGGAAACTTGTTGTTACGGTACAAAAGATGCACTAGCAGTTCAGACCCATTGGGTGATGAGATTGGATTTGTGTTGATCTAAACATTGAAAGCCATTTGAGCAGACTTGTTAGATGGTAAATATTGGGAACATTTTCAAGCAAATACTTCAAATCAAGATTAAAATCATTTGAAGTGAAATCAACTTCTATATCATGAAGTAAATGATTTACTCTTCAAAGGTTAAAAACTGATTGCATTTGAAGACACTAACTCTGCAAGTACAGGAACTTATCCCCATTTGATTGTTGGTTTTAATTTTATAACTTAAACAATGATGATTTTCAAATTCAGCAGGAAGAGAGCAACAACTTTGCAAGGGGATGTTGCTCAGTGGTAGAGCATAAGCTTTGCTTGTGTGAGGTCCATGGTTCAATCTTCACAATCTCAAAGGTTTTATTGTTGTTACAAGCCTAAAAAAGCTCAGTCAGTTTTTTTCTCTTTTTGTATTGAGATGCGAGTAGAGCTTGATTCACACTGCCTTTGGAAAAAAACTTGGTAACAGTTGTTTAATTTAATCAATGTTGATTCGAATGATCCACAGAGACAGAAACAATGACTTTCAAGGGGATGTAGCTCAGTGGTAGAGCGCATGTTTTGCATGTATGAGGTCCTGGGATCAATCCCCAGCATCTCCAAGTGCTTACAAGCAATTAAGTTGTTTTCCAAAATCATTGGATCTTGGCAAATTATATCTTTGCTTGCACTTTGAGCTAAATCAAACTCTCAAATGGTGACAAACTAATTTTTCTTTTTGATGATGTAGCTCAGGAGCAGATTGCATAGTTTTCCTGTAGGAGGTCTTCGGATACTATCCCTAGAATCGCAAAAGGAAACTTGTTGTTACGGTACAAAAGATGCACCAGCAGTTCAGACCCATTGGGTGATGAGATTGGATTTGTGTTGATCTAAACATTGAAAGCCATTTGAGCAGACTTGTTAGATGGTAAATATTGGGAACATTTTCAAGCAAATACTTCAAATCAAGATTAAAATCATTTGAAGTTAAATCAACTTCTATGTCATGAAGTAAATGATTTACTCTTCAAAGGTTTCAAATAGATTGCATTTGAAAACACTAACTCTGCAAGTACAGAAACGTATCCCCATTTGATTTTAGGTTTTAGTTTTATACCTTTACCAATGATGATTTGCAAATTCAGTAGGAAGAGAGCAACAACTTTGCAAGGGGATGTTGCTCAGTGGTAGAGCATAAGCTTTGCTTGTGTGAGGTCCATGGTTCAATCTTCACAATCTCAAAGGTTTTATTGTTGTTACAAGCCTAAAAAAGCTCAGTCAGTTTTTTTCTCTTTTTGTATTGAGATGCGAGAAGAGCTTGATTCACACTGCCTTTGGAAAAAAACTTGGTACCAGTTGTTTAATTTAATCAATGTTGATTTGAATGATCCACAGAGACATAAACAATGATTTGCAAGGAGATGTAGCTCAGTTGTACAGCGCATGCTTTGCATCTATGAGGTCCTGGGGTCAATCCCCAGCATCTCCAAGTGCTTACAAGCAAGCAAGTCATTTTCCAAAATCATTAGATCTTGGCAAATTATATCTTTGCTTGCACTTTGAGCTAAATCAAACTCTCAAATGGTGACAAACTAATTTTTCTTTTTGATGATGTAACTCAGGGGCAGATTGCATAGTTTTCCTGTAGAATGTCTTCGGATACTATCCCTAGAATCGCAAAAGGAAACTTGTTGTTACGGTACAAAAGATGCACTAGCAGTTCAGACCCATTGGGTGATGAGATTGGATTTGTGTTGATCTAAACATTGAAAGCCATTTGAGCAGACTTGTTAGATGGTAAATATTGGGAACATTTTCAAGCAAATACTTCAAATCAAGATTAAAATCATTTGAAGTGAAATCAACTTCTATATCATGAAGTAAATGATTTACTCTTCAAAGGTTAAAAACTGATTGCATTTGAAGACACTAACTCTGCAAGTACAGGAACTTATCCCCATTTGATTGTTGGTTTTAATTTTATAACTTAAACAATGATGATTTTCAAATTCAGCAGGAAGAGAGCAACAACTTTGCAAGGGGATGTTGCTCAGTGGTAGAGCATAAGCTTTGCTTGTGTGAGGTCCATGGTTCAATCTTCACAATCTCAAAGGTTTTATTGTTGTTACAAGCCTAAAAAAGCTCAGTCAGTTTTTTTCTCTTTTTGTATTGAGATGCGAGTAGAGCTTGATTCACACTGCCTTTGGAAAAAAACTTGGTAACAGTTGTTTAATTTAATCAATGTTGATTCGAATGATCCACAGAGACAGAAACAATGACTTTCAAGGGGATGTAGCTCAGTGGTAGAGCGCATGTTTTGCATGTATGAGGTCCTGGGATCAATCCCCAGCATCTCCAAGTGCTTACAAGCAATTAAGTTGTTTTCCAAAATCATTGGATCTTGGCAAATTATATCTTTGCTTGCACTTTGAGCTAAATCAAACTCTCAAATGGTGACAAACTAATTTTTCTTTTTGATGATGTAGCTCAGGAGCAGATTGCATAGTTTTCCTGTAGGAGGTCTTCGGATACTATCCCTAGAATCGCAAAAGGAAACTTGTTGTTACGGTACAAAAGATGCACCAGCAGTTCAGACCCATTGGGTGATGAGATTGGATTTGTGTTGATCTAAACATTGAAAGCCATTTGAGCAGACTTGTTAGATGGTAAATATTGGGAACATTTTCAAGCAAATACTTCAAATCAAGATTAAAATCATTTGAAGTGAAATCAACTTCTATGTCATGAAGTAAATGATTTACTCTTCAAAGGTTTCAAATAGATTGCATTTGAAAACACTAACTCTGCAAGTACAGAAACGTATCCCCATTTGATTTTAGGTTTTAGTTTTATACCTTTACCAATGATGATTTGCAAATTCAGTAGGAAGAGAGCAACAACTTTGCAAGGGGATGTTGCTCAGTGGTAGAGCATAAGCTTTGCTTGTGTGAGGTCCATGGTTCAATCTTCACAATCTCAAAGGTTTTATTGTTGTTACAAGCCTAAAAAAGCTCAGTCAGTTTTTTTCTCTTTTTGTATTGAGATGCGAGTAGAGCTTGATTCACACTGCCTTTGGAAAAAAACGGTACCAGTTGTTTAATTTAATCAATGTTGATTTGAATGATCCACAGAGACATAAACAATGATTTTCAAGGAGATGTAGCTCAGTTGTACAGCGCATGCTTTGCATGTATGAGGTCCTGGGGTCAATCCCCAGCATCTCCAAGTGCTTACAAGCAAGTCATTTTCCAAAATCATTGGATCTTGGCAAATTATATCTTTGCTTGCACTTTGAGCTAAATCAAACTCTCAAATGGTGACAAACTAATTTTTCTTTTTGATGATGTAGCTCAGGGGCAGATTGCATAGTTTTCCTGTAGGAGGTCCTCGGATACAATCCCTAGAATCGCAAAAGGAAACTTGTTGTTACGGTACAAAAGATGCACCAGCAGTTCAGACCCATTGGGTGATGAGATTGGATTTGTGTTGATCTTAACATTGAAAGCCATTTGAGCAGACTTGTTAGATGGTAAATATTGGGAACATTTTCAAGCAAATACTTCAAATCAAGATTAAAATCATTTGAAGTGAAATCAACTTCTATATTATGAAGTAAATGATTTACTCTTCAAAGGTTAAAAACTGATTGCATTTGAAGACACTAACTCTGCAAGTACAGGAACTTATCCCCATTTGATTGTTGGTTTTAATTTTATAACTTAAACAATGATGATTTTCAAATTCTGCAGGAAGAGAGCAACAACTTTGCAAGGGGATGTTGCTCAGTGGTAGAGCATAAGCTTTGCTTGTGTGAGGTCCATGGTTCAATCTTCACAATCTCAAAGGTTTTATTGTTGTTACAAGCCTAAAAAAGCTCAGTCAGTTTTTTTCTCTTTTTGTATTGAGATGCGAGTAGAGCTTGATTCACACTGCCTTTGGAAAAAAACGGTACCAGTTGTTTAATTTAATCAATGTTGATTTGAATGATCCACAGAGACATAAACAATGATTTTCAAGGAGATGTAGCTCAGTTGTACAGCGCATGCTTTGCATGTATGAGGTCCTGGGGTCAATCCCCAGCATCTCCAAGTGCTTACAAGCAAGTCATTTTCAAAATCATTGGATCTTGGCAAATTATATCTTTGCTTGCACTTTGAGCTAAATCAAACTCTCAAATGGTGACAAACTAATTTTTCTTTTTGATGATGTAGCTCAGGGGCAGATTGCATAGTTTTCCTGTAGGAGGTCCTCGGATACAATCCCTAGAATCGCAAAAGGAAACTTGTTGTTATGGTACAAAAGATGCACCAGCAGTTCAGACCCATTGGGTGATGAGATTGGATTTGTGTTGATCTAAACATTGAAAGCCATTTGAGCAGACTTGTTAGATGGTAAATATTGGGAACATTTTCAAGCAAATACTTCAAATCAAGATTAAAATCATTTGAAGTTAAATCAACTTCTATGCCAAGAAGTAAATGATTTACTCTTCAAAGGTTTCAAATAGATTGCATTTGAAAACACTAACTCTGCAAGTATAGAAACGTATCCCCATTTGATTGTAGGTTTTAGTTTTATACCTTTACCAATGATGATTTTCAAATTCAGCAGGAAGAGAGCAACAACTTTGCAAGGGGATGTTGCTCAGTGGTAGAGCATAAGCTTTGCTTGTGTGAGGTCCATGGTTCAATCTTCACAATCTCAAAGGTTTTATTGTTGTTACAAGCCTAAAAAAGCTCAGTCAGTTTTTTTCTCTTTTTGTATTGAGATGCGAGAAGAGCTTGATTCACACTGCCTTTGGAAAAAAACTTGGTACCAGTTGTTTAATTTAATCAATGTTGATTTGAATGATCCACAGAGACATAAACAATGATTTGCAAGGAGATGTAGCTCAGTTGTACAGCGCATGCTTTGCATCTATGAGGTCCTGGGGTCAATCCCCAGCATCTCCAAGTGCTTACAAGCAAGCAAGTCATTTTCCAAAATCATTAGATCTTGGCAAATTATATCTTTGCTTGCACTTTGAGCTAAATCAAACTCTCAAATGGTGACAAACTAATTTTTCTTTTTGATGATGTAACTCAGGGGCAGATTGCATAGTTTTCCTGTAGAATGTCTTCGGATACTATCCCTAGAATCGCAAAAGGAAACTTGTTGTTACGGTACAAAAGATGCACTAGCAGTTCAGACCCATTGGGTGATGAGATTGGATTTGTGTTGATCTAAACATTGAAAGCCATTTGAGCAGACTTGTTAGATGGTAAATATTGGGAACATTTTCAAGCAAATACTTCAAATCAAGATTAAAATCATTTGAAGTGAAATCAACTTCTATATCATGAAGTAAATGATTTACTCTTCAAAGGTTAAAAACTGATTGCATTTGAAGACACTAACTCTGCAAGTACAGGAACTTATCCCCATTTGATTGTTGGTTTTAATTTTATAACTTAAACAATGATGATTTTCAAATTCAGCAGGAAGAGAGCAACAACTTTGCAAGGGGATGTTGCTCAGTGGTAGAGCATAAGCTTTGCTTGTGTGAGGTCCATGGTTCAATCTTCACAATCTCAAAGGTTTTATTGTTGTTACAAGCCTAAAAAAGCTCAGTCAGTTTTTTTCTCTTTTTGTATTGAGATGCGAGAAGAGCTTGATTCACACTGCCTTTGGAAAAAAACTTGGTACCAGTTGTTTAATTTAATCAATGTCGATTTGAATGATCAACAGAGACATAAACAATGATTTTCAAGGAGATGTAGCTCAGTTGTACAGCGCATGCTTTGTATGTATGAGGTCCTGGGGTCAATCCCCAGCATCTTCAAGTGCTTACAAGCAAGCAAGTCATTTTCCAAAATCATTGGATCTTGGCAAATTATATCTTTGCTTGCACTTTGAGCTAAATCAAACTCTCAAATGGTGACAAACTAATTTTTCTTTTTGATGATGTAGCTCAGGGGCAGATTGCATAGTTTTCCTGTAGGAGGTCCTCGGATACAATCCCTAGAATCGCAAAAGGAATCTTGTTGTTACGGTACAAAAGATGCACCAGCAGTTAAGACCCATTGGGTGATGAGATTGGATTTGTGTTGATCTTAACATTGAAAGCCATTTGAGCAGACTTGTTAGATGGTAAATATTGGGAACATTTTCAAGCAAATACTTCAAATCAAGATTAAAATCATTTGAAGTTAAATCAACTTCTATATCATGAAGTAAATGATTTACTCTTCAAAGGTTAAAAACTGATTGCATTTGAAAACACTAACTCTGCAAGTACAGGAACTTATCCCCATTTGATTGTTGGTTTTAATTTTATAACTTAAACAATGATGATTTTCAAATTCAGCAGGAAGAGAGCAACAACTTTGCAAGGGGATGTTGCTCAGTGGTAGAGCATAAGCTTTGCTTGTGTGAGGTCCATGGTTCAATCTTCACAATCTCAAAGGTTTTATTGTTGTTACAAGCCTAAAAAAGCTCAGTCAGTTTTTTTCTCTTTTTGTATTGAGATGCGAGAAGAGCTTGATTCACACTGCCTTTGGAAAAAAACTTGGTACCAGTTGTTTAATTTAATCAATGTTGATTTGAATGATCCACAGAGACATAAACAATGATTTGCAAGGAGATGTAGCTCAGTTGTACAGCGCATGCTTTGCATCTATGAGGTCCTGGGGTCAATCCCCAGCATCTCCAAGTGCTTACAAGCAAGCAAGTCATTTTCCAAAATCATTAGATCTTGGCAAATTATATCTTTGCTTGCACTTTGAGCTAAATCAAACTCTCAAATGGTGACAAACTAATTTTTCTTTTTGATGATGTAACTCAGGGGCAGATTGCATAGTTTTCCTGTAGAATGTCTTCGGATACTATCCCTAGAATCGCAAAAGGAAACTTGTTGTTACGGTACAAAAGATGCACTAGCAGTTCAGACCCATTGGGTGATGAGATTGGATTTGTGTTGATCTAAACATTGAAAGCCATTTGAGCAGACTTGTTAGATGGTAAATATTGGGAACATTTTCAAGCAAATACTTCAAATCAAGATTAAAATCATTTGAAGTGAAATCAACTTCTATATCATGAAGTAAATGATTTACTCTTCAAAGGTTAAAAACTGATTGCATTTGAAGACACTAACTCTGCAAGTACAGGAACTTATCCCCATTTGATTGTTGGTTTTAATTTTATAACTTAAACAATGATGATTTTCAAATTCAGCAGGAAGAGAGCAACAACTTTGCAAGGGGATGTTGCTCAGTGGTAGAGCATAAGCTTTGCTTGTGTGAGGTCCATGGTTCAATCTTCACAATCTCAAAGGTTTTATTGTTGTTACAAGCCTAAAAAAGCTCAGTCAGTTTTTTTCTCTTTTTGTATTGAGATGCGAGTAGAGCTTGATTCACACTGCCTTTGGAAAAAAACGGTACCAGTTGTTTAATTTAATCAATGTTGATTTGAATGATCCACAGAGACATAAACAATGATTTTCAAGGAGATGTAGCTCAGTTGTACAGCGCATGCTTTGCATGTATGAGGTCCTGGGGTCAATCCCCAGCATCTCCAAGTGCTTACAAGCAAGTCATTTTCCAAAATCATTGGATCTTGGCAAATTATATCTTTGCTTGCACTTTGAGCTAAATCAAACTCTCAAATGGTGACAAACTAATTTTTCTTTTTGATGATGTAGCTCAGGGGCAGATTGCATAGTTTTCCTGTAGGAGGTCCTCGGATACAATCCCTAGAATCGCAAAAGGAAACTTGTTGTTATGGTACAAAAGATGCACCAGCAGTTCAGACCCATTGGGTGATGAGATTGGATTTGTGTTGATCTAAACATTGAAAGCCATTTGAGCAGACTTGTTAGATGGTAAATATTGGGAACATTTTCAAGCAAATACTTCAAATCAAGATTAAAATCATTTGAAGTTAAATCAACTTCTATGCCAAGAAGTAAATGATTTACTCTTCAAAGGTTTCAAATAGATTGCATTTGAAAACACTAACTCTGCAAGTATAGAAACGTATCCCCATTTGATTGTAGGTTTTAGTTTTATACCTTTACCAATGATGATTTTCAAATTCAGCAGGAAGAGAGCAACAACTTTGCAAGGGGATGTTGCTCAGTGGTAGAGCATAAGCTTTGCTTGTGTGAGGTCCATGGTTCAATCTTCACAATCTCAAAGGTTTTATTGTTGTTACAAGCCTAAAAAAGCTCAGTCAGTTTTTTTCTCTTTTTGTATTGAGATGCGAGAAGAGCTTGATTCACACTGCCTTTGGAAAAAAACTTGGTACCAGTTGTTTAATTTAATCAATGTCGATTTGAATGATCAACAGAGACATAAACAAAGATTTTCAAGGAGATGTAGCTCAGTTGTACAGCGCATGCTTTGTATGTATGAGGTCCTGGGGTCAATCCCCAGCATCTTCAAGTGCTTACAAGCAAGCAAGTCATTTTCCAAAATCATTGGATCTTGGCAAATTATATCTTTGCTTGCACTTTGAGCTAAATCAAACTCTCAAATGGTGACGAACTAATTTTTCTTTTTGATGATGTAGCTCAGGGGCAGATTGCATAGTTTTCCTGTAGGAGGTCCTCGGATACAATCCCTAGAATCGCAAAAGGAAACTTGTTGTTACGGTACAAAAGATGCACCAGCAGTTCAGACCCATTGGGTGATGAGATTGGATTTGTGTTGATCTTAACATTGAAAGCCATTTGAGCAGACTTGTTAGATGGTAAATATTGGGAACATTTTCAAGCAAATACTTCAAATCAAGATTAAAATCATTTGAAGTGAAATCAACTTCTATATTATGAAGTAAATGATTTACTCTTCAAAGGTTAAAAACTGATTGCATTTGAAGACACTAACTCTGCAAGTACAGGAACTTATCCCCATTTGATTGTTGGTTTTAATTTTATAACTTAAACAATGATGATTTTCAAATTCTGCAGGAAGAGAGCAACAACTTTGCAAGGGGATGTTGCTCAGTGGTAGAGCATAAGCTTTGCTTGTGTGAGGTCCATGGTTCAATCTTCACAATCTCAAAGGTTTTATTGTTGTTACAAGCCTAAAAAAGCTCAGTCAGTTTTTTTCTCTTTTTGTATTGAGATGCGAGTAGAGCTTGATTCACACTGCCTTTGGAAAAAAACGGTACCAGTTGTTTAATTTAATCAATGTTGATTTGAATGATCCACAGAGACATAAACAATGATTTTCAAGGAGATGTAGCTCAGTTGTACAGCGCATGCTTTGCATGTATGAGGTCCTGGGGTCAATCCCCAGCATCTCCAAGTGCTTACAAGCAAGTCATTTTCAAAATCATTGGATCTTGGCAAATTATATCTTTGCTTGCACTTTGAGCTAAATCAAACTCTCAAATGGTGACAAACTAATTTTTCTTTTTGATGATGTAGCTCAGGGGCAGATTGCATAGTTTTCCTGTAGGAGGTCCTCGGATACAATCCCTAGAATCGCAAAAGGAAACTTGTTGTTATGGTACAAAAGATGCACCAGCAGTTCAGACCCATTGGGTGATGAGATTGGATTTGTGTTGATCTAAACATTGAAAGCCATTTGAGCAGACTTGTTAGATGGTAAATATTGGGAACATTTTCAAGCAAATACTTCAAATCAAGATTAAAATCATTTGAAGTTAAATCAACTTCTATGTCATGAAGTAAATGATTTACTCTTCAAAGGTTTCAAATAGATTGCATTTGAAAACACTAACTCTGCAAGTACAGAAACGTATCCCCATTTGATTGTAGGTTTTAGTTTTATACCTTTACCAATGATGATTTGCAAATTCAGTAGGAAGAGAGCAACAACTTTGCAAGGGGATGTTGCTCAGTGGTAGAGCATAAGCTTTGCTTGTGTGAGGTCCATGGTTCAATCTTCACAATCTCAAAGGTTTTATTGTTGTTACAAGCCTAAAAAAGCTCAGTCAGTTTTTTTCTCTTTTTGTATTGAGATGCGAGTAGAGCTTGATTCACACTGCCTTTGGAAAAAAACTTGGTAACAGTTGTTTAATTTAATCAATGTTGATTCGAATGATCCACAGAGACAGAAACAATGACTTTCAAGGGGATGTAGCTCAGTGGTAGAGCGCATGTTTTGCATGTATGAGGTCCTGGGATCAATCCCCAGCATCTCCAAGTGCTTACAAGCAATTAAGTTGTTTTCCAAAATCATTGGATCTTGGCAAATTATATCTTTGCTTGCACTTTGAGCTAAATCAAACTCTCAAATGGTGACAAACTAATTTTTCTTTTTGATGATGTAGCTCAGGAGCAGATTGCATAGTTTTCCTGTAGGAGGTCTTCGGATACTATCCCTAGAATCGCAAAAGGAAACTTGTTGTTACGGTACAAAAGATGCACCAGCAGTTCAGACCCATTGGGTGATGAGATTGGATTTGTGTTGATCTAAACATTGAAAGCCATTTGAGCAGACTTGTTAGATGGTAAATATTGGGAACATTTTCAAGCAAATACTTCAAATCAAGATTAAAATCATTTGAAGTTAAATCAACTTCTATGTCATGAAGTAAATGATTTACTCTTCAAAGGTTTCAAATAGATTGCATTTGAAAACACTAACTCTGCAAGTACAGAAACGTATCCCCATTTGATTTTAGGTTTTAGTTTTATACCTTTACCAATGATGATTTGCAAATTCAGTAGGAAGAGAGCAACAACTTTGCAAGGGGATGTTGCTCAGTGGTAGAGCATAAGCTTTGCTTGTGTGAGGTCCATGGTTCAATCTTCACAATCTCAAAGGTTTTATTGTTGTTACAAGCCTAAAAAAGCTCAGTCAGTTTTTTTCTCTTTTTGTATTGAGATGCGAGAAGAGCTTGATTCACACTGCCTTTGGAAAAAAACTTGGTACCAGTTGTTTAATTTAATCAATGTTGATTTGAATGATCCACAGAGACATAAACAATGATTTGCAAGGAGATGTAGCTCAGTTGTACAGCGCATGCTTTGCATCTAT
Source organism: Moxostoma hubbsi (assembly GCA_032164185.1). Lineage (NCBI taxonomy): Eukaryota > Metazoa > Chordata > Actinopteri > Cypriniformes > Catostomidae > Moxostoma > Moxostoma hubbsi. The sequence goes on along the minus strand of JAVLUX010000024.1, from coordinate 726,152 downwards.
GAGGTCCTGGGGTCAATCCCCAGCATCTCCAAGTGCTTACAAGCAAGCAAGTCATTTTCCAAAATCATTAGATCTTGGCAAATTATATCTTTGCTTGCACTTTGAGCTAAATCAAACTCTCAAATGGTGACAAACTAATTTTTCTTTTTGATGATGTAACTCAGGGGCAGATTGCATAGTTTTCCTGTAGAATGTCTTCGGATACTATCCCTAGAATCGCAAAAGGAAACTTGTTGTTACGGTACAAAAGATGCACTAGCAGTTCAGACCCATTGGGTGATGAGATTGGATTTGTGTTGATCTAAACATTGAAAGCCATTTGAGCAGACTTGTTAGATGGTAAATATTGGGAACATTTTCAAGCAAATACTTCAAATCAAGATTAAAATCATTTGAAGTGAAATCAACTTCTATATCATGAAGTAAATGATTTACTCTTCAAAGGTTAAAAACTGATTGCATTTGAAGACACTAACTCTGCAAGTACAGGAACTTATCCCCATTTGATTGTTGGTTTTAATTTTATAACTTAAACAATGATGATTTTCAAATTCAGCAGGAAGAGAGCAACAACTTTGCAAGGGGATGTTGCTCAGTGGTAGAGCATAAGCTTTGCTTGTGTGAGGTCCATGGTTCAATCTTCACAATCTCAAAGGTTTTATTGTTGTTACAAGCCTAAAAAAGCTCAGTCAGTTTTTTTCTCTTTTTGTATTGAGATGCGAGTAGAGCTTGATTCACACTGCCTTTGGAAAAAAACTTGGTAACAGTTGTTTAATTTAATCAATGTTGATTCGAATGATCCACAGAGACAGAAACAATGACTTTCAAGGGGATGTAGCTCAGTGGTAGAGCGCATGTTTTGCATGTATGAGGTCCTGGGATCAATCCCCAGCATCTCCAAGTGCTTACAAGCAATTAAGTTGTTTTCCAAAATCATTGGATCTTGGCAAATTATATCTTTGCTTGCACTTTGAGCTAAATCAAACTCTCAAATGGTGACAAACTAATTTTTCTTTTTGATGATGTAGCTCAGGAGCAGATTGCATAGTTTTCCTGTAGGAGGTCTTCGGATACTATCCCTAGAATCGCAAAAGGAAACTTGTTGTTACGGTACAAAAGATGCACCAGCAGTTCAGACCCATTGGGTGATGAGATTGGATTTGTGTTGATCTAAACATTGAAAGCCATTTGAGCAGACTTGTTAGATGGTAAATATTGGGAACATTTTCAAGCAAATACTTCAAATCAAGATTAAAATCATTTGAAGTGAAATCAACTTCTATGTCATGAAGTAAATGATTTACTCTTCAAAGGTTTCAAATAGATTGCATTTGAAAACACTAACTCTGCAAGTACAGAAACGTATCCCCATTTGATTTTAGGTTTTAGTTTTATACCTTTACCAATGATGATTTGCAAATTCAGTAGGAAGAGAGCAACAACTTTGCAAGGGGATGTTGCTCAGTGGTAGAGCATAAGCTTTGCTTGTGTGAGGTCCATGGTTCAATCTTCACAATCTCAAAGGTTTTATTGTTGTTACAAGCCTAAAAAAGCTCAGTCAGTTTTTTTCTCTTTTTGTATTGAGATGCGAGTAGAGCTTGATTCACACTGCCTTTGGAAAAAAACGGTACCAGTTGTTTAATTTAATCAATGTTGATTTGAATGATCCACAGAGACATAAACAATGATTTTCAAGGAGATGTAGCTCAGTTGTACAGCGCATGCTTTGCATGTATGAGGTCCTGGGGTCAATCCCCAGCATCTCCAAGTGCTTACAAGCAAGTCATTTTCCAAAATCATTGGATCTTGGCAAATTATATCTTTGCTTGCACTTTGAGCTAAATCAAACTCTCAAATGGTGACAAACTAATTTTTCTTTTTGATGATGTAGCTCAGGGGCAGATTGCATAGTTTTCCTGTAGGAGGTCCTCGGATACAATCCCTAGAATCGCAAAAGGAAACTTGTTGTTATGGTACAAAAGATGCACCAGCAGTTCAGACCCATTGGGTGATGAGATTGGATTTGTGTTGATCTAAACATTGAAAGCCATTTGAGCAGACTTGTTAGATGGTAAATATTGGGAACATTTTCAAGCAAATACTTCAAATCAAGATTAAAATCATTTGAAGTTAAATCAACTTCTATGCCAAGAAGTAAATGATTTACTCTTCAAAGGTTTCAAATAGATTGCATTTGAAAACACTAACTCTGCAAGTATAGAAACGTATCCCCATTTGATTGTAGGTTTTAGTTTTATACCTTTACCAATGATGATTTTCAAATTCAGCAGGAAGAGAGCAACAACTTTGCAAGGGGATGTTGCTCAGTGGTAGAGCATAAGCTTTGCTTGTGTGAGGTCCATGGTTCAATCTTCACAATCTCAAAGGTTTTATTGTTGTTACAAGCCTAAAAAAGCTCAGTCAGTTTTTTTCTCTTTTTGTATTGAGATGCGAGAAGAGCTTGATTCACACTGCCTTTGGAAAAAAACTTGGTACCAGTTGTTTAATTTAATCAATGTTGATTTGAATGATCCACAGAGACATAAACAATGATTTGCAAGGAGATGTAGCTCAGTTGTACAGCGCATGCTTTGCATCTATGAGGTCCTGGGGTCAATCCCCAGCATCTCCAAGTGCTTACAAGCAAGCAAGTCATTTTCCAAAATCATTAGATCTTGGCAAATTATATCTTTGCTTGCACTTTGAGCTAAATCAAACTCTCAAATGGTGACAAACTAATTTTTCTTTTTGATGATGTAACTCAGGGGCAGATTGCATAGTTTTCCTGTAGAATGTCTTCGGATACTATCCCTAGAATCGCAAAAGGAAACTTGTTGTTACGGTACAAAAGATGCACTAGCAGTTCAGACCCATTGGGTGATGAGATTGGATTTGTGTTGATCTAAACATTGAAAGCCATTTGAGCAGACTTGTTAGATGGTAAATATTGGGAACATTTTCAAGCAAATACTTCAAATCAAGATTAAAATCATTTGAAGTGAAATCAACTTCTATATCATGAAGTAAATGATTTACTCTTCAAAGGTTAAAAACTGATTGCATTTGAAGACACTAACTCTGCAAGTACAGGAACTTATCCCCATTTGATTGTTGGTTTTAATTTTATAACTTAAACAATGATGATTTTCAAATTCAGCAGGAAGAGAGCAACAACTTTGCAAGGGGATGTTGCTCAGTGGTAGAGCATAAGCTTTGCTTGTGTGAGGTCCATGGTTCAATCTTCACAATCTCAAAGGTTTTATTGTTGTTACAAGCCTAAAAAAGCTCAGTCAGTTTTTTTCTCTTTTTGTATTGAGATGCGAGAAGAGCTTGATTCACACTGCCTTTGGAAAAAAACTTGGTACCAGTTGTTTAATTTAATCAATGTCGATTTGAATGATCAACAGAGACATAAACAATGATTTTCAAGGAGATGTAGCTCAGTTGTACAGCGCATGCTTTGTATGTATGAGGTCCTGGGGTCAATCCCCAGCATCTTCAAGTGCTTACAAGCAAGCAAGTCATTTTCCAAAATCATTGGATCTTGGCAAATTATATCTTTGCTTGCACTTTGAGCTAAATCAAACTCTCAAATGGTGACAAACTAATTTTTCTTTTTGATGATGTAGCTCAGGGGCAGATTGCATAGTTTTCCTGTAGGAGGTCCTCGGATACAATCCCTAGAATCGCAAAAGGAAACTTGTTGTTACGGTACAAAAGATGCACCAGCAGTTCAGACCCATTGGGTGATGAGATTGGATTTGTGTTGATCTTAACATTGAAAGCCATTTGAGCAGACTTGTTAGATGGTAAATATTGGGAACATTTTCAAGCAAATACTTCAAATCAAGATTAAAATCATTTGAAGTTAAATCAACTTCTATATCATGAAGTAAATGATTTACTCTTCAAAGGTTAAAAACTGATTGCATTTGAAAACACTAACTCTGCAAGTACGGGAACTTATCCCCATTTGATTGTTGGTTTTAATTTTATAACTTAAACAATGATGATTTTCAAATTCAGCAGGAAGAGAGCAACAACTTTGCAAGGGGATGTTGCTCAGTGGTAGAGCATAAGCTTTGCTTGTGTGAGGTCCATGGTTCAATCTTCACAATCTCAAAGGTTTTATTGTTGTTACAAGCCTAAAAAAGCTCAGTCAGTTTTTTTCTCTTTTTGTATTGAGATGCGAGTAGAGCTTGATTCACACTGCCTTTGGAAAAAAACGGTACCAGTTGTTTAATTTAATCAATGTTGATTTGAATGATCCACAGAGACATAAACAATGATTTTCAAGGAGATGTAGCTCAGTTGTACAGCGCATGCTTTGCATGTATGAGGTCCTGGGGTCAATCCCCAGCATCTCCAAGTGCTTACAAGCAAGCAAGTCATTTTCCAAAATCATTAGATCTTGGCAAATTATATCTTTGCTTGCACTTTGAGCTAAATCAAACTCTCAAATGGTGACAAACTAATTTTTCTTTTTGATGATGTAACTCAGGGGCAGATTGCATAGTTTTCCTGTAGAATGTCTTCGGATACTATCCCTAGAATCGCAAAAGGAAACTTGTTGTTACGGTACAAAAGATGCACTAGCAGTTCAGACCCATTGGGTGATGAGATTGGATTTGTGTTGATCTAAACATTGAAAGCCATTTGAGCAGACTTGTTAGATGGTAAATATTGGGAACATTTTCAAGCAAATACTTCAAATCAAGATTAAAATCATTTGAAGTTAAATCAACTTCTATGCCAAGAAGTAAATGATTTACTCTTCAAAGGTTTCAAATAGATTGCATTTGAAAACACTAACTCTGCAAGTATAGAAACGTATCCCCATTTGATTGTAGGTTTTAGTTTTATACCTTTACCAATGATGATTTTCAAATTCAGCAGGAAGAGAGCAACAACTTTGCAAGGGGATGTTGCTCAGTGGTAGAGCATAAGCTTTGCTTGTGTGAGGTCCATGGTTCAATCTTCACAATCTCAAAGGTTTTATTGTTGTTACAAGCCTAAAAAAGCTCAGTCAGTTTTTTTCTCTTTTTGTATTGAGATGCGAGAAGAGCTTGATTCACACTGCCTTTGGAAAAAAACTTGGTACCAGTTGTTTAATTTAATCAATGTTGATTTGAATGATCCACAGAGACATAAACAATGATTTGCAAGGAGATGTAGCTCAGTTGTACAGCGCATGCTTTGCATCTATGAGGTCCTGGGGTCAATCCCCAGCATCTCCAAGTGCTTACAAGCAAGCAAGTCATTTTCCAAAATCATTAGATCTTGGCAAATTATATCTTTGCTTGCACTTTGAGCTAAATCAAACTCTCAAATGGTGACAAACTAATTTTTCTTTTTGATGATGTAACTCAGGGGCAGATTGCATAGTTTTCCTGTAGAATGTCTTCGGATACTATCCCTAGAATCGCAAAAGGAAACTTGTTGTTACGGTACAAAAGATGCACTAGCAGTTCAGACCCATTGGGTGATGAGATTGGATTTGTGTTGATCTAAACATTGAAAGCCATTTGAGCAGACTTGTTAGATGGTAAATATTGGGAACATTTTCAAGCAAATACTTCAAATCAAGATTAAAATCATTTGAAGTGAAATCAACTTCTATATCATGAAGTAAATGATTTACTCTTCAAAGGTTAAAAACTGATTGCATTTGAAGACACTAACTCTGCAAGTACAGGAACTTATCCCCATTTGATTGTTGGTTTTAATTTTATAACTTAAACAATGATGATTTTCAAATTCAGCAGGAAGAGAGCAACAACTTTGCAAGGGGATGTTGCTCAGTGGTAGAGCATAAGCTTTGCTTGTGTGAGGTCCATGGTTCAATCTTCACAATCTCAAAGGTTTTATTGTTGTTACAAGCCTAAAAAAGCTCAGTCAGTTTTTTTCTCTTTTTGTATTGAGATGCGAGAAGAGCTTGATTCACACTGCCTTTGGAAAAAAACTTGGTACCAGTTGTTTAATTTAATCAATGTCGATTTGAATGATCAACAGAGACATAAACAATGATTTTCAAGGAGATGTAGCTCAGTGGTAGAACGCATGTTTTGCATGTATGAGGTCCTGGGATCAATCCAAAGAATCTCCAAGTGCTTACAAGCAATTAAGATGTTTTCCAAAATCATTGGATCTTGGCAAATTATATCTTTGCTTGCACTTTGAGCTAAATCAAACTCTCAAATGGTGACAAACTAATTTTTCTTTTTGATGATGTAGCTCAGGGGCAGATTGCATAGTTTTCCTGTAGGATGTCTTCGGATACTATCCCTAGAATCGCAAAAGGAAACTTGTTGTTACGGTACAAAAGATGCACTAGCAGTTCAGACCCATTGGGTGATGAGATTGGATTTGTGTTGATCTAAACATTGAAAGCCATTTGAGCAGACTTGTTAGATGGTAAATATTGGGAACATTTTCAAGCAAATACTTCAAATCAAGATTAAAATCATTTGAAGTGAAATCAACTTCTATATCATGAAGTAAATGATTTACTCTTCAAAGGTTAAAAACTGATTGCATTTGAAGACACTAACTCTGCAAGTACAGGAACTTATCCCCATTTGATTGTTGGTTTTAATTTTATAACTTAAACAATGATGATTTTCAAATTCAGCAGGAAGAGAGCAACAACTTTGCAAGGGGATGTTGCTCAGTGGTAGAGCATAAGCTTTGCTTGTGTGAGGTCCATGGTTCAATCTTCACAATCTCAAAGGTTTTATTGTTGTTACAAGCCTAAAAAAGCTCAGTCAGTTTTTTTCTCTTTTTGTATTGAGATGCGAGTAGAGCTTGATTCACACTGCCTTTGGAAAAAAACGGTACCAGTTGTTTAATTTAATCAATGTTGATTTGAATGATCCACAGAGACATAAACAATGATTTTCAAGGAGATGTAGCTCAGTTGTACAGCGCATGCTTTGCATGTATGAGGTCCTGGGGTCAATCCCCAGCATCTCCAAGTGCTTACAAGCAAGTCATTTTCCAAAATCATTGGATCTTGGCAAATTATATCTTTGCTTGCACTTTGAGCTAAATCAAACTCTCAAATGGTGACAAACTAATTTTTCTTTTTGATGATGTAGCTCAGGGGCAGATTGCATAGTTTTCCTGTAGGAGGTCCTCGGATACAATCCCTAGAATCGCAAAAGGAAACTTGTTGTTATGGTACAAAAGATGCACCAGCAGTTCAGACCCATTGGGTGATGAGATTGGATTTGTGTTGATCTAAACATTGAAAGCCATTTGAGCAGACTTGTTAGATGGTAAATATTGGGAACATTTTCAAGCAAATACTTCAAATCAAGATTAAAATCATTTGAAGTTAAATCAACTTCTATGCCAAGAAGTAAATGATTTACTCTTCAAAGGTTTCAAATAGATTGCATTTGAAAACACTAACTCTGCAAGTATAGAAACGTATCCCCATTTGATTGTAGGTTTTAGTTTTATACCTTTACCAATGATGATTTTCAAATTCAGCAGGAAGAGAGCAACAACTTTGCAAGGGGATGTTGCTCAGTGGTAGAGCATAAGCTTTGCTTGTGTGAGGTCCATGGTTCAATCTTCACAATCTCAAAGGTTTTATTGTTGTTACAAGCCTAAAAAAGCTCAGTCAGTTTTTTTCTCTTTTTGTATTGAGATGCGAGTAGAGCTTGATTCACACTGCCTTTGGAAAAAAACTTGGTACCAGTTGTTTAATTTAATCAATGTCGATTTGAATGATCAACAGAGACATAAACAATGATTTTCAAGGAGATGTAGCTCAGTTGTACAGCGCATGCTTTGTATGTATGAGGTCCTGGGGTCAATCCCCAGCATCTTCAAGTGCTTACAAGCAAGCAAGTCATTTTCCAAAATCATTGGATCTTGGCAAATTATATCTTTGCTTGCACTTTGAGCTAAATCAAACTCTCAAATGGTGACGAACTAATTTTTCTTTTTGATGATGTAGCTCAGGGGCAGATTGCATAGTTTTCCTGTAGGAGGTCCTCGGATACAATCCCTAGAATCGCAAAAGGAAACTTGTTGTTACGGTACAAAAGATGCACCAGCAGTTCAGACCCATTGGGTGATGAGATTGGATTTGTGTTGATCTTAACATTGAAAGCCATTTGAGCAGACTTGTTAGATGGTAAATATTGGGAACATTTTCAAGCAAATACTTCAAATCAAGATTAAAATCATTTGAAGTGAAATCAACTTCTATATTATGAAGTAAATGATTTACTCTTCAAAGGTTAAAAACTGATTGCATTTGAAGACACTAACTCTGCAAGTACAGGAACTTATCCCCATTTGATTGTTGGTTTTAATTTTATAACTTAAACAATGATGATTTTCAAATTCTGCAGGAAGAGAGCAACAACTTTGCAAGGGGATGTTGCTCAGTGGTAGAGCATAAGCTTTGCTTGTGTGAGGTCCATGGTTCAATCTTCACAATCTCAAAGGTTTTATTGTTGTTACAAGCCTAAAAAAGCTCAGTCAGTTTTTTTCTCTTTTTGTATTGAGATGCGAGTAGAGCTTGATTCACACTGCCTTTGGAAAAAAACGGTACCAGTTGTTTAATTTAATCAATGTTGATTTGAATGATCCACAGAGACATAAACAATGATTTTCAAGGAGATGTAGCTCAGTTGTACAGCGCATGCTTTGCATGTATGAGGTCCTGGGGTCAATCCCCAGCATCTCCAAGTGCTTACAAGCAAGTCATTTTCAAAATCATTGGATCTTGGCAAATTATATCTTTGCTTGCACTTTGAGCTAAATCAAACTCTCAAATGGTGACAAACTAATTTTTCTTTTTGATGATGTAGCTCAGGGGCAGATTGCATAGTTTTCCTGTAGGAGGTCCTCGGATACAATCCCTAGAATCGCAAAAGGAAACTTGTTGTTATGGTACAAAAGATGCACCAGCAGTTCAGACCCATTGGGTGATGAGATTGGATTTGTGTTGATCTAAACATTGAAAGCCATTTGAGCAGACTTGTTAGATGGTAAATATTGGGAACATTTTCAAGCAAATACTTCAAATCAAGATTAAAATCATTTGAAGTTAAATCAACTTCTATGCCAAGAAGTAAATGATTTACTCTTCAAAGGTTTCAAATAGATTGCATTTGAAAACACTAACTCTGCAAGTATAGAAACGTATCCCCATTTGATTGTAGGTTTTAGTTTTATACCTTTACCAATGATGATTTTCAAATTCAGCAGGAAGAGAGCAACAACTTTGCAAGGGGATGTTGCTCAGTGGTAGAGCATAAGCTTTGCTTGTGTGAGGTCCATGGTTCAATCTTCACAATCTCAAAGGTTTTATTGTTGTTACAAGCCTAAAAAAGCTCAGTCAGTTTTTTTCTCTTTTTGTATTGAGATGCGAGAAGAGCTTGATTCACACTGCCTTTGGAAAAAAACTTGGTACCAGTTGTTTAATTTAATCAATGTTGATTTGAATGATCCACAGAGACATAAACAATGATTTGCAAGGAGATGTAGCTCAGTTGTACAGCGCATGCTTTGCATGTATGAGGTCCTGGGGTCAATCCCCAGCATCTCCAAGTGCTTACAAGCAAGTCATTTTCCAAAATCATTGGATCTTGGCAAATTATATCTTTGCTTGCACTTTGAGCTAAATCAAACTCTCAAATGGTGACAAACTAATTTTTCTTTATGATGATGTAGCTCAGGGGCAGATTGCATAGTTTTCCTGTAGGAGGTCCTCGGATACAATCCCTAGAATCGCAAAAGGAAACTTGTTGTTATGGTACAAAAGATGCACCAGCAGTTCAGACCCATTGGGTGATGAGATTGGATTTGTGTTGATCTAAACATTGAAAGCCATTTGAGCAGACTTGTTAGATGGTAAATATTGGGAACATTTTCAAGCAAATACTTCAAATCAAGATTAAAATCATTTGAAGTTAAATCAACTTCTATATCATGAAGTAAATGATTTACTCTTCAAAGGTTAAAAACTGATTGCATTTGAAGACACTAACTCTGCAAGTACAGGAACTTATCCCCATTTGATTGTTGGTTTTAATTTTATAACTTAAACAATGATGATTTTCAAATTCAGCAGGAAGAGAGCAACAACTTTGCAAGGGGATGTTGCTCAGTGGTAGAGCATAAGCTTTGCTTGTGTGAGGTCCATGGTTCAATCTTCACAATCTCAAAGGTTTTATTGTTGTTACAAGCCTAAAAAAGCTCAGTCAGTTTTTTTCTCTTTTTGTATTGAGATGCGAGAAGAGCTTGATTCACACTGCCTTTGGAAAAAAACTTGGTACCAGTTGTTTAATTTAATCAATGTCGATTTGAATGATCAACAGAGACATAAACAATGATTTTCAAGGAGATGTAGCTCAGTTGTACAGCGCATGCTTTGTATGTATGAGGTCCTGGGGTCAATCCCCAGCATCTTCAAGTGCTTACAAGCAAGCAAGTCATTTTCCAAAATCATTGGATCTTGGCAAATTATATCTTTGCTTGCACTTTGAGCTAAATCAAACTCTCAAATGGTGACGAACTAATTTTTCTTTTTGATGATGTAGCTCAGGGGCAGATTGCATAGTTTTCCTGTAGGAGGTCCTCGGATACAATCCCTAGAATCGCAAAAGGAAACTTGTTGTTACGGTACAAAAGATGCACCAGCAGTTCAGACCCATTGGGTGATGAGATTGGATTTGTGTTGATCTTAACATTGAAAGCCATTTGAGCAGACTTGTTAGATGGTAAATATTGGGAACATTTTCAAGCAAATACTTCAAATCAAGATTAAAATCATTTGAAGTGAAATCAACTTCTATATTATGAAGTAAATGATTTACTCTTCAAAGGTTAAAAACTGATTGCATTTGAAGACACTAACTCTGCAAGTACAGGAACTTATCCCCATTTGATTGTTGGTTTTAATTTTATAACTTAAACAATGATGATTTTCAAATTCTGCAGGAAGAGAGCAACAACTTTGCAAGGGGATGTTGCTCAGTGGTAGAGCATAAGCTTTGCTTGTGTGAGGTCCATGGTTCAATCTTCACAATCTCAAAGGTTTTATTGTTGTTACAAGCCTAAAAAAGCTCAGTCAGTTTTTTTCTCTTTTTGTATTGAGATGCGAGTAGAGCTTGATTCACACTGCCTTTGGAAAAAAACGGTACCAGTTGTTTAATTTAATCAATGTTGATTTGAATGATCCACAGAGACATAAACAATGATTTTCAAGGAGATGTAGCTCAGTTGTACAGCGCATGCTTTGCATGTATGAGGTCCTGGGGTCAATCCCCAGCATCTCCAAGTGCTTACAAGCAAGTCATTTTCAAAATCATTGGATCTTGGCAAATTATATCTTTGCTTGCACTTTGAGCTAAATCAAACTCTCAAATGGTGACAAACTAATTTTTCTTTTTGATGATGTAGCTCAGGGGCAGATTGCATAGTTTTCCTGTAGGAGGTCCTCGGATACAATCCCTAGAATCGCAAAAGGAAACTTGTTGTTATGGTACAAAAGATGCACCAGCAGTTCAGACCCATTGGGTGATGAGATTGGATTTGTGTTGATCTAAACATTGAAAGCCATTTGAGCAGACTTGTTAGATGGTAAATATTGGGAACATTTTCAAGCAAATACTTCAAATCAAGATTAAAATCATTTGAAGTTAAATCAACTTCTATATCATGAAGTAAATGATTTACTCTTCAAAGGTTAAAAACTGATTGCATTTGAAGACACTAACTCTGCAAGTACAGGAACTTATCCCCATTTGATTGTTGGTTTTAATTTTATAACTTAAACAATGATGATTTTCAAATTCAGCAGGAAGAAAGCAACAACTTTGCAAGGGGATGTTGCTCAGTGGTAGAGCATAAGCTTTGCTTGTGTGAGGTCCATGGTTCAATCTTCACAATCTCAAAGGTTTTATTGTTGTTACAAGCCTAAAAAAGCTCAGTCAGTTTTTTTCTCTTTTTGTATTGAGATGCGAGAAGAGCTTGATTCACACTGCCTTTGGAAAAAAACTTGGTACCAGTTGTTTAATTTAATCAATGTCGATTTGAATGATCAACAGAGACATAAACAATGATTTTCAAGGAGATGTAGCTCAGTTGTACAGCGCATGCTTTGTATGTATGAGGTCCTGGGGTCAATCCCCAGCATCTTCAAGTGCTTACAAGCAAGCAAGTCATTTTCCAAAATCATTGGATCTTGGCAAATTATATCTTTGCTTGCACTTTGAGCTAAATCAAACTCTCAAATGGTGACGAACTAATTTTTCTTTTTGATGATGTAGCTCAGGGGCAGATTGCATAGTTTTCCTGTAGGAGGTCCTCGGATACAATCCCTAGAATCGCAAAAGGAAACTTGTTGTTACGGTACAAAAGATGCACCAGCAGTTCAGACCCATTGGGTGATGAGATTGGATTTGTGTTGATCTTAACATTGAAAGCCATTTGAGCAGACTTGTTAGATGGTAAATATTGGGAACATTTTCAAGCAAATACTTCAAATCAAGATTAAAATCATTTGAAGTGAAATCAACTTCTATATTATGAAGTAAATGATTTACTCTTCAAAGGTTAAAAACTGATTGCATTTGAAGACACTAACTCTGCAAGTACAGGAACTTATCCCCATTTGATTGTTGGTTTTAATTTTATAACTTAAACAATGATGATTTTCAAATTCTGCAGGAAGAGAGCAACAACTTTGCAAGGGGATGTTGCTCAGTGGTAGAGCATAAGCTTTGCTTGTGTGAGGTCCATGGTTCAATCTTCACAATCTCAAAGGTTTTATTGTTGTTACAAGCCTAAAAAAGCTCAGTCAGTTTTTTTCTCTTTTTGTATTGAGATGCGAGTAGAGCTTGATTCACACTGCCTTTGGAAAAAAACGGTACCAGTTGTTTAATTTAATCAATGTTGATTTGAATGATCCACAGAGACATAAACAATGATTTTCAAGGAGATGTAGCTCAGTTGTACAGCGCATGCTTTGCATGTATGAGGTCCTGGGGTCAATCCCCAGCATCTCCAAGTGCTTACAAGCAAGTCATTTTCCAAAATCATTGGATCTTGGCAAATTATATCTTTGCTTGCACTTTGAGCTAAATCAAACTCTCAAATGGTGACAAACTAATTTTTCTTTTTGATGATGTAGCTCAGGGGCAGATTGCATAGTTTTCCTGTAGGAGGTCCTCGGATACAATCCCTAGAATCGCAAAAGGAAACTTGTTGTTATGGTACAAAAGATGCACCAGCAGTTCAGACCCATTGGGTGATGAGATTGGATTTGTGTTGATCTAAACATTGAAAGCCATTTGAGCAGACTTGTTAGATGGTAAATATTGGGAACATTTTCAAGCAAATACTTCAAATCAAGATTAAAATCATTTGAAGTTAAATCAACTTCTATGTCATGAAGTAAATGATTTACTCTTCAAAGGTTTCAAATAGATTGCATTTGAAAACACTAACTCTGCAAGTACAGAAACGTATCCCCATTTGATTGTAGGTTTTAGTTTTATACCTTTACCAATGATGATTTGCAAATTCAGTAGGAAGAGAGCAACAACTTTGCAAGGGGATGTTGCTCAGTGGTAGAGCATAAGCTTTGCTTGTGTGTGGTCCTCAGTACAATGTTTCCAATCTCCAAGGTTTTATTGTTGTTACAAGCCTAAAAAAGCTCAGTCAGTTTTTTTCTCTTTTTGTATTGAGATGCGAGTAGAGCTTGATTTACACTGCCTTTGAAAAAAAACTTGGTACCAGTTGTTTAACTTAATCAATGTTGATTCGAATGAACCACAGAGACAGAAACAATGACTTTCAAGGGGATGTAGCTCAGTGGTAGAGCGCATGCTTTGCATTTATGAGGTCCTGGGATCAATCCCCAGCGTCTCCAAGTGCTTACAAGCAAATAAGGCATTTTCCAAAATCATTGGATCTTGGCAAATGATTCCTTTTGAAATCTTTGCTTACAATTTGAGCTAAATCAAACTCTCATATGGTTACAAACTCAATTTTCTTTTTGGTTATGTAGCTCAGGGGCAGATTGCATGGTTTTCCTGTAGGAGGTCCTCGGATACAATCCCTAGAATCGCAAAAGGCAACTTGTTGTTACGGTACAAAAGATGCACCAGCAGTTCAGACCCATTGGGTGATGAGATTGGATTTGTGTTGATCTAAACATTGAAAGCCATTTTAGCAGACTTGTTAGATGGTATATATTGGGAACATTTTCAAGCAAATAATTCAAATCAAGATTAAAATCATTTGAAGTGAAATCAACTTCTATGTCATGAAGTAAATGATTTACTCTTCAAAGGTTTCAAATAGATTGAATTTGAAAACACTAACTCTGCAAGTACAGGAACTTATCCCCATTTGATTGTTGGTTTTAATTTTATAACTTAAACAATGATGATTTTCAAATTCAGCAGGAAGAGAGCAACAACTTTGCAAGGGGATGTTGCTCAGTGGTAGAGCATAAGCTTTGCTTGTGTGAGGTCCATGGTTCAATCTTCACAATCTCAAAGGTTTTATTGTTGTTACAAGCCTAAAAAAGCTCAGTCAGTTTTTTTCTCTTTTTGTATTGAGATGCGAGAAGAGCTTGATTCACACTGCCTTTGGAAAAAAACTTGGTACCAGTTGTTTAATTTAATCAATGTCGATTTGAATGATCAACAGAGACATAAACAATGATTTTCAAGGAGATGTAGCTCAGTTGTACAGCGCATGCTTTGTATGTATGAGGTCCTGGGGTCAATCCCCAGCATCTTCAAGTGCTTACAAGCAAGCAAGTCATTTTCCAAAATCATTGGATCTTGGCAAATTATATCTTTGCTTGCACTTTGAGCTAAATCAAACTCTCAAATGGTGACGAACTAATTTTTCTTTTTGATGATGTAGCTCAGGGGCAGATTGCATAGTTTTCCTGTAGGAGGTCCTCGGATACAATCCCTAGAATCGCAAAAGGAAACTTGTTGTTACGGTACAAAAGATGCACCAGCAGTTCAGACCCATTGGGTGATGAGATTGGATTTGTGTTGATCTTAACATTGAAAGCCATTTGAGCAGACTTGTTAGATGGTAAATATTGGGAACATTTTCAAGCAAATACTTCAAATCAAGATTAAAATCATTTGAAGTGAAATCAACTTCTATATTATGAAGTAAATGATTTACTCTTCAAAGGTTAAAAACTGATTGCATTTGAAGACACTAACTCTGCAAGTACAGGAACTTATCCCCATTTGATTGTTGGTTTTAATTTTATAACTTAAACAATGATGATTTTCAAATTCTGCAGGAAGAGAGCAACAACTTTGCAAGGGGATGTTGCTCAGTGGTAGAGCATAAGCTTTGCTTGTGTGAGGTCCATGGTTCAATCTTCACAATCTCAAAGGTTTTATTGTTGTTACAAGCCTAAAAAAGCTCAGTCAGTTTTTTTCTCTTTTTGTATTGAGATGCGAGTAGAGCTTGATTCACACTGCCTTTGGAAAAAAACGGTACCAGTTGTTTAATTTAATCAATGTTGATTTGAATGATCCACAGAGACATAAACAATGATTTTCAATGAGATGTAGCTCAGTTGTACAGCGCATGCTTTGCATGTATGAGGTCCTGGGGTCAATCCCCAGCATCTCCAAGTGCTTACAAGCAAGTCATTTTCCAAAATCATTGGATCTTGGCAAATTATATCTTTGCTTGCACTTTGAGCTAAATCAAACTCTCAAATGGTGACAAACTAATTTTTCTTTTTGATGATGTAGCTCAGGGGCAGATTGCATAGTTTTCCTGTAGGAGGTCCTCGGATACAATCCCTAGAATCGCAAAAGGAAACTTGTTGTTATGGTACAAAAGATGCACCAGCAGTTCAGACCCATTGGGTGATGAGATTGGATTTGTGTTGATCTAAACATTGAAAGCCATTTGAGCAGACTTGTTAGATGGTAAATATTGGGAACATTTTCAAGCAAATACTTCAAATCAAGATTAAAATCATTTGAAGTTAAATCAACTTCTATGTCATGAAGTAAATGATTTACTCTTCAAAGGTTTCAAATAGATTGCATTTGAAAACACTAACTCTGCAAGTACAGAAACGTATCCCCATTTGATTGTAGGTTTTAGTTTTATACCTTTACCAATGATGATTTGCAAATTCAGTAGGAAGAGAGCAACAACTTTGCAAGGGGATGTTGCTCAGTGGTAGAGCATAAGCTTTGCTTGTGTGTGGTCCTCAGTACAATGTTTCCAATCTCCAAGGTTTTATTGTTGTTACAAGCCTAAAAAAGCTCAGTCAGTTTTTTTCTCTTTTTGTATTGAGATGCGAGTAGAGCTTGATTTACACTGCCTTTGAAAAAAAACTTGGTACCAGTTGTTTAACTTAATCAATGTTGATTCGAATGAACCACAGAGACAGAAACAATGACTTTCAAGGGGATGTAGCTCAGTGGTAGAGCGCATGCTTTGCATTTATGAGGTCCTGGGATCAATCCCCAGCGTCTCCAAGTGCTTACAAGCAAATAAGGCATTTTCCAAAATCATTGGATCTTGGCAAATGATTCCTTTTGAAATCTTTGCTTACAATTTGAGCTAAATCAAACTCTCATATGGTTACAAACTCAATTTTCTTTTTGGTTATGTAGCTCAGGGGCAGATTGCATGGTTTTCCTGTAGGAGGTCCTCGGATACAATCCCTAGAATCGCAAAAGGCAACTTGTTGTTACGGTACAAAAGATGCACCAGCAGTTCAGACCCATTGGGTGATGAGATTGGATTTGTGTTGATCTAAACATTGAAAGCCATTTTAGCAGACTTGTTAGATGGTATATATTGGGAACTTTTCAAGCAAATAATTCAAATCAAGATTAAAATCATTTGAAGTGAAATCAACTTCTATGTCATGAAGTAAATGATTTACTCTTCAAAGGTTTCAAATAGATTGAATTTGAAAACACTAACTCTGCAAGTACAGAAACGTATCCCCATTTGATTGTAGGTTTTAGTTTTATACCTTTACCAATGATGATTTGCAAATTCAGCAGGAAGAGAGCAACAACTTTGCAAGGGGATGTTGCTCAGTGGTAGAGCATAATCTTTGCTTGTGTGTGGTCCTCAGTACAATGTTTCCAATCTCCAAGGTTTTATTGTTGTTACAAGCCTAAAAAAGCTCAGTCAGTTTTTTCTCTTTTTGTATTGAGATGCGAGTAGAGCTTGATTTACTCTGCCTTTGAAAAAAAACTTGGTACCAGTTGTTTAACTTAATCAATGTTGATTTGAATGATCCACAGAGACAGAAACAATGACTTTCAAGGGGATGTAGCTCAGTGGTAGAGCGCATGCTTTGCATGTATGAGGTCCTGGGATAAATCCCCAGCATCTCCAAGTGCTTACAAGCAAATAAGGCATTTTCTAAAATCATTGGATCTTGGCAAATGATGTCTTTTCAAATCTTTGCTTGCACTTTGAGCTAAATCAAACTCTTAAAAAATGACAAACTTGTTTTTCTTTTTGGCTACTTCACCAGGAGCAATTTGAGCTAAATCAAACTCTCATATGGTTACAAACTCAATTTTCTTTTTGGTGATGTAGCTCAGGGGCAGATTGCAAAGATTTCCTGTAGGAGGTCCTCGGATACAATCCCTAGAATCGCAAATGGAAACTTGTTGTTACGGTACAAAATATGCACCAGCAGTTCAGGCCAATTGGGTGATGAGTTTGGATTTGTGTTGATCTAAACATTGAAAGCCATTTGAGCAGACTTGTTAGATGGTAAATATTGGGAACATTTTCAAGCAAATACTTCAAATCAAGAGTAAAATCATTTGAAGGTAAATCAACTTCTATGCCATGAAGTAAATGCTTTACTCATCAAAGGTTACAAATAGATTGCATTTGAAAACACTAACTCTGCAAGTACAGAAACGTATCCCCATTTGATTGTAGGTTTTATTTTTATACCTTAAACAATGATAATTTGCAAATTCAGCAGGAAGAGAGCAACCACTTTGCAAGGGGATGTTGCTCAGTGGTAGAGAATAAGCTTTGCTTGTGTGTGGTCCTTAGTACAATGTTCCCAATCTCCAAGGTTTTCTTGTTGTTACAAGCATAAAAAGATGTGAGTAGAGCTTGATTTATTTACACTGCCTTTGAAAAAAAACTTGGAACCAGTTGTTTATCTTAATCAATGTTGATTTGAACGATCAAGAGAGACAGATACAATGACTTTCAAGGGGATGTAGCTCAGTGGTAGAGCGCATGCTTTGCATGTATGAGGTCCTGGGTTCAATCCCCAGCATCTCCAAGTGCTTACAAGCAAGTCATTTTCCAAAATCATTGGATCTTGGCAAATGATTTCTTTTGAAATCTTTGCTTGCAATTTGAGCTAAATCAAACTCTCATATGGTTACAAACTCAATTTTCTTTTTGGTGATGTAGCTCAGGGGCAGATTGCATAGTTTTCCTGTAGGAGGTCCTCGGATACAATCCCTAGAATCGCAAAAGGAAACTTGTTGTTACGGTACAAAAGATGCACCAGCAGTTCAGGCCCATTGGGTGATGAGATTGGATTTGTGTTGATCTAAACATTGAAAGCCATTTGAGCAGACTTGTCAGATGGTAAATATTGGGAACATTTTCAAGCAAATACTTCAAATCAAGATTAAAATCATTTGAAGTGAAATCAACTTCTATGTCATGAAGTAAATGATTTACTCTTCAAAGGTTTCAAATAGATTGAATTTGAAAACACTAATTCTTTAAGTACAGAAACGTATCCCCATTTGATTGTAGGTTTTACTTTTATACCTTTACCAATGATGATTTGCAAATTCAGCAGGAAGAGAGCAACAACTTTGCAAGGGGATGTTGCTCAGTGGTAGAGCATAAGCTTTGCTTGTGTGTGGTCCTCAGTACAATGTTTCCAATCTCCAAGGTTTTATTGTTGTTACAAGCCTAAAAAAGCTCAGTCAGTTTTTTCACTTTTTGTATTGAGATGCGAGTAGAGCTTGATTTACACTGCCTTTGAAAAAAAACTTGGTACCAGTTGTTTAATTTAATCAATGTTGATTTGAATGAACCACAGAGACAGAAACAATGATTTTCAAGGGGATGTAGCTCAGTGGTACAGCGCATGCTTTGCATGTATGAGGTCCTGGGATCAATCCCCAGCATCTCCAAGTGCTTACAAGCAAGCAAGTCATTTTCCAAAATCATTAGATCTTGGCAAATTATATCTTTGCTTGCACTTTGAGCTAAATCAAACTCTCAAATGGTGACAAACTAATTTTTCTTTTTGATGATGTGACTCAGGGGCAGATTGCATAGTTTTCCTGTAGGAGGTCCTCGGATACAATCCCTAGAATCGCAAAAGGAAACTTGTTGTTACGGTACAAAAGATGCACCAGCAGTTCAGACCCATTGGGTGATGAGATTGGATTTGTGTTGATCTTAACATTGAAAGCCATTTGAGCAGACTTGTTAGATGGTAAATATTGGGAACATTTTCAAGCAAATACTTCAAATCAAGATTAAAATCATTTGAAGTTAAATCAACTTCTATATCATGAAGTAAATGATTTACTCTTCAAAGGTTAAAAACTGATTGCATTTGAAGACACTAACTCTGCAAGTACAGGAACTTATCCCCATTTGATTGTTGGTTTTAATTTTATAACTTAAACAATGATGATTTGCAAATTCAGCAGGAAGAGAGCAACAACTTTGCAAGGGGATGTTGCTCAGTGGTAGAGCATAAGCTTTGCTTGTGTGAGGTCCATGGTTCAATCTTCACAATCTCAAAGGTTTTATTGTTGTTACAAGCCTAAAAAAGCTCAGTCAGTTTTTTTCTCTTTTTGTATTGAGATGCGAGAAGAGCTTGATTCACACTGCCTTTGGAAAAAAACTTGGTACCAGTTGTTTAATTTAATCAATGTCGATTTGAATGATCAACAGAGACATAAACAATGATTTTCAAGGAGATGTAGCTCAGTTGTACAGCGCATGCTTTGTATGTATGAGGTCCTGGGGTCAATCCCCAGCATCTTCAAGTGCTTACAAGCAAGCAAGTCATTTTCCAAAATCATTGGATCTTGGCAAATTATATCTTTGCTTGCACTTTGAGCTAAATCAAACTCTCAAATGGTGACAAACTAATTTTTCTTTTTGATGATGTAGCTCAGGGGCAGATTGCATAGTTTTCCTGTAGGAGGTCCTCGGATACAATCCCTAGAATCGCAAAAGGAAACTTGTTGTTATGGTACAAAAGATGCACCAGCAGTTCAGACCCATTGGGTGATGAGATTGGATTTGTGTTGATCTAAACATTGAAAGCCATTTGAGCAGACTTGTTAGATGGTAAATATTGGGAACATTTTCAAGCAAATACTTCAAATCAAGATTAAAATCATTTGAAGTTAAATCAACTTCTATGTCATGAAGTAAATGATTTACTCTTCAAAGGTTTCAAATAGATTGCATTTGAAAACACTAACTCTGCAAGTACAGAAACGTATCCCCATTTGATTTTAGGTTTTAGTTTTATACCTTTACCAATGATGATTTGCAAATTCAGCAGGAAGAGAGCAACAACTTTGCAAGGGAATGTAGAGCATAAGCTTTGCTTGTGTGAGGTCCATGGTTCAATCTTCACAATCTCAAAGGTTTTATTGTTGTTACAAGCCTAAAAAAGCTCAGTCAGTTTTTTTCTCTTTTTGTATTGAGATGCGAGAAGAGCTTGATTCACACTGCCTTTGGAAAAAAACTTGGTACCAGTTGTTTAATTTAATCAATGTTGATTTGAATGATCCACAGAGACATAAACAATGATTTGCAAGGAGATGTAGCTCAGTTGTACAGCGCATGCTTTGCATGTATGAGGTCCTGGGGTCAATCCCCAGCATCTCCAAGTGCTTACAAGCAAGCAAGTCATTTTCCAAAATCATTAGATCTTGGCAAATTATATCTTTGCTTGCACTTTGAGCTAAATCAAACTCTCAAATGGTGACAAACTAATTTTTCTTTTTGATGATGTAACTCAGGGGCAGATTGCATAGTTTTCCTGTAGAATGTCTTCGGATACTATCCCTAGAATCGCAAAAGGAAACTTGTTGTTACGGTACAAAAGATGCACTAGCAGTTCAGACCCATTGGGTGATGAGATTGGATTTGTGTTGATCTAAACATTGAAAGCCATTTGAGCAGACTTGTTAGATGGTAAATATTGGGAACATTTTCAAGCAAATACTTCAAATCAAGATTAAAATCATTTGAAGTGAAATCAACTTCTATATCATGAAGTAAATGATTTACTCTTCAAAGGTTAAAAACTGATTGCATTTGAAGACACTAACTCTGCAAGTACAGGAACTTATCCCCATTTGATTGTTGGTTTTAATTTTATAACTTAAACAATGATGATTTTCAAATTCAGCAGGAAGAGAGCAACAACTTTGCAAGGGGATGTTGCTCAGTGGTAGAGAATAAGCTTTGCTTGTGTGTGGTCCTTAGTACAATGTTTCCAATCTCCAAGGTTTTATTGTTGTTACAAGCCTAAAAAAGCTCAGTCAGTTTTTTCTCTTTTTGTATTGAGATGCGAGTAGTGCTTGATTTACACTGCCTTTGAAAAAAAACTTGTTACCAGTTGTTTAACTTAATCAATGTTGATTTGAATGAACCACAGAGACAGAAACAATGACTTTCAAGGGGATGTAGCTCAGTGGTAGAGTGCATGCTTTGCATGTATGAGGTCCTGGGATGCATCTCCAAGTGCTTTCAAGCAATTAAGGCATTTTCCAAAATCATTGGATCTTGAAGATTAATTCTACATGCAATTTGAGGTAAATCAAACTCTCAAATGATGACAAACTTGTTTTTCTTTTTGGTGAAGTAGCTCAGGGGCAGATTGCATAGTTTTCCTGTAGGAGGTCCTCGGATACAATCCTTGTATCAATATCCGAGGATATTGATTAAGTTGTTTAACTTAATCAATGTTGATTTGAATGATCAAGAGAGACCGAAGCAATGACTTTCAAGTGAATGTAGCTCAGTTGTAGAGCGCATGCTTTGCATGTATGAGGTCCTGGGTTCAATCCCCAGCATCTCCAAGTGCTTACAAGCAATTAAGTTGTTTTCCAAAATCATTGGATCTTGGCAAATGATTCCTTTTGAAATCTTTGCTTGCAATTTGAGCTAAATCAAACTCTCATATGGTTACAAACTCAATTTTCTTTTTGGTGATGTAGCTCAGGGGCAGATTGCATAGTTTTCCTGTAGGAGGTCCTCGGATACAATCCCTAGAATCACAAAAGGAAACTTGTTGTTACGGTACAAAAGATGCATCAGCAGTTCAGTCCCATTGGGTGATGAGATTGGATTTGTGTTGATCTAAACATTGAAAGCCATTTGAGCAGACTTGTTAAATTGTAAACATTGGGAACATTGTCAAGCAAATACTTCAAATGAAGATTTAAATCATTTGAAGTTAAATCAACTTCTATGTCATGAAGTAAATGATTTACTCTTCAAAGGTTTCAAATAGATTGAATTTGAAAACACTAACTCTGCAAGTACAGAAACGTATCCCCATTTGATTGTAGGTTTTAGTTTTATACCTTTACCAATGATGATTTGCAAATGCAGCAGGAAGAGAGCAACAACTTTGCAAGGGGATGTTGCTCAGTGGTAGAGCATAATCTTTGCTTGTGTGTGGTCCTCAGTACAATGTTTCCAATCTCCAAGGTTTTATTGTTGTTACAAGCCTAAAAAAGCTCAGTCAGTTTTTTCTCTTTTTGTATTGAGATGCGAGTAGAGCTTGATTTACACTGCCTTTGAAAAAAAACTTGGTACCAGTTGTTTAACTTAATCAATGTTGATTTGAATGATCCACAGAGACAGAAACAATGACTTTCAAGGGGATGTAGCTCAGTGGTAGAGCGCATGCTTTGCATGTATGAGGTCCTGGGATCAATCCCCAGCATCTCCAAGTGCTTACAAGCAAATAAGGCATTTTCTAAAATCATTGGATCTTGGCAAATGATGTCTTTTCAAATCTTTGCTTGCACTTTGAGCTAAATCAAACTCTTAAAAAATGACAAACTTGTTTTTCTTTTTGGCTATTTCACCAGGAGCAATTTGAGCTAAATCAAACTCTCATATGGTTACAAACTCAATTTTCTTTTTGGTGATGTAGCTCAGGGGCAGATTGCAAAGATTTCCTGTAGGAGGTCCTCGGATACAATCCCTAGAATCGCAAATGGAAACTTGTTGTTACGGTACAAAATATGCACCAGCAGTTCAGGCCAATTGGGTGATGAGATTGGATTTGTGTTGATCTAAACATTGAAAGCCATTTGAGCAGACTTGTTAGATGGTAAATATTGGGAACATTTTCAAGCAAATACTTCAAATCAAGATTAAAATCATTTGAAGTGAAATCAACTTCTATATCATGAAGTAAATGATTTACTCTTCAAAGGTTAAAAACTGATTGCATTTGAAGACACTAACTCTGCAAGTACAGGAACTTATCCCCATTTGATTGTTGGTTTTAATTTTATAACTTAAACAATGATGATTTTCAAATTCAGCAGGAAGAGAGCAACAACTTTGCAAGGGGATGTTGCTCAGTGGTAGAGCATAAGCTTTGCTTGTGTGAGGTCCATGGTTCAATCTTCACAATCTCAAAGGTTTTATTGTTGTTACAAGCCTAAAAAAGCTCAGTCAGTTTTTTTCTCTTTTTGTATTGAGATGCGAGAAGAGCTTGATTCACACTGCCTTTGGAAAAAAACTTGGTACCAGTTGTTTAATTTAATCAATGTCGATTTGAATGATCAACAGAGACATAAACAATGATTTTCAAGGAGATGTAGCTCAGTTGTACAGCGCATGCTTTGTATGTATGAGGTCCTGGGGTCAATCCCCAGCATCTTCAAGTGCTTACAAGCAAGCAAGTCATTTTCCAAAATCATTGGATCTTGGCAAATTATATCTTTGCTTGCACTTTGAGCTAAATCAAACTCTCAAATGGTGACAAACTAATTTTTCTTTTTGATGATGTAGCTCAGGGGCAGATTGCATAGTTTTCCTGTAGGAGGTCCTCGGATACAATCCCTAGAATCGCAAAAGGAAACTTGTTATTACGGTACAAAAGATGCACCAGCAGTTCAGACCCATTGGGTGATGAGATTGGATTTGTGTTGATCTTAACATTGAAAGCCATTTGAGCAGACTTGTTAGATGGTAAATATTGGGAACATTTTCAAGCAAATACTTCAAATCAAGATTAAAATCATTTGAAGTTAAATCAACTTCTATATCATGAAGTAAATGATTTACTCTTCAAAGGTTAAAAACTGATTGCATTTGAAGACACTAACTCTGCAAGTACAGGAACTTATCCCCATTTGATTGTTGGTTTTAATTTTATAACTTAAACAATGATGATTTTCAAATTCAGCAGGAAGAGAGCAACAACTTTGCAAGGGGATGTTGCTTTTTTTTTTTTTTTTTTTTTTTTTTTATTAAGAAATTTCAATCCATAAAATACAATAAAAATAAATACAATAAAAAATACATATTTTCTTCTGGAAACATCTCTACATCACATATCTTTCATTTACATTACACATTTTTTCTTTTTTTTTTTTCCTTTTAAAAATCTCCTTCACTTCCGGGCAGCTTCCACATTAAATCTTTTAAAACACAACAAACTTTTGGTGTAAAAACATCATAAAAAGCATGCAACATATTTTCACCTTTAAAATACACATACAGTCTTTCAATGTATAATTCAGTTTTCCTTTTAAACACAGTCCAAACATCCAACACAATTTTTTCCTTTTTAGCCACAGTTCTTCTCTCCCATATTGCACTTTTCATTAACATTACACACAGATTTATAAAACTTTTGTTTTCACACTTCTTTTCCCAACCAAACATCACAACTCTGTTCCATTCCATTACATTTTCATCCCACTCCTCAGTCAAATCTTTAATCAAACATTTACATTTCCTTAAAAAATCCTCCAGCTCTTTACAATATAAAAACATATGTAAAATCCACTCTTCCTTTTCCTGGCACACTTTACACAGAGCGTTTTGTTCAATTCCTATTTTATTTAAAATTGCCTCAGTAAAAACCACTTTATGCCTTATAAAATACTCCAAACATTCCAATTTAGTTTCCACACACCTCCCCCTCATGTTTCTCCATATGCACTCTTTTTTTAAATCTTTGAATTTCTGCACCCAGTATCCATTGACAATCGGCTCTTTAAAAACATCATCTCTAAAAGAACAATAAATCATTTTCACAGTACATTCCTTAAAATCATTAAGTTTCCCCCCCAATTGCACATAAATACATTTCTCTTTTGGCTCCCCTTCCATACATTCTATTCTTTTAATCCACTCTTCGGGTATTGCACTTTTAATTATTTCATATTTGTTTATTATTTCTTGTTTACTGTAATCCTCTTTTGCCTCCTCCATTGCGTCTACAATACATTGTGTCGGTAAAAACCCTTCCTTGAATTCATACAAAACGTCTCTCACTCTCGTTATCCCCACTTCCATCCATTTCTTTAAAAACATTTCTTTCTCTTGTTTTAAAATGTTTTTGTTTAAGAACAGAGGTTGATTTAAAATGTTTTCTCTCCCATGTGGATCATACTCGACTTTGGCTAAAAATTTCCCCCAGGCACAAAAAATTTCTCTATAAAAACCTGGTAATCGTTCTGTCATCCAAATCTTCGTTTTCATCCATAAAATTCCATCCCCCATGTTAAAATTCCCACATTTGTTTAAAAAAAATTCCATCGTCTTTTTCCATTCTGGTTTGCCCTCTTCTTGTAGGTATTTCTTCACTATTTTCACTCTCAAACTATTTTTTCTTTGTTCCACATCCATTAAACCTAAACCCCCCTTGTCTACTGCCCCTAAAATCGTGTTAAAAGCTATTCTTGCTGGCTTCCCCTCCCATAAAAAGTCAAGAAAACATTTCTTCAACCTCTTTTCTGTCCACAATGGCATCTCTGACACATATAAAACATACCATAGCTTAGAAACCATTAAAACATTCAATATTAAAACCTTCCCTTTCAAGTTTAATGTTCTCAATTTCCAAAAGTTTAACCTTCTTTCTATTTCTGTTACCAGATGCTCCCACATTTCATCTCTTACTTTCTTCTCATTTTTCCCCAATAAAATTCCTAAAATCCTCATTTCTTCCACTTCCTTGAAATTAAAACAATCCTTTAAAACCATTGCTTCACCAAATCTCATATATACCGTCTTATCTTCATTTACTTTACTACCAGATCCTTTACAATATTCTTCTACAATCTTCATAACTTCTTTGACACTCGCCTTTCCTTTTACTATTATCGTTGTGTCATCAGCATATTGAAAAACCTTCCCTTCAGCTTTGTTTTCCTCAATTTCAATTCCAGTTATTTCTTCTTTTTGTTTTATAGCCAATCCTAACGGTTCCGATACAAGTGAATATAATAACGCTGAAAGCGGACAACCCTGTCTTATTGATCTTGTGATTTTAAAACATTCTGTTAAAAAGCCATTACATTTTATTCTTGTTAAAGCACCCTTATATAAAATCTCAATCCATTTGATAAAATCTCCCCCAAAACCAAAGTTCTTTAAAACATCAAATAAATACCCGTGTTCAACTCTATCAAAAGCTTTTTCAAAATCAAGACTAATTACATATCCATTTTCATTCTTTTCTTTCATGTACCATATTGTGTCTCTTATGCTCATTATCGTGTCTGCTATATCCCTTCCTTTTACTCCGTACGCTTGGTTTGTTTTGATTATACTTGGCATTACTTCCTTTAACCTGTTTGCTAAAACTTTCGCTAAAATCTTAAGGTCTGTGTTTAGCATTGTGATCGGCCTGTAGTTTTTTAAATCTACTTTTTCTCCTTTCCTTTTATATATCAGTTTTGTTATCCCCATCCCCATTCTTTCATTAACTTCTTCTTTTTCAAAAATTTCTCTAAAAACTCCCTTTAAAATCTTGGTTAAAATCCCTTTAAAACATATATAAAATTCACTTCCCAAACCATCTATTCCTGGACTTTTCTTTTTATTCAGCTGCTGTATTGCTCGTTCTATCTCTTCTTCTCTGATTTCTTGATCGCATTCTTTTTTATCTTCCTCGCTAATTTTTGCTTTTATCTGCTTCAACAATTCCCTTTTTTTGTTTTCTTCTACACCCCTTGTACTAAAAAGATCTTCATAAAAATTCCTTATTTCTTCTAAAATCTTTTCATTCCCTTCTACAATTTCCCCATTTTGTCCTCTTATCTCTTTTATCGTTTCTGCTTTTCCTTTCTTTTTTTCCAAATCAAAAAAGAACTTTGTGCATTTTTCTCCCTCCACCGTATATTTAGCTTTGCTTCTTAACCTCGCCCCCTCATATTCTTTTTCCTCTATATCTTTCAGTTTTTCCTCCATTTCCTTTATTTTTTGTATATCTTTATTTTCTTTATTCAATTCTGCTTCCAAACTTTCCTTTATTCCTTTTTCTTTGTATCTTTTGCATTTGCGTATTATACTACAATACTTCATCGAGAATTTTTTTATTAAAAACTTTACGTTTTCCCACCATATTCTCTTATCTTCTTCATACATTTCATTTTCCTTTTCTTTTTCTATAATTTCTTTAACCTTTAAAATATAGTCTTCATTTTCTAACATTTTTGTATTTAAAACCCATATTCCTGGCCCTCTTTGCTCTTTATTCCAGTCTATTTTAAAAAATAAAAACTTGTGATCGCTAAAAACTGTCTTCATACTTAATATTTTCGATAAAATTCTCCACATTTCTTGTACATAAAACAAAATCAATTCTCGTCTTGCACACAAACTGCCCTACTATTTGTCTTCTTGAAAATTCTTTTTTCTTTTCATTTCTTTCTCTCCACACATCTATCATATTATTTTCTGCCATTAAAGCGTTTAATTCTTTTCTCCCTGTATCAGTTCTAAAAACCATTCCTTCTGCCATGTCTTGTTTACTAAAAACCGTGTTAAAATCCCCCATCATTATTATTTCCTTATACTTCTTTATAATACTTCTTAAAACATTAAAAAACTCTTTCTTTTCCTTCTCCTCTGTTGGTGCATGTACATTTACTAAAATCAATTCTCTTCCTTCATGTATTGTCTCAACCACCATACATTTACCCATCGTATCTTTGTATAAAATTTTACTTGCTTTAAAAACATCATCCTTCATTAAAAAAGCCACACCTCTCCCAAACCTTCCATCTCCATTATTGTATAAAATCCCTCCCTCCCATCTCTTTTTATAATCATTCATCACATTTTCTCTCCAGTTTGTTTCTTGCAGCACAATAATGTCTTCTCTTTTACATTTTTCTATTACATTTTCAAATTTCCTTAAGTTCAAAAGTCCTCTGGCATTAAAAGTCACACAACTTAGTACCATTAAGAATAAAAAGAATAAATATCTAAAACCCATCATTCTTAGTCTTTCTCCTCCAGTTCCTTTAACACCTCAAACCTGTTTAAACACTCCATTAGTCCTTTTTTCAGCACTTTTTTTCTTGCAGTTTCTATATTTGGCTTTACCTTTAGCAATCTTCTTCGTCCTTGTCCCTTCTCCACTTTTTTCTTCTCGTCCTCCTCCATCCTTATTTCTCCTTCGCTGTCAGTTTCTTTGTCCTGTTTTTTCCTTTTTTGCTCATGATTTGAAGATATGTCCATTGGTGTCAACTGTATGTCCTCTTCACTTGTCAGTTCATCATCCTGTTCATTCCCTCCTTCTCCTTCTTGTCTGTTGTTTGTTCCTTCCTCTGCTTCCTTTGGTTGTGATTCGTCCTCTTCTTGTCTTTCCTCGCAATGTCCTTCTTCCTCGTTGTTTCCTTCATGCACCTGTCTGTCCACCTGTACTTCACTTCCTCCTACCTCTCCCTCCATCCAGCATTCACATTTATTTAAAATTTCTTGGCAATCCAGGCACCTGACAGCGTTGCAATCTCGTGCAAAATGTCCCCTTTCCTCACACTTATAGCACTTGAAGTCTGGGCAATCTTTCATTAGATGTCCTGGGCTCATGCACAGCCGACAGGTCTTCACCTGGTGGCTGTGCATCACCCTAAAGTACTGTGGCCCTTCCGCTGTTTCCAGCTTTGTGCTATAAGGGAGTGATGCCACTTCTCTGGGGAACCTCACCTTCACAAACCTGGTGCCGTCTTCTACGTCAGTGCCTGGATAACACCTTCTTTTGATTTTAGATATTGGGGAAACCCCCCATCCTTCCAATTTGTCCAAAATTTCATTATCCTCCAGGTAGACAGGCAGGTGCATGAAAGAAACAACGTAATCCTTATTTTGCAGCTTCATTACTTCACAGTCCACTCCCTTTATTGTCAATCCATCGATTAAAACATCGCACATTTCTTCCTGTTCCAGTGTGAGTTCATATTCCTTGCCTTGTCTGGGTCTTACAGCCAACACCTTTCCACTTCCAATTTGTTCCGAAATTGCTTTAATTATATCCTCCGCTCTCACTCCACTCACCTTCTCCGTACTTACGATCACTGTTGCCTCCTTTAAATATTTTCTTTCACCAAATCGTTTCCTTGCTTCTTGATCCTTTCCATTTCCAGTTCTTTGTCGATTCTCTAGTCCAGTGTCGTTTGCCATTCGTGTTCCTCTCGCCAGTCCAGTTTCGTTTGCCATTCTTGTTCCTCCAGCCAGTCCAGTGTCGTTTGCCAAGCGTGTTTCTCCAGCCAGTCCAGTGTCGTTTGCCTTGCGTGTTCCTCCAGCCCTTCCAGTGTCGTTTGCCGTGCATGTTCCTCGATCCAGTCCAGTGTCGTTTGCCATTAATCCGTCCATTTTTGAGAAAAAATAAAAATAACCACCTTCCAGCCAGCAAAAGCTGCTGTTAGGTGGTTTAAACAAAACAAAAAACAAAAAACAACAAAAAAAAAAACTAACTTAAAGTAACCAAAAAACTCACAAAACAAACACAAATAGATGAAAAACAAAATGGGGGAGAGCCTTCCTCTCCCAACTGCTGCCACGTCACTTCCTGTGAGCTCTCTAGCGCCCTCAAGGTGGTATGGCCGTAAGCGAAAACTGCTGCCAAAATTGGGCTATTTGAAGGAAAAAATAAGAGACTCTTTCAGGCTTTCTGAAGAAACTCAGAGACCATTATAGGCTAGAAGTCCATATTAGACCTATTGAACTCATTTCTGATCAAAGGTTCCTCAAAAAAAAAAAAAAAAAAAAAAATAGAAACTTATAGACTTCTTCTAATGGAGTCTATACAGAGGATCCTATTGAACTAATTTCTGGTCAAAGGTTCCTAAAAAGGTTTTAAACAATATATACTTATACACTCCCTCTGATGGAGTCTATACAGTTGCTCCTTTTTGACCTATTGAACATAGCTCTGGCTCAAAAGTACTTGATCTAGAACTTCCTATACATACTAATAGACTCCTTCTGATGCTTCTTAATCCATAGAAAAGTCCATATCTGACCTATTGAACTAATTTCTGGTTAAAGGTTCTTTAAAAAAAAAGGTTTTAAACAGTATAAGCCTATAGACTCTTTCTGATGTTATATTAGCTAAACGTAGGTCACTTTTTTCCCTCAGGAACATATTTCTAGCCCAATTGTAATTGAGTTGTAGGTTAATATGAAGAGAGATTTATTTGTTTTATTATTTGTTTTATTTATTTATTTATTTATTTATTTATTTATTTGACCTGCTGAACATATTTCTGGTAGATGAGTACTAGATCTTTAACTTTTTAAACACTCTCATAGACTCCTTCTGATTCTTCCTAAGCCATAGAGAAGTCCATATTAGACCTATTGAACTCATTTCTGATCAAAGGTTCCTCAAAAGTAAAAAAAAAAAAAAATAGAAATTCAAAGACTCCTGCTAATGGAGTCTATACAGATGATCCTTCTTGACCTACTGAACATAGTACTGGCCCATGAGTACTAGATCTTGAACTTTCTAAACATACTCATAGACTCCTTCTGATGCTTCCTAAGCCATAGAGAAGTCCATTTTAGACCTATTGAACTCATTTCTGATCAAAGGTTCCTCAAAAGTAAAAAAAAAAAAAAAAAAATAGAAACTCAAAGACTCCTTCTAAGGGAGTCTATACAGAGGATCCTTTTTTACCTACTGTAGTACTGGCCCATGAGTACTAGATCTTGAACTTTTTAAAAATAATTAGACTCCGTATGATGCTTCCTGGGCGGCACGGTGGTGCAGTGGTTAGCACTGCCACCTCACAGCAAGAAGGTTGTGGGTTCAAACCCTGGTTGCCCCTGGCCTTTCTGTGTGGAGTTTGCATGTTCTCCCCGTGTCTGCGTGGGTTCTCTCCGGGTACTCTGGCTTCCTCCCACAATCCAAAGACATGCAAACTAGGTTAATTAGTGTCTCCAAAAAATTGCCCTAGGTGTGGATGTGAGTGTGAGTGTGTGTCTGTCTATGTGTGGCCCTGCGATGGACTGGCGACCTGTCCAGGGTGTACCCTGCCTTTCGCCCAATGTTAGCTGGGATAGGCTCCAGCCCCCCGCGACCCTGTACAGGATAAGCGGTTGACGATGGATGGATGATGCTTCCTAAGACATATAGAAGTCCATTTTAGACCTATTGAACTCATTTCTGTTCAAAGGTTCTTCAAAATTAAAAAAAAAAAAAAACAATAGAAACTCAAAGACTCCTTCTAAGGGAGTCTATACAGAGGATCCTTTTTGACCTACTGAACATAGTACTGGCCCATGAGTACTAGATCTTGAACTTTTTGAACATATAGACTCCTTCTGATGCCACAGAGAAGTCCATATCTGACCTACCGAATATATTTCTGGGGAAATAGTTCTTTAAACATCAAGTTACTATACAGAATGAATTTGACCTGCTGAACATATTTCTGGTAGATGAGTACTAGATCTTGAACTTTTTAAACACTCTCATAGACTCCTTCTGATTCTTCCTAAGCCATAGAGAAGTCCATATTAGACCTATTGAACTCATTTCTGATCAAAGGTTCCTCAAAAGTAAAAAAAAAAAAAAATAGAAATTCAAAGACTCCTGCTAATGGAGTCTATACAGAGGATCCTTTTTGACGTATTGAACATAGTACTGGCCCATGAGTACTAGATCTTGAACTTTCTAAACATACTCATAGACTCCTTCTGATTCTTCCTAAGCCATAGAGAAGTCAATTTTTGACCTATTGAACTCATTTCTGATCAAAGGTTCCTCAAAAGTAAAAAAAAAAAAAAATAGAAACTCAAAGACTCCTGCTAATTGGAGTCTATACAGAGGATCCTTTTTGACCTACTGAACATAGTACTGGCCCATGAGTACTAGATCTTGAACTTTCTAAACATACTCATAGACTCCTTCTGATGCTTCCTAAGCCATAGAGAAGTCCATTTTAGACCTATTGAACTCATTTCTGATCAAAGGTTCCTCAAAAGTAAAAAAAAAAAAAAATAGAAACTCAAAGACTCCTGCTAATGGAGTCTATACAGAGGATCCTTTTTGACCTCCTGAACATAGTACTGGCCCATGAGTACTAGATCTTGAACTTTCTAAACATACTCATAGACTCCTTCTGATGCTTCCTAAGCCATAGAGAAGTCCATTTTAGACCTATTGAACTCATTTCTGATCAAAGGTTCCTCAAAAGTAAAAAAAAAAAAAAAATAGAAACTCAAAGACTCCTGCTAATGGAGTCTATACAGAGGATCCTTTTTGACCTCCTGAACATAGTACTGGCCCATGAGTACTAGATCTTGAACTTTCTAAACATACTCATAGACTCCTTCTGATGCTTCCTAAGCCATAGAGAAGTCCATTTTAGACCTATTGAACTCATTTCTGATCAAAGGTTCCTCAAAAGTAAAAAAACAACAACAAAACAATAGAAACTCAAAGACTCCTTCAAAGGGAGTCTATACAGAGGATCCATTTGACCTACTGAACATATTACTGGTCCATGAGTACTAGATCTTGAACTTTTTGAACATATAGACTCCTTCTGATGCCACAGAGAAGTCCATATCTGACCTACTGAGCATATTTCTGGGGAAAGAGTTCTTTAAACATCAAGTTACTATACAGAATGAATTTGACCTACTGAACATATTTCTGGTAGATGAGTACTAGATCTTGAACTTTTTAAACACTCTAATACATCTTGAACTTTTTAAACATATTCATAAATTCCTTATGTTGCTTCCTTAGTCATAGAGAAGTCCATATCTGACCTATTGAACTCTATTGACCTCAGATGGTACTCAAAAGGTTTTAAAAATTAGAAAATTATAGACTCCTTCTAATGGAGTCTATACAGACATTCCTTTTTGACCTAATGAACATATTTCCGTCCTAAGAGTACTTGATCTTGAACTTTCTAGACATACTCATAGACTCCTTCTGATGCTTCCTAAGCCATAGAGAAGTCCATATCAGACCTATTGAACTCAATTCTGATCAAAGGTTTCTCAAAAGTAAAAAGAAAAAAAAAAATAGAAACTTATAGACTCCTTCTGTTGGAGTCTATACAAAGGATCCTTTTTTACCTACTGAACATAGTACTGACCCATGAGTACTACATCTTGAACTTTTTAAACATACTCATAAACTCCTTATGTTGCTTCCTTAGCCATAGAGAAGTCCATATCTGACCTATTGAACTCTATTGACCTCAAATGGTACTCAAAAGGTTTTAAAAATTAGAAAATTATAGACTCCATTAGAAGGAGTCTATAATTAGAAGGAGTCCATCCTTCTAATGGAGTCTATACAGACATTCCTTTTTAACTACTGAACATATTTCTGTCCAAAGAGTACTTTATCTTGTACTTTCTCTGCATACTATTAGACTCCTTCTGATGCTTCCTAAGCCATAGAGAAGTCCACATCAGACCTATTGAACTCAATTCTGATGAAAGGTTCCTCAAAAGTAAAAAAAAAAAAAAAAATAGAAACTTATAGACTCCTTCTGTTGGAGTCTATACAGAGGATCCTTTTTGACTTATTGAACATAGTACTGGCCCATGAGTACTAGATCTTGAACATCCTGAACATACTCAAAGACTCCTTCTTGATGCTTCCTAGTCCATAGAAAAAGTCCAAATCTGACCTATTGAACTCTATTGACCTCAAATGGTACTCAAAAGGTTTTAAAAAAATAGAAACTTATAGACTCCTTCTAATGTAGTCTATTCAGAGGTTCCTTATTTACCTACTGAACATATTTCTGGGGAGAGTTCTTTAAACATCAAGTTACTATACAGAATGAATTTGACCTCCTGAACATATTTCTGTCCCAATAGTACTTGATTATGAACTTTCTAAACATACTCATAGACTCCTTCTGATGCTTCCTAAGCCATAGAGAAGTTCATATCTGACCTATTTAACTCATTTCTTCTCAAAGCGTACTCACAAGTTTTAAAAAAAATAGAAACTTATAGACTCATTCTAATGAAGTCTGTACAGAGGATCCTTTTTGACCTCCTGAAAAAAGTACTGGCCCATGAGTACTAGATCTAGAACTTTCTATACATACTAATTGACTCCTTCTGATGCTTCCTAATCCACAGAGAAGTCCATATATGACCTATTGAACTCATTCCTGCTCAAAGGTTCCTCAAAAGGTTTTAAACAATAGAAACTTATAGACTCCTTCTAATGGAGTCTATTTAGAGGTTCCTTTTTGACCTACTGAACATATTTATGGGGAAAGAGTTCTTTAAACACCAAATTACTATACAGAATGAATTTGACCTACTGAACATATTTCTGTCCCAGGAGTACTTGATCTTGAACTTTCTAAACTTTTTAGACTCTTTCTGATGCTTCCTAAGCCATAGTGAAGAACATATCAGACCTATTGAACTCATTTCTAATCAAAGGTTCCACAAAAGTAAAAAAAAGAAATATAGACTCCTTCCAATGGACTCTATACAGAGGATCCTTTTTGACCTACTGAAGATAGTACTGGCCCATGAGTACTAGATCTTGAACATTCTGAAAAAGAATGTTTTGTGACAAAGTTTTCATGCTCTCATGAAAGGGTTATTTCACCCAAAAATGAAAATTCTGTCATTATTTATTCACCCTCAAGTTGTTCCAAATCTATATACATTTATTTGTTCAGTAGAACACAAATGAATACATTTTGAAGAATGTTTCTAACCAAACAGTTGTGTGGCACCTTTGACAACAACTTAAGGGTGAGTAAAATCTTATGTTTTGGGTGAATCATCCCTTTAAAAGCAGTATTAAAAAATGGCATGAATTAAACAAGATTATTTTTTACATGCATAACCAAATGTGTACACCTGTAATGCATCTGTAGTATAAATTAAATGTAGTAGTAAATATTTATAACAGATATAACTCTAATAATTTGACATGTAGACAATTAAATTTAATATTTGGAAAATATAAGTGTGCATTTTATAAGATTTTAATGTTTTACCACTGCTGTAAAGATGCCACAAGAAATTATATCTCTCTGAATGGCATGCTCCCTTGTGCAAATGTCCCATGTTCCCGGGGTTCCCTTTGCTGTGGCAAACAACCTGTTGGGATGGATAACACATGTACAGGATAGGTAAGAGGAATTCTAGTTAAAAGGTGAAATAGAGAAACCTTTTCTACATACACACCTCCAATTCTCAGCTATTTTCTGACAATTCTCTTTCTGCTCACCAAAGGAATTTAGGTAGGTTATTGTTCTATCCACGATCTTGCAGTGCTAAACAGAAAATAGAAATAGCTGGTAACAAGTTGTATCAAACTCAGCAGGATAATATTTGCGTGTATTACTTATTTTGCACAATGCTCTGGTATTTCATGCATTGCACATTACCACTCATGACAACAATATTTTTTTTCTTTTCTTTTCTTTTTTTATATACATAAAAGATAAATAAAATCCTCAACTTAGAACTAGAGGAACTTACAAAGAAAGTCCAGTGATTCCCTCCCTCAAGGTATGGACCAATAACAGCTTCTGCCTGTTCAAGAATGTTATTCTGGAAATCAAAGAAAAGGCTAAATGAAACACTGCCATCTTGGATAGGAAAACAAATAAAAAATTTTAGTAAACCATGTGCACTTCATTATAATAGAACTACTACACTGTTTTGTATATTTACAAAGAAATAAAGCATCCAATTCACAGCACACTCAACAAAAAAATAACTCTAACGCTTTAGATTACAGCCCAGAAAGTACTGAGTAACTTAGACAAATTTACAGTGTAACTTTCTGTAGTTATATTGTACCTATAAAGTATTTGTAAGTATAAGCGCGAACAATATGGAAGGGGTAATACTATAATACTATTATCTACTATTATAATACAAAAATCTTACTTGGAAATATATAGCTACTCTAATTTAATGTAGTTACAGGGTAAGTGGTGCTTGTTAACCTCCTGTTTCATGTAGTAACAATATAAGCACAATAAAAATACATACGCAATCTAATATCGAAAACCTTTATTTGAAAAACAACTTATTGGAGTTGGTCTGAAGCGATAGTCTACAGTTTAAAAAGTTTAAAATAATGTAATTTTACTTACAAACACTTATCGTTTCCCTTCAGGAGACATTGATCCATCTATCAAAAAGCTATACAGAATGTATTGGTATTACATTAAGGTATGCAATATGTTCTTGCTAAATTGCTCCTAAATGTTAGATTGTTGTATTATAATAGTAGAATAAGTACCCCTTAGTTCTATAATACTTACAGTATCATTTTTTTTATTATCCTGGTTGTTACCACTTTATTCCCCAAACTTTACATTTTGTTCCCTTATACTTACATGTAATTACTTTATTGGTACACTATAATTACATAAAGTTACACTGTAAAATCGCTTTAATTATGCAGTACTTTCTGGGCTGTAATTTAAAGCGTTACCAAAATAACACGGTAAAAGTAATTCTTACCTTCACAAAACAATGACTTGTTGCCCTGACCTTCCCATCAAGAATATTGTTCAAGGTGTGGCTATTGATTGCCACTAAACCCGTTGCCTTCTAAATTACACATGACATTTTAAGTTTTAAAAATTGAGGTAGTAAAAATGAATGTCATGAATTTAATTGAATATGTGTTTTCTGACATAAAATGTGTAGATATCATTATATTACCATGCTGAACAGGTAAAATATGGCATCCATGATCTGAAATGTTTAAAAAAGGTATAAAAAAATAATAATAAATAAAAAAACATTAAAAAGATGTTTATACAGTAGGCTATAATGTTTAAATACAGTATTATAAATATACAGGCAGTATGTAAAAATGTATTAAATATAACAGAAAGTATTATTTTTTGGTTTGTTTTTCTTTTACCTCATCAGGAAGTTTCTGGTTTTGTAGAAGAGACTGAAAGCTGCTGATATATAGGGAATATGGCCCTATTTTCCCAATTTTTGTATCAGGGCTTACCTCTCCCGAAATCAAAAAGCCTAGAACTATATGGGTAAAGAAAAAAACACTTTTTCTGCTTTTTACTCTCCGTACAGTCAAACAAACTTCTACTAAATCACATACTGTTTCATTTGTGTATTAATTGCATGTAATTAAAAACCAATGGGTTTTAAAATATGTCCTGGAACCTCCTTAAGTAAGGATTATGAATTTAAAAAAAATCTAAACACACAGTGCTGGAGAGCTCCAAGAAAAAAAAAAGATTATAAAAATCATGGTTTAAACTGGAAGAGAAAATGTTTTGGGCTTACCATTCATTTTATTTGTACTCAGTGCTTCCTTCTTTAAAAAGAGAAAAAAAGCACATTAGTCCACTCCTGCCTCAAAAGAAGGCACATATTAGAGTGAAAATAAAATTGAGTAATTCTGCCCTGAGAGCAGCACATAGTTCACTAACAATAACACAGCGATATGAACCTATTGAGTACTCCTGCCCTGAGAGCAGTACGTAGTACACTAACATAACAGCGATTTGAATCTATTGAACACTCCTGCCCTAAGAGCAGCGCGTGATAAACTAAAATAGCAGGAGAGTTGAATCTATTGAACACTCCTGCCCTGAGAGCAGCGCATAGTACACTAACATAACAGCGATTTGAATCTATTGAACACACCTGCCCTGAGAGCAGCGCATAGTACACTAACATAACAGCGATTTGAATCTATTGAACACTCCTGCCCTGAGAGCAGCGCGTGATAAACTAAAATAGCAGGAGAGTTGAATCTATTGAACACACCTGCCCTGAGAGCAGCGCATAGTACACTAACATAACAGTGATTTGAATTTATTGAACACTCCTGCCCTGAGAGCAGCGCATAGTACACTAACATAACAGTGATTTAAATCTATTGAACACTCCTGCCCTAAGAGCAGCGCGTGATAAACTAAAATAGCAGGAGAGTTGAATCTATTGAACACACCTGCCCTGAGAGCAGCGCGTAGTACACTAACATAACAGTGATTTGAATCTATTGAACACTCCTGCCCTGAGAGCAGCGCATAGTACACTAACATAACAGTGATTTGAATCTACTGAACACTCCTGCCCTGAGAGCAGCGCATAGTACACTAACATAACAGTGATTTGAATCTATTGAATACTCCTGCCCTAAGAGCAGCGCATAGTACACTAACATAACAGTGATTTGAATCTATTTAACACACCTGCCCTGAGAGCAGCGCGTAGTACACTAACATAACAGCGATTTGAATCTACTGAACACTCCTGCCCTAAGAGCAGCGCGTGATAAACTAAAATAGCAGGAGAGTTGAATCTATTGAAAAACTCCTGCCCTGAGAGCAGCGCGTAGTACACTAACATAACAGCGATTTGAATCTACTGAACACTCCTGCCCTAAGAGCAGCGCGTG
Source organism: Moxostoma hubbsi (assembly GCA_032164185.1). Taxonomy (NCBI): domain Eukaryota; kingdom Metazoa; phylum Chordata; class Actinopteri; order Cypriniformes; family Catostomidae; genus Moxostoma; species Moxostoma hubbsi. The sequence continues at coordinate 687,241 of JAVLUX010000024.1, read as the reverse complement.
ATAAACTAAAATAGCAGGAGAGTTGAATCTATTGAACACTCCTGCCCTAAGAGCAGCGCGTGATAAACTAAAATAGCAGGAGAGTTGAATCTATTGAACACTCCTGCCCTGAGAGCAGCGCGTAGTAATATTGATAATAAGACGGACAGAAGAGGGATGAGGACCAAGACGGACAGAAGAGGGATGAGGACCAAGACGGACAGAAGAGGGATGAGGACCAAGACGGACAGAAGAGGGATGAGGACCAAGATGGACAGAAGAGGGATGAGGACCAAGACGGACAGAAGAGGGATGAGGACCAAGACGGACAGAAGAGGGATGAGGACCAAGACGGACAGAAGAGGGATGAGGACCAAGATGGACAGAAGAGGGATGAGGACCAAGATGGACAGAAGAGGGATGAGGACCAAGACGGACAGAAGAGGGATGAGGACCAAGACGGACAGAAGAGGGATGAGGACCAAGATGGACAGAAGAGGGATGAGGACCAAGATGGACAGAAGAGGGATGTCCAAGATGGACAAAACGACCCTCCTGATTTTGTAAAAGAAATCTTTATAGAGGTAAGTCATAGTTAAGGGCATTTTTCTTTATAATGTATGATTTAGGTCATAGTATGTTTTTATGATTATACGTTATTATACAAATATTCACAAACAGCTATAGCCTATACATTTTCACCTAAAAATGACCATTTGTCTTTTACTCCCTCAAGTAGTTTCAAACCTGTATGAATGTCTCATGTGAAACACAAAATAAAATATTTTGAGTCTTCAAAATATGATCTTTTGTGTTCTGCAGATGAAAGAAAGTGATACAGGTTTGAAACTACATGAGTGTGTGTAGAGCTGGGTGGTATGATGGTATATATCGTTACCGCGATAGAAAATGTTAAGCGTAACTGATTTTTTTATTCTGTGTATACCGCGACAGGTAAATAAGTGGGCGTGGTTAACTCATGTGCAGCGTAACCCTAACCGTTATTGTCAGAAGTCGGCATATCAGTTTTCCGGTTTACGACTGTTCAATGCCGCTATAAACAAACAAGATGAGTGCTGCTGTTGTACGAAAAATGAGTTGTTAAACACATCGAAGTTTCTAAGAACTGTAGGTGGATCTATCATCTAACGCCCGTTTCACACACACCTCGTTTGCAGTGTGTGTTGCGGTGCAGGAGCAACGGGTGTTATAGTGCTTTCACATATGATGCGTTTGCAGTGAATAACTGATCCGCGGCTGTACCACAAACACAAACTTTTTTGGTGACAGCGCTAGCAGTTGCAGTCGGAGGACAAATGCCGAGACTAAAACCGGTCCGTCCCGTTGCTTAAGAAACAACCATATGTATCACTTCACAGCTTTTTGTGTTTTCATGGAACAACTGTGGAGAAGTTTAATCACGGCAGGCGCGTGTGAAGGAGGAAGCAGATGTTGAAATGTATTGTTGATGCCGGTTCGGGACAGACGGTTTGAAAAAACATGTTTATATTGCACTTGATTATTATATTATTATTAACACCATATAATTCTGTATGTTTTCAAATATACTGTTAAACCATTTATGATAAGATTTAATTTCTTTTCATTAGGGAACCCCAGACAGTTAATATTGTGTAATATCATGATTTAATCACTAATTAGTCCAGGAGATTGCATGAATGAAGTGAGTGATATTATATGTTTTTTTTTGTTTTGTTTTTTAAAACATGATGTTACACAATATTTAACTGTCTGAAAGATTTTAACTGTTATGAAAAGAACATATAATTCCATATACATAATTTTTTTAACAAAAGCCACTAGATTTCACTCATAGCCTACAATCAGACATCATTTCAATTTATTTATTTATTGTTTTTCGATATATTTACGTTGAATGTGAGAAGTTATCAAGTGTCATGCCATTTATGAATGGAACTTTATGTAAGCAAACGTCAAGAATTTGTAACCTTTGTCCAATTTCGATGTTTTCACAGCTCCCTGAAAACTATCAACAAAACTAAAAACGTCTGCTATTCTTACTTTTATCAGATATATGAATGATTGAGAGAAAACAAGCTGTTTACAGTCCATTTTGAGAATGAATGTCGATCGTAGCTGGTCGTATTGTTGTCGTCTGTGTCTGCCGTGATTTAACTTCTCCCCAGTTGTTCCATGAAAACACGGAAAGCTGTGAAGTGATAAATTAGGCTGTTTCTTCTTTGGGTTGACATAAACATCATAAAAAGGTAAGCAACAGGACGGACCGCTTTTAGTCTCCGCATATTTGTCCACCGACTGCAACTGTGCTAGCGCTAAACGCTTTCAACGGAAAAAAAGTTTACCCTACTTCCGGTCTTGGTCACCATCTTGTGAAATAGGCCTATACAGGATCGTAGTTGATCATTTGCATGTTTAATTCAGTACATGCGCTGTTGTCTGTGTACACTCACTCAAAGTCAGCACACAGAGAGCCGTGTTTCAGACAGTGTGCAAACACCGAATTGATTCCTCATTCACGTATCCTTTCGCTTGAATGGAGACATTCACATAAAATCTTAAAATAACTGTCTCTGCAAGTATTTTGGAACCCTAACCCTACAGTAGAGAAAGAAATTGGATGTGTATCTTTATATTAGATTAGTGCATCAGGTCTTAAAGGGACAGCAGCCTATAAATACCTACTGCTGTCTCTGTCTAATGTTAATCAAACAACAAAACACTACCTTAACAAAGATTAATCCGTGTTTAATTTATTCAATGAACACTATGAAGTGTTATTAGTAATTATTACATTTCTGCATCTGAAAACTAATGTTAGGTCTTATTTTATTTGTAACTTTGCTCTATTTTATTGATCTATGCTTTTGTTTGGTTTAATTTGTTTATTTTTTCTTATTTTATTGCCGACAGGGTACTTGTCTTTATAGGTGTCCTATTATTCAGGGCTCCAGACTAACTTTTCCACTGGTTGCAGTTTTGACTTGAACTTTCTCAGTTGGTTGCACCAGCATATGATTTGGTCGCATTTTTATTTATTTTTCTACGCTAAAGCGTGATCTTTAGCGCGCGCTGCTCAAACGACAATGCACGACTAATAATGACTATTGGGACTGTCATATTACATATCATTATAAAGAGAACAATATTGTAATAAAACATTGTGAAATATTTGGGTTGAGTTGCCGTGTCGCGTTGTTCCAGGAAGAGCGCGTCAACCACATGAGTCATTCTGAATGGCACGAAACTTAGTTCAAGTTCACTTGTGCATTCACGTCATTTTGTGCAGATATAATTTGTAATATTATGTTTATTTTGTATATATCTGATTAATGTAATATAGGATGCGTTTCTTTGAGTTAAATAACGCACTAGCAAAATGCTCAAAGGTTATTCATTCAGCATGCGCCGCTCAAGCAGCAATGCACGACTTATAATAATGATGATTAATTTGGGACTGTCATATTACTAGCCTGGATGCCAGCCTGAACCCCGCCCACAACATTTTTTGGTCGGGAAGTTCGGTCTGGACCCAAAGTGCACCCCCTCAGGGTTAGGTTAGGGTTAGGGTGGTTAGGGTTAGGTTAGGGTTAGGTTATAGGGATAAAAACGAAGAGTGCACCCCCCTCAGGGGTGCACTCCATTTATCTCAATTTCTATAGGTCTTAGAGACTTGAAACTCCGCCCATATACTAATTAGGGGGCGAGGCGTCGATTGCACCTAGTTAGGAACCTCTAGCGCTACCAGGCGTCGAGATACAGAAGTGCACCCCCCTTATTTTTGCACCTAGAGAGCTGAAAGTCCGCCCATATACTAATTAGGGGGTGTGGAGTCGAATGCACTTGGTTTTGAAAATTGGTCAAAAACGTTGGTGCGGATGGATGGGGGACGGATTATGAGTTTTGTGATGCGGTTGCGGATGAAATAGTAGCCCATCCGCTCATCTCTACTGGGCAACTCCGCAGCCAATAGCTTCATTATTCATAGGTGTGGTTTGGGCGTAACGCGAAATAAACCAATCAGGGCGTCATCTCACATTCCCTTTAAGAGAAGTCGCGCTTGTTCTATAGCAGATTCCTATTATTACGGCGGATTTGCCAGGCGCACGCCAGGAGCGGTTCACAGCCGAGGAGAGCGATGTTCTCGTCAGAGACGTAAAACACAGAGAAGTGACATTGTATACATTGTACAATGTGTAAGCTTGTATGCTTTCATTATAAACTATCTATCTATCTATCGTAATAATGTATGATTTGCAAAAATGAAAATTGTTGCTTCTGTGTAGATGGAGAATCAAAGTGTATGCGCGTTGTGCACACGCTACATTGATTATGGTCAAGCATGCGCCCTTAAAATAGCATATGTATAACATGCGCAGCGCGCCACTGACTTTAAACTAGATTTTTTTGGTCAGTGGCGGAATTTGTTTCTAAACGTACAAAATAGCATGAGGGAACGTTTGCGCCGGAACACGCATTTCATATTTCATTCTGTGGAATAGAAGTGTTTTGGCTTTGGGGTGACGGAGTGATTTATTATATTTTTTTGCTTTGTTATCATTCATTACATAATTGCGATGAATTTAATCCTTTAATCCTTTGTACGTTATCATTTTGCAGTGTAAGATTACAGTTAACACCTTTAAATATTAAATAAATGTATTCATTTTATTTGATTTATTAAATAACCAATATCTAATTTTAACCATTGTGATCTTACCTAAATAAAATTTTTGTTAATGATAAAATTGTTTTTGTAAACAGGAGCAATCGAACCAGGCTGACATGGACTCAACTGATGAGGGCAGTGTCTTTATTCCTTCAGTGGAGGAGTCTACTGATGAAGACCTGGATTCAGAAGAGTCGAAGATTGAAGAGAAAGTTCAAAAGAATTTTAAAGAGACAATGTTTCATTCACTGAATGAGATTGAGCATGCAGAGCAAAAAATGACAATCAAAACAAGTCAGCACAATTCTAACGGGAAACGTATTTGGAACAAAAAACAGTACTGTGTCTTCTGTGAAAAGCCGCAAGGCAAAATATCTAGACATTTTGAGAGAAGCCATTCAAATGAGTTAGAAGTAGCAAAAGCCTTGAGTTTCCCCAAAGGCTCAAAGAAAAGAAAGGTTCTTCTTGAACAGCTTCGGAACCAGGGGAATTACTATCACAATGTAGGAATTTCGGATTTCCTTCCCTGCCCTGATTGTTTAGCATTTTTTATGAAAAAAGACTTGTGGAAACACACAAAGACATGTAGGGGACAGGGGGATGTGAAGAAGAAAAAAGGCGAGAGCGTGAGATCAGCTGCAGCCTGTCTGATTCCAATGGAGGCAAAGTGCTCTGCAGACATTAGAGCTCTGTTACAAACCATGCGCCAAGATGAAATAACAAAAACAATAATGAAGGACAGTTTGATTTGTCTTTATGGTGAATCGCTTTATACAAAGTGTGGCCATGACAAATCACAACATCACTATATAATTCAAAAAATGAGGGAGCTGGCCAGGTTTATGATTGAAGTAAAAACAAAATCTAAAAAAGTGAGGAACCTTACAGAGCTCTGTAAGCCAGAGAACTTTCTGTTAGCCGTCACAGCTTGTAAGGAAGTAAGCCAATTTCAACCAGATTTGAATACGTTTAAAACCCCGTCTCTTGCTCTGAAAATTGGATACACATTGAAGAAAGCCTGCCAGCTCAGTTTAGGACAATGTTTAATGGCTGGGGACAGAGACACTGAAAAAAAGTTGAAAAACTTCATTAAACTAATTGATAGTCATTGGCGTACCAACATTTCGAGTCAGGCCCTCAATACTTTGCAGCAAAGCAAGTGGAACAAGGGGGACACTATTCCCCTTACGGAAGATGCCATGGCTTTACAAAAACACCTCAAACGTGCGGAGAAGGTCTCAAAACAAAAACTCAGAGAGAATGTCAATGTTGCTGACTGGAAGGTCTTGGCTGAGACTTTGCTCAGTCAAATCATTCTTTTAAATCAGAGACGTGTAGGTGAAGCATCCAGATTGCTCCTTACATCATATGTGGGTCGAAATGTCAAGCCTCCTAATGAAGATGTGGTAAAATCACTGACTAAATTAGAACAACAGTTGTGCAATGAGTTGACTCGATTAGAGATCCGAGGGAAGAAAGGCAAGAAAGTACCTGTCCTTCTTACAAAGGACATGGTTGAGTCTATGGACATGTTGAATGAAAGCAGGAGCAAAGTGGGCATCGACGAAGACAATCCTTATGTTTTTGCCAGGGTGGGGGCTTTGACGCACATCCGTGGATCAGACTGTTTGAGGAAATTTTCTAAAACTTGTGGTGCAAAAGACCCAAGGAGCCTTACATCGACCAAATTAAGGAAACAAGTAGCAACTCTGAGTCAGATCATGAATTTAAAAAACAATGAACTTGACCAATTGGCCAAATTCCTGGGACATGACGTTAGAGTGCACCGCGAGTACTACAGACTGTCTGAAAATACTATGCAACTTGCAAAAGTAAGCAAGTTGCTTTTATCTTTAGAAAAAGGTGCAGATTGTTATAAAGGAAAATCTTTGGACGAGATTACATTTGGTACTGAGGGTGAGTAAAATGGATTTGGATTGTATTTAATGCATTATATCTGTGGTTTTGTGTTTTGTTTATATGACTTTTTTTTTTTTATTGTTTGCTTTACAGAGACTGAAAATGACACAAGCCCTGCTTCCAGGTGCCGGCAAGAGCATGAATGCCAAACCACAGAAATAGGTCAGTACTAAAGAGATCTAGTACTTAGCTATAAGGTGGTAATGGAAAGGTTGCTGATTTAAACCCTGCAAGGAGAAATCCACAACCATAGTGTCTTGGAGTAAAATGTTTTCTATTTTATCATCACTTTAAAGTAGGGCTGGTCGATTTTTTCCATTAAAAAAATGATTTTTTTTAAATAAAAAACTCGATTTACGATTCAATTCGATTTTATTTATTTTTTTAAATCAAGTAGAATTTCTATAACTCTCTGTGTTGAACTGATAATAACTCCTTTGTGTGTTAAACACAATCTACTTAATACAACTTCATTTTAAAGAAAAACAACAAATCCCCCAAAAATATGATCATAATCTATGACAAAAATGCTATTATAAACTAGATTAATGGATAATTCAGCACAATAAGTGCACAATAATTCTATAAAATCTGAACATTTAGGGAAAAAAAGATTTAGTGGGGAACAAAAATGAGACAAGTGTAACACTAAATCTGGTTAAACTTTACACATTGCTCTTTGTATTGTACATTCAGGAAAAAACAAGATAACAAAAATCAAAAGGATCAATTATTATATAGTCTGGTCTACTATACAATTGAGACATGTTTTAAATGTATAGCACAGCTGTTTAATGAGACAGCAATATATGATAGATAGGACAGAACAAGAAATGCTATTAATAATCTTTCATTGCGCAAAAGTATTATGATATGAAAGGCTCCGATAGAGTGCGTCACAAAGCGCTTATGCGCATCCCGAGTGCTGAATGATGCACTTGAAGCAACACGGAAAGTAACATCATGATTTAGTTACAGCAATAAAGTCCAGCAAGACAAAGTTGTTTTATGCGAAACCATAGACCGTTATCTACAGATCAAGTATAATAATAGTAACATTGAATCATCTTTGAGAGAGTTTCATCGTATTGACTGTCGTAACCAAACTGCAGAAACCCTGAAGGAAGATTTGGCGAATGCAAAATGTTGACCTGCCAACTCGATTTTTATTTCAAATCGATTTTTTCCCAGCCCCACTTTAAAGGGATAGTTCACATAAAAAAATTTAAATTCTGTTATTATTTACTCACCCTCGAGTTGAATTTCTTTGTTCAGCTGAACACTAAGGAAGATATTTTGAATAATGTTTGTAACCAAACAGTTTTGGGGCACCATTGACTTCTATAGTAGGAAAATAAATACTATGGAAGCCAGTGGTGAGCCAACACTGTTTGGTTACAAACATTTGGAGTGTCGATATAACTGCCCTTTCTAATGAACACAACAAGTGCAGTATTATCATACAACTTTTTCCAGATATTATGATCAATTTAGCAAATGCTTATCAACATGTAGTTTTGACGTGATTTAACTTTACATTGTTGTGATCTCCAGAAGCCTCAGAGAATGAAGATGAACAACCCTCTACCTCAAGAAAGTCTGTCGGTCACTCTCCTCCACACAAACAACACATTATAGAAATGTTCTCAGGTAATGAATATCTTGCTCTTAACTTAACTTATACAACCTGGTCAATTATTTGCTTGACATTTAATCATTTAGCAGACACTTTTATCTCTCAGAGAGTTTCTTTACCGTTTAAAATCACATGAATTTATACATTGGTATGATATATAACAATGTTCGCTAAAGTCTTGTATTGCACTGTGAAGCTCGCTTGCAGAGCAAAATAAATGTAGATACTATGAAGCCATTTGCGCATTGTGAGAAAGACCTTTAAAAACTTTATTTTACAACAATATTATAAAAAGGTTTTAATTAATAATAGTACTTGATAACAATTAATAATAAATGCAACATACAATTTCTAATCAATAATATTCCATCAAAATTTCAACAATACCAATGAAACACTAATTTGTTATCATTCACAGAAATAAATGTTGCATTTATGCACCACTTCCTTTTTAAAATTAACATATCAAAATGTATACTCCATTTTAACTCTTGATTCCATTAAGCCTTTAAACAATTCTACTATTTTAACTCCTCTTTCTTCATTTTTAATTTTATATGCTTTCCAAATAGCTTACTTTGCCTGGCCAATTAGTAATTGGAGAAGGTGCAGCACTCACTTTGAGACTTAAAATATTTAAACTTAAGGCGAGACACTGCAGATAAATAGGGTAAAATTATGGAATATGGTAAACTAGCAGATATCACCATGAAACTTTTCCCAGTTAATTACCTAAAAGTTTTATAAAATGAATTTTGACTCAAAATGTTTCAAAATAAAAGAAACTTAAGTCAAATTATGTGTAATCAAGAAAAAATATATTAGACAAAATTACAAAAATGTGAATTTATATTCTATTTAATAATACTAAAATAATTTAACAGAACTTTACAGAGTTGCTTACAAACTGCTTTAATGAGAGTGTAAGGGGTTTTACAGTCAAAGACCCAGAACCAGATATTTAAAAGAAGACTCGGAGTCAGAATTATAATAAATAAAAGAAAAGTTTTACTGAAGATAGTTTGCAGTTTCATCATTAGGAGTTCTGATCTTTCGCAAAACAATCCTTGGATGGAAACCTGGCTAGTGATGAAACCTGATTATAGAGTGAGGTTTCTTTATACATTTAGCTACAGCTTTTTTAACATTTAGTTTATTTTGACATTTTGTTTTGTGTTTCAGGAACGAAAGCTCCTAGGAGGCCATGGAGTGGCACAGAGCAGGGCGCTGTAAAGCACACACTGGGGAAATTCTTTTCCTTGACAAAAGTTCCTGGAAAAACAGAGTGTCAGTCATGTCTGGATGCAAATCCAGTCCTTAGGTCAAGATCTTGGGTTGACATTAAAAACTTTGTCCATAAAACTATTCAAACCGTGAAAAGGAAACTTGCTTCTTAAAGAAACCAAAGAAACAAAGAAAAAGACAGCATTCCTTAATTTTTATTTTATTTTTTTGTTAAAAGAATAGAAATCTTTTGTTTGTGTAAACTTTATGCACTTTGCCTACATTTCCTTAATCAGAGGAAGCAAGTAATCAGTAGAAATCAATATACAGTGCCTGCATAATTATTATGCAAGTTGATATTCTGATTATCTTTTTCCCCAAGCATTTTACAAACCACATTCCCTTGATTTTTGTACAAAATACAAAAGATTTCTATTTCTCCAATAGTGCATTTCCAGAGTAAGCACTTCTATCTTTCTTTCTTTGGTTGGAAAAATAGAAATCTTTTGTATTTTGTGTCAACTCTATGCACTTTACCTACATTTCTTCAGTGGAAGAAAGCACTTCATAAAGTCTGAATACAGTATGTGCAAAATTATTATTCAAGTTGATATTCTGATCATTGCTTAATTTTTCGATCAAGCAGATTAATGTGGTTTGTAAAATGCTTGGGGAAAAAGATGATCAGAATATCAACTTGCATGATAATTATGCAGGCACTGTATATTGATTTCTACAGATTACAATTTTTTTATGTTTTTATTGTCTGTTTGAGTTCATGTTAGTTTCTATGGTTATGCATTAGTTATTCCTTCGAGCTGTTCCTGTTCACTTTCCATGTTTGAGAGAAAGGACCACAGGTGCTGGAGTGTAGGTCAGAACGCAGGACTATTCCTTTTAACCTGCCTTGTCTTCTGCGCACCTTGAGTGTTCTATTAAATACGGTGTTGTTCCCTAGTCTTGGGTCGTACACCCAGTGTTGTGACTGTGACAAAATAAAGGGCACTTTTCCCATGCAGAATGAAAGGTATTGTTTTTGTGTATTGCTTACACACATTTCTGTCAAAATTCTTGTAGGAATGAACTCTGTCCTATAGGATTTTGGCTTCTGAGTCATATTATATATAACACACGTTTATTTGTTAAATTAAGACCCAAATTTTCTAATTTTCCATAGCAGTTTATATAATAAGTCTGCCATTCAAAAACATTTCAGATAAATGCCCTTTTTTTTAAACATTTCTATTCAACAAAAAACTGTTTTCAACACTGACAATAATCATAAATGTTTGTTGATCATCAGATCCTCATATTAGAGTGATTTCTGAAGGATTATGTGACACTGAAGACTGGAGTGATGATGCTGAAAATTCAGCTTAGATCACAGTTATAACACTTTACTATATATTCATATAAAAAAAACAAAAAAACAGCTGATTTACATTCCAATAATATTTCACTTTTTTTACCTTATTTTTGAACAAATAAACAAAACATCCTTAAAAACAAACAAATATCACTACTTATGTTATATATATACAACCCCAAATCAGAAAAAGTTGGGACACTGTACAGATTGTGAATAAAAACAATGCAATGATGTGGAAGTTTCAAATTTCAATATTTTATTCAGAATACAACATAGATGACATATCAAATGTTTAAACTGAGAAAATGTATAATTTTAACGAAAATTCATGATAAATTAAATTTCATGGCATCAACACATCTCAAAAAAGTTGGGACACAGCCATGTTTACCACTGTTTAAACTTTCTATATATATCAATGCATAATAAAAATGTAAGTACTCTGATAAAAAGAGTATAAAAATTGAGTGACTCTAGACCGTTTAATCTGCACTAAACACAGCTCATTATTTTCAACCGGGACGAAACAAAGGATTGGCTTAGGCGACTGTCACTCTCTCGCAACCATGGCAACCACCCTTTTGCCACACAGGACCTACCCACTTGCGCGTGTCCAGATCATACCTGTTTACATGCCCTTGTTTGAGCTTGAAGATGCAAAACTCGACGCAGGTCCTCTTCTCCAAGAAGTGCTCCTTTCCCTGCTCTTCGACCACCCCGTCCTCGGCCTCTACTTCCTCGGACCCTTTTTGCATGACCTCCTCTGCTTCGCCCTCAACCCCGTAACTGTCCTCGAGCTGACGATGCGGTAACATGACATCATGACTTTTGCGTAAACATACACGCCACTTTCAAGTCAAGTATAATACGCATTTTGAGCTATCCGCGTGTATGTGTGTATGTCTACGCCGTTAAATGTCCGAGCGAAACCAAGAGTCAACAATGCTTTCATCATGGAAACTCTTACATGCCGAACACCATATATGTTATGAATCTTACAAGAAATTCATCTTCATCACAGTGTAAATGATGGCAATGGAAAAACGTGTATCATGCAACCTGTTTTTAGCTTTGCCTTATAGATAACTAGCTCGTTAGCGAATCAATATATATTTTATACTTTACCAATAGCTTGATAGTGAATACTAAAATACATCTTATTTGTTTATCTTCATAATGATAAAGTTTGAGAATGAGAAAGAATTTTTTTTATTACATGTGATTCTGACATGATGTCACTACATGCACTGTGCTCCTTCCTCTCCGCTGTCTCAGGTAAATAATGCGTCTTCAGCTCAGTTGTCGGAGTCGCGCGTTCATGTGTTTTGGGGGCGTGTCTTTGGAAGGAGCCCAGAAAGGAGGGGGTGGAGTTAATGGAAATAATGAGCTGTCTTTAAAACAGTCGTGAGAGGTCTACAGACACTCAATTTTTATACTTTCTTTTTCAGAGTTCGTACATTTTAATTATGCATTGATATATACAGAAAGTTTAAACAAATTTGGAAAAAAGTTTTTTTTATAAATTTTCTACCTACAATACCTTTAACTGCTTGAACACCGATAAATGCTGCTTGCAGCTTTAATTATTATTATTAGGGGTTCAAGCACGAAGTGCTGAAACCCTATTGTAATTGTAAGGATTTTTATTATTATTATTCTCCGCTAAAACGCATCGTGCAGCCCCAACCGTAAGTGCTGGAGCTCTGAAACTTTGTCAGATGGTAGTACAAAAATCGAGGAGAGGTTATCAAATTATGAGCCCGATTGGCCCATAGGTGGCGCTATAGCAATCAATTGCGCGAAATGGCTCATAACTCCTAGACCGTAAGTCGTAGACTCAAGTGTCTTATATCATTGGAAAGCTATATTATATTTCATTTCCGGTATGCACATTTTTTCGCCATTTTGAATTTTGTTGAAAAACTACTTTTGCAAACTAGTATCTGTTTTTTCTGATCGGAACCAAACCAGTGCAGAAATGTTCTCTGGAGTCTAAAGATCAATAATTATTAAAAAAAAATTGAAATTTCTATTTAGGGTCGCTATGGGGCACAAATTGGGAGGAGCCTATTTTACAAAAATGGCTATAACTCGGGAAGTAAATGAGTTATCTTCACCAAACTCGAAACACTTGTGTAGGAGGACCCTTTGAGGTCACAGTAAAAAAACGGCGTTGATTGGCCACACAGTGGCGCTATAACATTAAAAAAAAACATAAAAAAGGGCTATGACCACAAGACCTTTATTCCGATTGACTTGAAAATTGGTATGCAGTGTCTTGGTCCAAGGCCCCATGTATGTGTATAAGGACATTGCCGTATCTCAAAAAACATGGCCGCCATCGGCCAATGAAGTTTAAGCACCTATGAGACAAGGTTAACGGAGGCCGATCGGATTGAAACTCTGGGCATGTTCGACTTGTGGCCCAAGAGGTCTGCAAGAGTTTTGAAAGAAATCGGCCACTAGTTGGCGCTAACGAGTTTTATGGCTCTATAATCACGTGGTTTTGCATACATCCCCACGAAATGCATATCATTGGATAGATCTCCTCATTCTGAACAACTTTGCCTCTAGAACCATTAGTGTCAATCAAATTGTTCTTTAAATATTCACGAATATGTTAAAAACCTACTTTTGCAAACTAGTCCCTGGTTTTTTGCCCGATCGGAACCAGACCAGTCTATGCCTATTCTCTGGACTCTCTAGATCAATAATTATTGAAAAAAAGTTGAAATTTTGCATTTGTTTTGCTATAACATGGTCATTTACAAAAGGGGGCATGACAAAATGCACCCAAAAGCCTATAAATCCTAAAGGAAAACTCAGAACTTCACAAAAATTGATGAGCATATGTGTCATAATATGCTGAAGAAGTATGCTCAGGTTCATGGAGATCGGACCATAGGTGGCGCTATAACTGTTAAAAAGCTTTAAAACCATATATTTCCTATGGTAAATTGCTAGTATTGGCTGTAAATGGTGTTTTTCACCTCTGATCATATCATAATGTTAGAACCAGTGCAGTACAATTCTCTGGACTCTCTAGATCAATAATTATAAGAAAAAGTTGAACTACTTCATGTGGATGGCTATAATAGGATGGCTTCAACATGTACTGTGTTGAAGCCATGTATTATTATACTTTCAGTGTCCCTGAAAGCGTTGATCTCTTTAATAAATAAGTTCCCTGTTTTTTTGGCGGAACCAAACCAGTGCTGAAGTGTTCTCTGGAGTCTGAATATCAATAATTATAGAAAAAAAAGTTTATTTTTCGATTTCCGGTCGCTAGGGGGTGCAAAAAGAACGTTGTGGGAGGAGCCTATTTTTCTAAAATGGATATAACTCCAGAAGTAAATGAGGTAGGTTTACCAAACTTGGTACACATGTGCCTGAGTTCAATCTGAGGTTACAGTAAAAAAAAAGCGCAACAATCGAACACTAGGTGGCGCTTTAACTTAAAAAAACCATAAAAGGGGGTGTGGCCACCTGACTGTTAGTCCGATTGACTTGAAAATTGGTATGCAGTGTCTTGGACCAAGGCCCCATGTATGTGTGAAAGGATATTGGTGTATCAATAATAATCCTTTATTATTAAAGTTGAGAGTAAGACTATTTAAAGGCGAGGTGGGAGGAAAATCAGGGAAAGGAGAAAATTTGTTCTTAACAAAATTACGAATCTGAAGGTATCTAAACAAATGGCTTTGTGGAAGGTCAAACAGTCTGCAGAGGTTCTCGAAACTGTTAAATAAACCTTCAGTATATAAATCTTTTATGCATATTAGACCGGAAGTTACCCACTGTCTAAATGACGAGTCTGTTGTAGAGGGAGGGAATAAATGATTTTTGTAAATAGGACCCAAAACTGATGCTGATGTAAATTTATAGTGACAGCGAAACTGATTAAAGATCTTAAGAGTAGAAAGTACTACAGGGTTGCATTTCTCACTTCTAAGTTGTGGCACACTCTCTTCTTCAAGAGGCATGTTGGATCGAGTCCATCTCCATAACGGTAAAGAGATATTCAGCCCGTGAGTGAGATTACTCTCTCCCAGTTGACCTGGAGACCCAACTGGCTATGGAGCACTCAAAGGGTGGGACTGTACTGATACTTTGAGCCCTCAAAACGCAACATGCAGGGTTGCCTGTGGTGCGGAAGGCTAGTGATCTCAAGTGCATGTCATTCAGGTCATATGCTGCAGACCAAGCTTGGGGGCTAAGCATTCTGAAAAATGACTCTGTCTAACAACTTGGACTGAAGCTTTCGAAAAAGGGTCAGTTTCAAGTGACACAGGGCCAAGATGGTCATGACCAACCACATAACAGGTACATGAAGAATGAGTTTATAAAACTGGCCTTCATATTGGCTGGAGGGAGCATCACTATCGTGTCCTTCGCCAGTAGCTGCGTACAATACAGGAGCACTGCTCAACACTAGGTGTGATGAACATCACTAAGTTTTCAGGAGCACGTCTGCTCAACACCCAGTGTGATAATAATCACTGAACCTAAGCAAGCTCCGGCGATCATGAATCGCATAGCCAAGTCCTCTTACAAACCAGGCCTAGGAGACCACAGACATACCTGAAGTGGGGCAGCGAGGTGGAAGACAGAGATGTGAGTGTGCAGTGGATGGCAGAGGATACGTGAAAAGGCGCATGACCGGGTCCTCGAACCGCACCAAGCTGCTGCCTGGCGACTAAGAGGGGGCTGAGAGGTGCAAGGCTATTCAGGGTCACACACTGCCAGACTGGCCCTCTTGGGACACAGGAATAGAGAATTTTGCTCTTTCTGCAAATGTGGGTACAGCTGACCCCGTTTTAAAGGAGCCAGCTGGCCCTCCAGGGAGTGAATCAGTGGCCACTCCAAGAGCAACCTTTCCATTCCTGGGTGGCCCATCCAGGTTTAAAGTTTCCGCTGTCGCTTACCACCTGGGATGGCAGCGCCTGAAAGGGGCTGGGCAGCCTACCCTCGTGCATGTCCATGAGTGCCAGCTAGACCTGTAAAAACGCCATGGCATGCAAAGAGGAGGCGGCTTGCCCGTAAGCTCTGACCACCAAACCTGAAGCGAAATCAGAGGCCTGCCAGGGGAGACAAGGATCCCCCAGATACAGCGGCCATTGGACACAGTTGTACCTGTAAACGAAACAGACCGCTCCACTAGAGGGATAGCCTCAGAACCCTTCACCGCTCCTCCCTCAAGGATAGTGAGGGGGGAAGAAACATGCAGGCAGTTTTCTGCAGTAAAAGGTGCCATCCACAACCTAGTAAGCTCTCCATGCACTTCGGGAAAGAAGGGCACTGGGGCGGCAGCAAGGCCTGTCCCAATATACCAATCATCCAACCAAGACTGAGCGGGACACAGCATAGCTGACAGTTCTGGATCCAGCCCAAAACACGTGATGCGACAATTGTGACTGTTACAGAGAGACAGGGAACGAATGCATCCCGAAACGCACGGGCTGAATGACATCTTTTGTTTTGTTTTTTGAAAATTACGCAAAAGCACCCGTATTGCTATTTTGGGAAATGGGACCGTCACCAGTGCCGGAGCACACAGGGGAATGGCTGCGGCAACACAGAATCAGCAAACTGAAACAGTGAAGCACTCACTTCTCGTCCTCTAACCAACCGTCAATCACACAAACAAATAGAAATTTGATGCTGTTAAAACAGTAGTTGAGAGCTCAAGAAGCTTACAGTCACCGCTGCACTACACACGCTGTAAAAACACCAACACTGGGACACTGTGTTCCCTCAAGAACACCGATACTCGCTTGCTGTGTAAACAGTAGAAACTTCAGAGACATCCGATCGGCTCCGAAGCGAAAGGCAACTGGTGCGTACGTCCACCTCCGTGTTTATACCTGCGCTGCGGGGCGGAGGTTGAATTCGCTTGATTAAATAGTAGTAAGAAGATGACAGGCTCTGAGCATGATCCCCATTCAGTCGACGTTGACTATTTCTGATGTCCTCGACTAAAGGGAACAACCCTCAACTCTGTTTAATGACAGAAATGTAATAATTTTGTTAGATTGTGTCATAAAACTGCAATCGTGAGATGAATCCAAATGTAATAATTTTGTTAGATTGTGTCATAAAACTGGAATCGTGAGATGAATGCAATTTGTCACATTTGGGTAAATTGTCAAAGTCAGGTGTCTATTGAACATCATCCAGTAGCACTTTTGTCCTCAAATTCATTAAGTCAGTGAAATATTGATATATTTTCCATATTTTAATGTCAGAATTCTTCTTACCAATCTATCTTCCATTACTGTTCTTCAAAAAATTATGGAATTTCAACACTGTTTATGTTGTAAAACTGTATATAATCATATACATTAGACCAGGGTTCCTCAAACTCGTCTAAGCAGGCTAATCATGGTCTTCAGGATCACTAGAAAATAACAGGTAGGTAAGTTTGATCAGGGTTTGAGCTAAACTTTTCAGGACAGTGGCCCTCCAGGAGCGAGTTTGAAAAACCCTGCATTAGACTATCAAGAACAAATGAGCTCCTCCCTTCCCTTTCTCTATCTCTCTTTGTATGTTTGTCTCTATCTGTACTCTACTATAGTGCCGGGCAGGATGACCCAAAATTGATATCACAGTATTTTATATTAAATATGTGCACATACAACAGTGCTGGTACATGTTTAGAGCACTAGTGTATATGAAACATGTCCATAAAAAACTTAAACGCGCTCAGCAGTCCGGTCTTTATCTGATCTATATGATTCACGTGGTAAGCGTTGTTAAACTCATCTCAGAAACCACTCTCTTGCACGTGCTGCATGTTGTTTGAATTCTCCGCTGTAATGCGATCTCGGCTGTGCCCTCACTACAGTGTAATAGTCCCCCTCGAACAGTGTCACGCTGCGCTCCAAACCTTGTTTTAGAGACATAGCCTACGTATTGCGGTATAATAAAAAGTCATATCATAACAAAAATAAACACCGGTTTTCAGTATGAACCGGTATACTGCCCAGCACTATGTAGTCAAGTTTTAATTAATTATATGTAAATTGTATTTGTACTCCTTTTCTTATGTACATTGATAAAAAAAAAATTCTCTTACACAGGGCAAAAAAAAATATTCTAAATGCCCCTTGTGCAATGTTTCCTACGCTGATATTCGACAGCATATCCGTAAATATCACAAAGTACATAATGAGACAGAAGTAAAACTTCTCGTCGGTTACACAACTGGCCGGTAAGTTCTTGTTTGGTAACACAATTTTACAATCTTGATGTGACACATTGTGCCTCATTCATGTATCAATACCATAACAGTTTTCTGTGTAAATCATTCAGAAAGCTTTTAAAACTTTATTTATTTTTTGAGAATTTTTCTTATTTTTGCTTATCAATTCAGTATTTTTTTCAGACACATTTCTGGAAATCAAGTTTTATGGTCAATAAGCCACAGGGTAATTAATCAACATCTGTAACAATGACCTAAATGGGTCTGTGTACTGAATTTGCACAATGCTGTCACACTTAACTGACCTATCATAAAATTATTTTCCTTTGCTATTATTGTGCATGAAATAACAAACATGGCCTTCCCCTTTGTCACATCCCTGTCACACATCCTCCACTTAACTCTCCATCTAACAACTCTCACTCGGTTTGCAGTGTGTATGAAGTGGGTTTTTTTTCTTCTTCTTCTTCTTTTTGGGCCCATGTTAACATGCAGCAGTGTAGCCATTGTTTCAGCATCTTATGTGAAAGCACAATGAGTCCTGCTTCTGCATCACATACTTACTGTAATACACACTGCATATATACTGCAAACGGATCTTGTGTGGAACAGACGTCAGTCATGGTCTGCTGGTCCAACATTATATAATATTTAACAGATTATCAATATATATGTATAGAAATATATATATATATATATATATATATATATATATATATATATATATATATATATTTATATATATATGTATATAAATATATATATATATATATATATATATATATATGTTAGTGCTGGGCAACGATTAATCGCATCCAAAAAAAAAATTTGTGTATACATTATATATGTGTGTGTACTGTGTATAATTATTTTGTATATAATAATACACACATATTCATGTATTTTTTCCATGTTCTGTATATGTTAGTTTTAGTTTAGTTTAGTTTAATTTATTTATAAAGCACTTTACAACTACACCTGCAGAACAAAGTGCTGTACAATCAACAGCATAAAACAAACAACACATAAAAACAACATGCCACTTACAAATACAGATAACTAGCCCAACCTCTCAAAGGCTAAAGTCAAGAAATAATTTTTAACACTGGTTTTAAATACATTTAAAGAAGTGATCTCTCTTAGTTCAAGAGGCAGACTATTCCAAAGCCTCGGACCTGCAACAACAAAGGCCTGATCACCTTTTAACTTTAAATGAGATTGAGGGACAGAGAGCAATGATTTATTATTTGATCTTAAAGACCTAGGTGCTTGATGAAGAGCAATAAGCTCAGATACATAAGCAAGAGCTAACCCATGTACTGCTTTAAAAATATACACCAGAGTTTTATATTTTATCCTGAAATCCACTGGTAGCCACCTAAGAGAAGCTAAGACAGGAGAAATATGCTGACCCACCAACATCCGTGCCGCCGCATTCTGGACTAACTGCAAGCGTGATATAGTGGTCTGAATGGACCCTACATACAAAACATTACAATAGTCGAAGCGGGACAGAACAAAGGCATTAATAACTTTTTCTAAATCTTTTCTCAACAGAATAGACTTTAAAGGTGCAATAGTCCTAATCTGGAAAAAGCAACTCTTAACCACGGCACTAATCTGCTTATCAAATTTCAGATCTGGGTCAAACACAACACCTACGTTTTTTTACTTGGTCATGGCAATAGTTTGACCATGTGCCAAAGTATGTTGCAATATCAAAGCATCCTCTGTCAGGACCAAAAAGCATGATCTCAGTTTTACTTTGGTTTAACTGAACCAAATTATGAGTCATCCAGCTCTTAACCTCCTCCAGACAAGCCAACAGTGCGTTAGAACCACAATTCGCTCCTGATCTCAAAGGGAGATAGATTTGTGTATCATCGGCATACAAATGGTACGACATGCCATATTTAAAAAAAATCAAACCCAGGGGCAACATGTACAAAGAAAATAAAATTAGGCCTATAACAGAACCCTGTGGAACCCCACAAGTGATGGGCACTGCTGTTGAAACAAAATTACCATACTTTACTGAGAATGCTCTATCGGTAAGATACGACTTAAACCACTTTAAAACTGTCCCACATATTCCAACCAATTGGGTTAACCGCTGTATGAGAATCACATGGTCTATTATATCAAAAGCCGCACTCAAATCCAATAAAATCAGTGCTGTAGCATTACCTGCATCTCTGATTAAACGAAGGTCATTAACAGCTCTCAAGAGTGCCTATTCTGTACTATGACCTGCCCTAAAACCAGACTGAAATTTATCTAAGATGTCATGTTTACTTAAAAATGACATTAGCTGTGCATAAACCACCTTCTCAAAAACCTTTGGCAAGCTTGGAAGTTTTGAAATAGGCCGGTAATTCTTTAATTCAAATGGGTCTAAGTTATGCTTTTTAAGAAGTGGCTGAATAACCGCTTGCTTGAGGGCCACTGGAACAATCCCATTAGAATATATGTTAGAATATATATACTCGGACAATAAGGTTAGAAGGATTCAGAGTAACTTTAATGAAGCTTTTAGATGAACAAACTGGGTCCCGTTTCAATAAGGAGGTTCAACCAACTCTGAGATAAAACTTGAACTCTGAGTTGACTTACTCTGAGATGGGAAACTCTGAGTTTTCGGTTACAGAACAGCTGAAATGAGTTAGTTCAATCAACTCTAAGTTGACTGACTCTGAGTTAAGCACGTGCACCACAACTATAAAAAGCCATTATCAATGGAGCGCAGATATTACGAGTCACCATGGCAACAAGCGTCAGACAAAAAGAGGTCTGCATATGTCTCCCCAGCAGAACTGGATGTGCTTATGCAAGCATATGCAGAATTTGAACATGTATTTAAAAAACAAAAGCAACACGGCTGCAGCGACGAAGGACAAAGAGTTAGCTTGGGAGAAAATAGCTGCTCGAGTCAATGCGTAAGTTTACATTTTAATTACTTTTAAACAGTGTTGCGTGTAATTAATTACTTAGTAATCTAAATACTATAATTTAATTAAAGACTATTAAACAATTCTGTATAAAACATTAGTGGATTTAACATCAAATTTTAAAAAGCATATTTTTTATGTAACCTTCTCCCTCTAGTTACACACTTTGGTCAATTCAAGAATAAATCATGCAATTGTATTGTTAATTTGAAAGCATTAGAAGTGCAGTTTCTTGTCTCTCTTTATTGTTCAAGTGGTTGAGGTTGATTTGTGATTTAGAAAGTAATTAATAAGTTGACCAAATGATTAAGTAGACCGATACTTTCTAGAGATAGTAATTATTACAGTAATCTAATTAGACTTGTTGAAGATGTAATTTGTAGTATGTTCTCCATCCCCGATGTTATAAAGAAAACTACCATTTGCAAAGGAACGTAAGGCAACACAAAGCATCTGCTCGGATGTACTACTACTAAGATACTACTGTAAGAGCACGGCCGCGATGGTTGATGTTTCTGATGTAAGGATGGATGAGATTATGGATGTATCTTATTGACTGTAAAGAAAAACGGTATCGCTCAAATAAAAATGAATGGGGATATGACAAAAAATCCATTCAAGAAAGTAATGCCACATGAGGATGGTTGATTTCCATGGTGCTTTTTTAAAAGCTTTTAATGAGTTACATTAAATGCTTAAAAAAATTAGTAAGCGATGTAATGATATGTACAGATTGAAATGTAATGATGATTTGTTTTGTAATTGGCTCTTTATTTTTACCTACTTTACAGGGACGTAAAGAGGTGTTGGTGCATTGGTTGCCTTGTCCAGCCTGGTAAGAATAAGTAAACCTACATGGCCACTTAAAGGTGCTATCAGCGATTGTGGTTGATGTCACTTCTGTTTGTGTTTGAAGCGAGATCCCAAACAAACCAAGTTAGCTCGCCCCTCCCTCCCGTTTCATGACCATTAATCAAAAAAAAATGATCACGCACGCGCATTTCTTAAAGCGACAAAAACACACTATATTCAGATTGACGGTCTACCTCAATGATGACTTATTCTGCTGGGTAACTCATTATAGTTGTTTTCTAACATAATTGTATAACCAAGTAAATATAATATCCGTTACTTACACTTTCAATATTGTTTATTTTAAAATAGTCTAAAGCAGAAATTGTTTATATATTTTTTTTTTAGTTCGTATGCATGAACATTATGTTATAAACTACATAGCTAGCTTCCAGATTTTCTCCCAGCTAACAGAATAGTAATTTGTAATATAAATGGTTTCTAGCAAGTTGTCAGAACGTTGCCTATTATCATTTATTTACCTTGTACAGTTCTGTACGAGGGAGAGGGAGAGGTCGAGCTCGGGCTGCTTCCCAAGAGCTACAGCCTACCACAGCTGATGTTGAGCGTGTCCAGCTGATGCGGGAAAGACGACTGGCAGTCAAGCAAGTATGTTAGCATCAAAATTCAACATGTCTTAAAAATCTTGGTTATCAAATCCCACATTACATGGTGATGTATAAATACGTCTTGAGTGAATGTTGTAATTTTAATTTATTTTTACTTATTACAGGACAGAATTCAGCATGTGAACCTGAACGAATGTCGTCAGCTGCTACAGCGCTGTCTGGCTAGGGATGTAAGTCTAATTTTCGACCTTCTTCCATCAACTGAGGGCAACCCTGCTGCCGCTCCCCCTCCTGTAGCTGGACAGCCTCACTGCTGTGTCTGCGAGGCCTGCAGGGAGATGCCAACTGACCTGGAGCGGAAGTGCTCTGGGCAGCCTCCAGAGTACTGTATCTCAAATCTGCCTCACATGGACCTTTACATAATTGATGAAGGGGTGCTAAGGCTTTCCCGGAGGATCTGGAATGATGTCAGGGCTACCTAGGACCTTCCAGACCCCGGTGAGAGCTTGAAACAATTTCGTTATGCTGCCTACCGGCAGTTTGTGGTGTGGCAGTATGGGGCACTTGGCCATGGACACAGGGTGGTGATCCCAAGTTGCTGTGTATGGAGGATTAGGGACCGCGACCCAGACCCACATGGGCAATACACAGGTTACATTCCAAGTAGGGTGTAAGTAGTGTGTATAATAAATTATGTAAATACTTTTTAATTTTCTGATTTCAATGTTTTATTTATACATAATTGTAATAGTTCCTTTTTTATGTTGATTTTTTTTTTTTTACAATACATTTAAAAAAATTAATAAAAAATATTACAACTTTTGTTGATGAAAGTTATTTTTAGACTATCTGGATTCTGAATTAGGACTGTAGCCAAGTTGCAACACAATGTTGAAAAAACACTAGGCAGTTTGGTCAATTCTTTCTTTTCTTATTATTGGTCCTCGTCCGATTTTTTTCTTTCATTGATGTGTCACAATCTCACAGAGTGACCTGTGGAAACAAACAACACATTATGAAAGGGTTATGGATGAGCAAATTAATTGCATTCCTGCTTAAAACGAGCGTTCGTAAATATTTCCAAGATGTACTAGTCCATGACACCTGAGAGATATGCAGGTGAAAATAATAAACAATTGATTTGCAAAATGAGAAATCATGTTTATTTTCTAAAAACAAAATAGAAAATTGAACACCTCAATAGTGCTTTAGCGTCTACAAACTCTCAAGTCTCAGTTAAGCTCAAGTGCCAAAAAAAGGCCACACCAAAGCCAATATCCATCAAAAAGGCCTTGTCAATATACTGGATAAATAAATGAATGTTAAGTAAAATTAAATCGTCAAAGTCTACTTGCACTGGATGTGCTGGTCATGACCTCATCTCCTAAATTAAACATCTGCGATTTAGCAACTATTAACATTCTTTAAAAACGTTATTAATGTTTAGTAATAATGTTGTTAGGACATTATTTCCTAACGTTCTTATACAGGTTGCTGTTATACACTTTATTTTTGTATAATGTTCTTTTGAAAGTTAGGATAACATTCTATAAAAACATTAAAATGTTAGAGGATAATGTTCTAAAAATGTTATGTCTAAACATTTAAGGAATATCGTCACAAAACATGTATAGTTCCCAGAATGTTCTTCTAAGACGTAGGATGACGTTCTGGTTTATGTTTGGTAATATCCTTGTTAAAATGTTTAGTGATAATATTTTTTAGAACATTGTCTATCACAACAGTCATAAAACGTTTCCAGAATGTTCTTCTAAAAGATACAATATAGCCTACTTTAAAAACACATTTTAAACATGTTTTTAGTTTTAACATTGTTGGAAAATTATGCCATAACATTGCTATAGTTTTTTTACCTCCAGTTTGTTAAATGTTCCCAGACAGTTTTATTTAGAGTCGAACTTCATGCTTTAATAACATGCAAATGTTGTGTAGTAACATTTTTAACTTTATTAGCTTTAACAGAAAGTGTGCACATCATGAAACAGGATAAATTTAATAAAAAAAATATATAAATATATAAAAAATCTGAACATTTTTAAACATTACCATGATGAATAAAATAATAAACTGCTCAAGAAACAAATATTAATAAACAACAATCTCAACATTTTGTATTAGCAAATTTATTCAGCACATTCTAACATGCCGCATGCTCTATCATCAGTGGATGGTCCTCCACTATCCACCTGTATAGACAATAATATCAAATAAAATCAGAATAACTTATGATTTCTTAAAAAAGTAGATGCTGTTGTCTTTCATGCATATAAAAATAAAAAATAAAATGTACAAATAAATAGGTAAATAAATACAAATTAATGCATTACAATTAAGTAAATATAAAAATAAAAAACAAAGTAAAACAAAATATAGTTATAAATACATACAGAAAAAACATAATTTTTTAAAAACAAATTATTTATTTATATTCATATATTTTCCTATTATTAAATGGATTTATATATATTTTTTGCAAGTTTAATCTTTCATAAACAACAGGATACACAAATAACTTATTTATATTTACAACAAAAAAGATGGATAAATGAACCAAACTACTAAAAACATTCAAGTAAATGTCAATTATATGCAATGTTGCAAACGAGTATTTTCTTTGGTTTTGTCAAATGAAAAAACGTTATTTGAAAATTTGCATTACCATCTCAAACCACCCTGTCACTAAAATCCAATTTATATCATGTAAATTTGCAGCTACATGTCAGCTAAACTGTAATGCAGTGGGTCAGTTACTTTTTTCATGAGTTCACCGAACGTAGCTTAGCTTTAAGATAGGCATAACAAAATTTTCTGGCTAATACATTTTCATCTTTGATCTAATCAAGTTAGTGTTGTCACGACAGTGCAATTTCGAATTTCAATATAATGCTTTTAAAAAATAAATTGACACAAGTCACCTAAATTTATGTGAAAAAAGCATAATTTGCTGAAAAGAAAATACATCCTTGTCTTTTAAACAAACAATTAACACTGACCTGAGACACTCTTATCTTAGTGTATCAGCTACACAGTTTTCTATTGTTTTTTGCAGAGTCGTGGGGTGGATCTAGTGGCAGGCCTCTAAATATAAAGAAAGGCAAAGAGGGAAAAAGCAAGAATGAGAAAAGTATTTAAGTACTTTAATGTAGCTGAAGCAGTAATTTACAAAGTAGTTGTAGCCTTGTAGTTTCTGCAGTGTAGAGAGTAAATGTGCGCATGGTTGCTAGATTGCAAAGATTAAGTCAAACACATCAAAAAATGCATAATGGGTCGATTTAAAGTCTTCACATCTAGCAACTGCAAGAATGAATGCTTGTGGTGGATTAAGGAAAAACAGTTGCCTCTTTTCATCGATAATAAAGGGAGATTTTGTAATGTTGTATTTTATTAATCTACAGTTTAGCCTTGTCTTTTTTTGTGAATGATGTTGTGCATGTGCATGTAGTCAGGTATTGTTTAATGACATTGGTGTCGTCTCGTCGGTCATCCTTATTCATAACAAAAAGGTGGTCACCAAACATTTTTCATTATCATTTTAGTTAGCAAAATTCACACTAATAGGAATGGTCAAACACACAAACACACTAATCCCTCTCCAATTATATAGTAGGTTTGAGAGTGAAAAGGTCTTGGGTTACAAAATAACTTAAAAAATAAAAACAACTTACGGATTATGGTGGGATATATAGCCATGTCCTGAAAATGTATTTTACCCTTTCGACCCTTCAAACTATAAATGGCCCAAAGAGTATTTGTCCCAATTTTCCTCTTTATGCGCCGTACAGAGTCACCAGGAGTTTTACCTCCCAGCAGTGACAGGTAATCAACCTGTAAAGACAATCAATGCAGAAAAATAGTTATCTGATAGCACAAGGCTTGTATTTCCCAGTGATTTCCTTTCATTAGGTTTGACACTTAAAGTAATAAAGTTGTGAATTTTTCTTTTCCTGGATCGGTTAGAAACACGCCTCAGAATGTGAGTCTGAAACTGCTCTGTAGGGCTTTGATTATGACAAGAATATGAGTATGACGAAGTCAGGCTAATATAAATGTAAAATATTTAATCTTTTATAAAGTTTACCATTATATATATATATATATATATATATATATAGATACACACATCCATTTTAGATTCAGTAACCCTGCCCCAAACGTAACCATTTTATAGATAATATAAAAATAATAAATAAAATTAAATTGACAAACAAAAACGAGTAGAAAAAATACAATTGTTGAAACAATATTGCATTAATAAGGTATTTTGCCACCCTAATACATCTAACCTACCCATAACCATTTCAAAATATAGCCTATGTACTTTTATAGAAAAAAACATAACTAGCAGACAAGTGTAATCACGATAATGTATTACTGGAAAACGGTCCAAATTCAAATGAAGATGTGTTGCAGTTGCAGTCCTCTGTGTCATTATATTATTAAGCTAAAGAGCAGAATTTAACTTTTTTGTTATATATGAAATGTGTTGTAATAACTGATCTATATTGAGATCAGGTCTTAACGCTTCTTTAGGCGCCATTTTGTGTATTTCAAAATTATGCAAATTTATGTTTGAATTTAAGCGCGATTTGACGTTAACGGTCGCTGTCTGAATTTGAATCTGAAAGGATTCTAAAGATTTGGATTAATTTACAGTGGTTTATTGACTTTTGTGAATTGATGTTGCGTTTACAGCAAACGCATAGTGTCCCCGCAAACAAAATAAATACTCGGCAACGTCGCATAGGTTAGTTGAGCGATTAAAGAAATGTTATTCATTTAAAAGCGTAGACTTGTTTAACAGTTAGTAATCATTCGAAACGAGCACCACAATTATGTATCCTACTTATGCACAAGAGATTAAGTTAGCATTAACAAAACACATTCCCCAAAACTAATACTTTTAGCCAGGATCTCATAAAAAAATGAAACCTCCCTCAGTCACGCACTGTAACGGTGACTGTCTGCTAAAATGATCTTGCAGGCTAACTTTCCGTCCACATCAGGTCACATAATTTGAACAAAACAGGAAGATGGACCTAGGGCTACTAATTAATGAAAACAATATCTATAATAATATATATTAACCTACTTTGAGTTATCCTTACCTTTTCGCAGCACGAAAACAGGTAGATTACGGCTTTCAGGTTTGCTCTCCGAAGGATGACGACTGACAAGTTTTTTTTAATTTTTTTAATTAAACATTAGACAAAACATACAAACAATAACATGACATCCAAACAGACAACAATACAAGATCATCCAAAGATAGTTTAACATAAGAAGCTAAACTAAAATATAAAGAAAAAAGAAAGAAAATGTATAAAAAATAAATTTTAAATAAAGGGGTAAGTTTAACTGTTTGTATACTGTTATAGCTACGAGCAAGTTACACACCAGTAATCAGTATTGAGGAGAAAGAGAAACATCATATAATCTTTCACGGTTCAATTATCTTCAATTCTTTGGCAAATACAATTGTATCAGTGCATTTCTTATTATCTATACATTTAAGAGACTCAATATACAACATTAAATCAGCCAAAAAAACTTCCAAACAAGGCTTGGAGTTATTAAATCTACTCTTATTAATGTGAAATTTGCCTAATAGAATCATAAGGTTAATCATAAAATTTACAGATGTAATTTTTGACTCAAAATATATGATAACATCTTTGGATGAACACACAATTATGACCTGATGTCCGTTGAAAATATGTTGTTAAATTTTCCCAAAAAGTTTTGGAATGATGACATTCAAAAAAAAGTTTTTTTTCTGGCTGATTCAGACAAAATTAACAATTCTCATCAATCTCCATAAATTTTGATAAAGTGTAATTACTAACATATACGTTATGAAGTATTTTTAAGTGTATTTCTCTATATTTATATATATATTTATATATAGGATGTGCTTATGTGGCTCAAAACTTTTATCAAAATCCTTGAACTGTGTAATGTCCCGGATGATATGCGACTTGGCTCCTGTATCAACCATGAGACCTTGTTCCCTCACCCCGCTGATCAGGACGGCATCCACTTGGCCCACCTTAAAAGCAAAGGTGTGGTCCTCCTCATCCATCACCTGCTTCACATTATCCCGCTTTCTCCACTTGCAATTCACATCCCTGTGCGTGGAACTTTTACAAGAATTACACCACTGTCGCTGTTCTCTATGCTCACTCGTAGTAGAAATGCACTCCACAGCCTTATGTCCCTTCCTTCCGCAGTTAAAACAGGTCAATTTCATATTCCACCCGTCTCTTGCTTTCACCTTCATCATGCTGTCATCCTCTGAGCAAGCAGCACTAAAAGTTTCTGTGCTCTCATAACTCCTCAGCTTTGTTTTGAACTCCGTGAAAGTAATCGTTTCATCACTTTGGGTTATGTGGATGGAAAATGGCTTAAAATAGTCCGGTAGGCCCTTCAGAACCATTGCAATCAACAAGCCATCACTTAAAGTCTCTTCCGCATTTCTCAAAGCTGTAATAGCGGTCTCTGCGCGAATGACATAATCTGTGACGCTCTCATTGGCAGCTTTCTGAAGAGACGTAAGCTCTGTGTATAAGCTGATCACTCGTGGTTTCCCTTTACCAGCATAGTGTTCTCTCAGAATCTTTAGCGCCTTTCTTCCATCATCCGCTGCATCTCTCATCACAAGGCAAAGACTTTTATCATCCAACAGCTGAATCAGTTCTGCATACGCGTCCTCATTTTTCTCCGCGTCTTCTTCTACACCGTCATCATTAGGTGGTTCGCTCAGTATGGTGCTCTTCAAATTGAGCAGACGCAAGTGCGCCAGAAACTTAGTTTCCCACAGTTCATAATTTTTCTCATCCCCGTCAAAACATAAACGGTTCCACCGGCTTCCAAACTCCTTCCTGGGCCCATAACCTGTTGAGTTTGCCATCATAACACAAAGGATGGAAGACCGGCTACAAAATGACAGAGGAATAAACACACATAGCCATCAGGTTTCGTTTGACTGTCGTGCACACACACACACAGGAGCATGCAGTCATTTATTAAATTGCAACACCTGAAAACCATAATGAACAAACCACACCCCCTTAATCAACAGTCATAATAAGAGCACATTCAAGGTCACCAATGTTCAACAAATAGGAAATGCCCACTGATTCATGAAACTTTCATAAGAAAGAAACTGAGCTGACTGATCTAAAAGGTCAGATAAAAGGTAAATTCCTTTGTCTTTCGAACTCAGTAAATAAAAATATTTCCTGTTTACTGTAATATAAGCATTATTCCACAAGATTGCTTTATGTGGGGAAAAGTTATGTACGTAACATAACTTCCAGGCCTTGAGAGCTTGTTGGTAAAAATTAGATAATGTCACAGGTAGTTTGCTAATGGAGTAATCACATAATAACCCAAAATTTAAACCTCCAATCGTTTTAAAAATATTATAAGGAATAAAAAACCATATCGAGTCTGACTTAAGAAGACATTTAACTTTAAAGGTATAATTTAGGTCAAAAAAATAAAAAACCTCAAAACCACCTTCATTTCTTGGACCATGAAGAATCTCCTTTCTTAAATGATGATGTTTATTCTTTCTTAAATGATGATGTTTATTCTTTCTTAAATGATGATGTTTATTCTTCCAAACAAATTTAGTAAATAAATAATTATTTTTTTTACAAATTGAGTCTTGAACAAAAAGAGATAAAGCCGGATAAACAAATCTAGAAACCCCCTCTGCTTTGGTTAATAGGACTCTTCCTATCATAGTCAAGTCTCTTTGAAGCCAGTTATTAAGGATATTTTGAGGTTTTTTTTAGTTTGGGAAAAAAAATTAACTCTTGTCTCTCCGCTATATCTTTTGTTACAGTTAACCCTAGATACTTAATGTTTTTTTTTTACAGGGATATTACATAAAAGTTTTTCACTCGAATCATAAAGGCACATTATCTCACATTTCTTAACATTCAGCATTAACCCTGAGGCATCAGAGAATGTACTTACTAATTGCAAAGCTGCGGGCAACTGTTCCTTATTTTCCAAAAAGAACAGTGTCATCCGCTAACTGAGTTAATCTAAGCTGTTTGTTGAAGATGGTAAGCCCTTGAATATATGGAGAATTCAAGATTTTAATGGAAAGCAGCTCAACTATCCATCCATCCATCCATCTTCTTCCGCTTATCCGGGGCCGGGTCGCGGGGGCAGCAGTCTAAGCAGAGATGCCCAGACTTCCCTCTCCCTAGACACTTCCTCCAGCTCTTCTGGGGGGACACCGAAGCGTTCCCAGGCCAGCCGGGAGACATAGTCTCTCCAACGTGTCCTAGGTCTTCCCCGGGGCCTCCTCCCAGTGGGACGTGCCCGGAACACCTCCCGGGGAAGGCGTCCAGGAGGCATTCGAAACAAATGCCCGAGCCACCTCAACTGACCCCTCTCGATGTGGAGGAGCAGCGGCTCTACTCTGAGCTCCTCCCGAGTGACCGAGCTTCTCACCCTATCTCTAAGGGATCGCCCAGCCACCCTGCGGAGAAAGCTCATTTCGGCCGCCTGTATCCGGGATCTTGTCCTTTCGGTCATGACCCAAAGCTCATGACCATAGGTGAGAGTAGGAACGTAGATTGACCGGTAAATAGAGAGCTTTGCCTTGCGGCTCAGCTCCTTCTTCACCACAACAGACCGGTACATCGACCGCATTACTGCAGAAGCTGCACCGATCCGTCTGTCAATCTCCCGTTCCATCCTTCCCTCACTCGTGAACAAAACCCCAAGATACTTAAACTCCTCCACTTGAGGAAGGATCTCCCCACCAACCTGAAGGGAGCAAGCCACCCTTTTCCGACTGAGGACCATGGCCTCGGATTTGGAGGTGCTGATCCTCATCCCGGCCGCTTCACACTCGGCTGCAAACCGTCCCAGCGCATGCTGAAGGTCCTGGTGTGAAGGGGCCAACACGACAACATCATCCGCAAAGAGCAGAGAAGAAATCGTGTTGTCCCCAAACCTGACACCCTCCGGCCCCTGGCTGCGCCTAGAAATTCTGTCCATAAAAATTATGAACAGAACCGGCGACAAAGGGCAGCCCTGCCGGAGTCCAACATGCACTGGGAAGAAGTCTGACTTACTACCGGCAATGCGAACCAAGCTCCTGCTTCGGTCATACAGGGACCGGACAGCCCTTAGCAAAGGACCCGGGACCCCATACTCCCGGAGCACCCTCCACAGGCCGCTTCGGGGAACACGGTCGAATGCCTTCTCCAAATCCACAAAGCACATGTGAACTGGTTGGGCAAACTCCCATGAACCCTCCAGCACCCTGTAGAGGGTATAGAGCTGGTCCAGTGTTCCACGGCCCGGACGAAAACCGCACTGTTCCTCCTGAATCCGAGGTTCCACTATCGGCCGTATTCTCCTCTCCAGTACCCCGGCATAGACTTTCCCAGGGAGGCTGAGAAGTGTGATCCCCCTGTAGTTGGGACACACCCTCCGGTCCCCCTTCTTAAAAAGAGGGACCACCACCCCAGTCTGCCATCCCAGAGGCACTGTCCCCGACCGCCACGCGATGCTGCAGAGGCGTGTCAGCCAAGACAGCCCCACAACATCCAGAGACTTGAGGTACTCAGGGCGGATCTCATCCACCCCCGGTGCCTTGCCACCAAGGAGTTTCTTGACTACCTCGGTGACCTCAGCTAGGGTGATGGACGAGTCCACCTCTGAGACCCCAGTCTCAGCTTCCTCAATAGAAGACGTGACGGCGGGATTGAGGAGATCCTCGAAGTATTCCTTCCACCGTCCGACGACATCCCCAGTTGAGGTCAACAGCCGCCCACCTCTACTGTAAACAGCGTTGGTAGGGCACTGTTTCCCTCTCCTGAGGCGCCGGACAGTTTGCCAGAATCTCTTCGAGGCCAGCCGATAGTCCTTCTCCATGGCCTCACCGAACTCCTCCCAGGCCCGAGTTTTTGCCTCCACAACCACCCGGGCTGCAGTCCGCTTGGCCTGCCGGTACCTGTCAGCTGCCTCAGGAGTCCCACAAGCCAACAAGGCCCGATAGGACTCCTTCTTCAGCTTGACGGCATCCCTTACTTCCGGTGTCCACCACCGGGTTCGGGGATTGCCACCTCGACAGGCACCGGAGACCTTACGGCCACAGCTCCGAGCAGCCGCTTCGACAATGGAGGTGGAGAACATGGTCCACTCAGACTCAATATCTCCAACCTCCCTCGGGATCCGGTCGTAGCTCTGCCGGAGGTGGGAGTTGAAGATCTCTCTGACAGGAGATTCGGCCAAACGTTCCCAGCAAACCCTTACAGTACGCTTGGGTCTGCCATGTCTGTCCAGCTTCCTCCCCCGCCACCGGATCCAACTCACCACCAGGTGGTGATCAGTTGACAACTCCGCCCCTCTCTTCACTCGAGTGTCCAAGACATAAGGCCGCAGGTCAGATGAAAC
This sequence comes from Moxostoma hubbsi, assembly GCA_032164185.1. Taxonomy (NCBI): domain Eukaryota; kingdom Metazoa; phylum Chordata; class Actinopteri; order Cypriniformes; family Catostomidae; genus Moxostoma; species Moxostoma hubbsi. The sequence continues at coordinate 654,428 of JAVLUX010000024.1, read as the reverse complement.
GACTACAAAGTCGATCATCGACCTACGACCTAGGGTGTCCTGGTGCCACGTGCACTGGTGGACACCCTTATGCTTGAACATGGTGTTCGTTATGGACAAACCGTAACTAGCGCAGAAGTCTAATAACTGAACACCGCTCGGGTTCAGGTCGGGGGGGCCGTTCCTCCCAATCACGCCCCTCCAGGTGTCACTGTCGTTGCCCACGTGGGCGTTGAAGTCCCCCAGCAGAACGACGGAGTCCCCAGTCGGAGCACTTTCCAGCACTCCTCCCAGAGACCCCAAGAAGGCCGGGTACTCTGCACTGCCGTTCGGCCCGTAGGCACACACGACAGTGAGAGACCTATCCCCGACCCGTAGGCGCAGGGAAACGACCCTCTCGTTCACAGGGGTAAACTCCAACACATGGCGGCTGAGCTGGGGGGCTATAAGCAAACCCACACCAGCCCGCCGCCTCTCACCATGGGCAACTCCAGAGTGGTGAAGAGTCCATCCCCTCTCGAGGAGTGTGGTTCCAGAGCCCAAGCCATGCGTAGAGGTGATCCCGACTATCTCTAGTCGGAACCTTTCAACCTCACGCACAATCTCAGGCTCCTTCCCCGCCAGCGAGGTGATGTTCCACGTCCCTAAGGCTAGTTTCCGTGTCCAGGGATCGGGTCGTCGAGGCCCCCGCCTTCGACTGCCGCCCAATCTTCTCTGCACCGACCCCTTACGGCTCCTCCTGCAGGTGGTGAGCCCACGGGAAGGCGGCCCCACGTCGCTCCTTCGGGCTGAGCCCGGCCGGACCCCGTGGGGAGAGACCCGGCCACCAGGCGCTCGCATACGAGCCCCAACCCCGGGCCTGGCTCCAGGGTGGGGCCCCGGCTGCGCCATACCGGGCGACGTCACGGTCATTAAGTTCTTCTCCATCATAAGGGGTTTTTGAACCGCTCTTAGTCTGACCCGTCACCTAGGACCTGTTTGCCTTGGGAGACCCTACCAGGGGCGTATAGCCCCAGACAACATAGCTTCTAGGGTCATTCGGGTACTCAAACCCCTCCACCACGTTAAGGTGGCAGTTCAGGGAGGGGGCAGCTCAACTACAATGAGAAAAACAAATTTGGCTATATGACAACCTTGGCGCACTCCTCTACAGATGGGAAATCGTTTAGAAGTGTTTGGATATAAATTAATAGAGCTATTAATACCTTTATGAATCATTTCAATTATAGAAATAAATCTTTCCCCAAAACCAAAGGATTTAAAGCTCTATACACAAACTGATGCTCAATCGTATCAAACGCTTTGTGGAAGTCTAAGAAAACAATTAAGGCCTCAGATTCTACTAAATTTGTATAGTCTAACAAGTCCAGAATGAGTCTAATGTTCCAACTTATGTGTCGGCCAGCCATGAATCCAGTTTGACACTCATTGATAATTTCATCTAGCCCTTTTTTCAATCGAACTGCATAAACAAGAGATAGCAAATTATAATCTACATTTAATAATGTTATCCGACGCCAATTATCCAAGATCAATTTATCTTTATCGGGTTTTGGAAGGAGGGTTATTAAACCCTGTTTCATTGAAGTCGATAATTCGTTCGATTCAATACACTCCTTGTACATTTCGAATAATGGGTTTTCAATAATATCCCAGAAACAGAGATAAAATTCAACTGAAAGACCATCTGTTCCTGGCGATTTTTTTTTTTTTTTTTCATTGAACGAATAGCTGAAAACATCTCTTGTTTCCTTAGTTCTTAATCACAAAGATCTCGAAATTGAATAGAAATATTTACAACAGATTGTTTAACTGATTTAAAAAAGTCGGAACATTTATCAGTTTCAAAAATGGATTCATATAACGTAGAGTAGAAAGATTCCACATAGTTTGCAATCAATTTTGGATTTGAGGTGATAACATCATTGATTTTAAGAGAGGAGATCGTTTGTCTTTTATAATTTGGTTTTTCTAGTGAAAAAAAATAACTTGTATTCTTTTCCCCTTTTTCTAACCACTTGGCTCTAGAACGGATAAATGCTCCTTTTGCTATATTAATATAGATCTGATCAATTTGTGTTTTTATTGTCTCCAATCTGACTTTTTCTTCTTCTGTAAGATTGACTTTTTTCAAAAGTAAATCTAACTCTGTCATAAGTGCCTTTTCCTTACTCAAATTATCTTTTTTTTACTTGCTTACTAAAATAAACAGCTGATTGCCTAACTTTAAACTTAAATAATTCCCATTTCTTAACATGTGACATTTCCTTATTTCCAAAAATGAATTGAGCTACTTCTCGAACCTGGGTTACAAACCCTTCATTACTAAGTAGATTGTTATTTAATTTCCAATAACCTCGTATACTATTTACTTTAACTTCAGTTCCAGAAAGTGTCAATACAACAATTTTATGATCCGAAAGAGGTGCATGACTGTGTGTAACATCCATGACATACTGGACAGACACTGGGTTAATTAACCATGAATCAATCCTTGATTGTAAAGACCTAGAGGAGTTACTCCAGGAATAACACTTTTCATTAAAATTCAAGAATCTCCAAATATCCACTAAGGAAAGATGGACACACAAATCAGTGGTAAATTTAAATTTCGAATTAGAAAACGTGTGGGGAGGGAAACGATCTAAAAAATCATCTGGTGCATCAATAAAATCACCACCCAAAATCAAAAAGGCACCTTGATATTTCCCCATTAGTACTGATATAGAATGCTTGACCTCCATAGACATATTTTTGGCTTGAGCTAAAGAATTATGACCATAAAAATTTCCTAAAACAAATAAAGAGTTATCCAATTTAACAACTACCAGTAACCATCTACCTTCTTTGGAGCTAAGCGATTCCAATACGTCTCCTTTACATTTATTTAGAAAAATAGCGACACCAGCCAAATGATGAGAACCATGACAAAATAAGATTTGATCGCCCCACTGAGAACACCACCACTTAACGTCAGACTCACACAAATGAGTCAATTGTAAAAAATTATATTTGCATTTGTACGCCTAACAAAAATGAACATAGACTTCCTTTTAGTGCTGTCTCGTAAACCCCTAACATTCAGAGAAATGACCTTTAAAAAAATAAAAATAAAATCAGACATGGAATAATCTTATTTGGATGTCAGAAAAATGTTATATAGAGAACCCCGAAACAACCAAAATTCACAATCCAGTCAGTATTGATCCACTCCAAATTCAAGGAGTCGCATCACCTGGACGAACAAAACTGGCCTGCGGACCGAGCACAAGATTCCAGTTCGACTGTTTACCCAATAAAGTCAAAAACTCAGTCAATACTCAACTTGAAAGTCGTCAACAGACAGTTTTTTTCCATCGATAAATGCATCTGCTCCACGAAAGTAGGCTCTTTTCCCCTCTTCTCTCGCCGCATTTACTCTTGGCCATAGCAGCTTCCTCTGTTGTCTTTCGTGCAGCTTTCCAGACTTTCTCTCTGTAGGATCTGAGCGCGAACTGAATAATGACCGGCCTAGGACGGTTACTTCCAGATCCAAGACGTCCAATCCTGTGGATAATGTCGACAGAAAAAGGGATGTCATCTACCTCGTCCGGAGTCAGCAATTTTAGGATTTCAATCACTTTGCTTCTTATATTTTCTCCATCTGTTTCTCTCAATTTATTTAGTCTCAAATTCCATCTCCTACTGTAGATGCCGGCCTGATCGCACTTGCCTTGAACTATCCGGACCACCTGCTCAATTTGCGATACCTTGTTCTCGTTAGCCTTGACTCTTGCAGATAGAGATTTCATCTCCTCGGCCACAAAATCAGTCGTCTTTGAAAGATTAACTATAGCGACCGAGTTCTGGGCAATCTGTTGTTCAACCGACGAAAGCGCTCATTAAGAGCATTGACAGCACGAAGAATGTCAGCATTAGATACATTGAGGTCTTCTTCCTGACATGCTTTTTTTGAAAGAGGGCTACCTGTTGGAGTATTTGGGGATGAATCAGCTCCAGCTGATGCTTCGAAAAGCGAAGAAAGTAACTTTCTGTCCTTGTTCTTTGGCATGATGGAAAATTCGCACGTGGTCTTGTAGTGTGTTCGGTCAATATAGGCTGCGTCGCAGTCGGGTGAGATTTGAATAAAGTCTATTTATTGCATTCTTCCCTTAAAAGAGTTACAGCTTCATGGTTTGTAAAGAAGCTATACAGTTTCGGCCAGAAAATACGACTCCTCAAAAAACGCCTCAGAGCTCGAACCAACACAACCGTTCAGGTCGCCATCTTGCGCCACCCTCTGACGACTGACGAGTGGAACTATTGGGTTGTTAAGTCGTGACGTATCCACGCTCTGATAATACTGTTTCCGGGTCCAAATGCCGGCTCCTTTCTATCTACTTACCGCTTTCACCTGAGTTTAACATGCCACAGTGCTGTGTCCCTTGTAGTTTAAATAGATCGAAGTTAAAAAAAAAAAGTGACATTCAACTTTCATTCTACCGCTTTTCATGTGACGAGAAAGATAAGAGAAAATGGCTGCAGTTGATAAGGTAAGTTACAAATCTTGAATGAAGAAACTTTGGCACCAGTGGGTGATATCCCTTAATCCCTAACAAGGGTGCATCACTAAAGTAGGACGTGATTGTAAATAAATTAACAGGTTCCGCCATTGTAATTGGATCTGGACGAGCGTAACGCTTGGACCCGGAAAAGGCTAAATGTCACACGTGACGTCAGACTTAACAACCGAATTGACAGATTTTGATTGGTTGGAAGGTGTCCAGTCAGTTTAATTACGGTTCTAGATTAATGCGCTGCATTCATTGAACGCTCGAGCACACACACACGAATGCCGCTTCGCGTAGCGTGGTTATCTCCAAGTCCTGTTTTCAAAATCTACAACTACAACAATGATAATACTTATAACAATAAAATTAATAGTATTTTTGATAATATTATTGTTCATAAAGTATATTGTAGTTGTCTAAATTTTTAAGTTGTCATTTATTATTAGACTATTTAACCTGTATTTTATTAAATGATTTTATCTTGTTATTATTGTTTTTTTTTAAAAGCAGATAGACTATTGAGTGTGCATAGTTTTAATGCAAGTCGATTTGACCATATGCCTAGAATTCCACATCATATATTGAGACTGTAAAATCATTTAGGTGGTGAAATTGTTAATGAGTTTAAGTAAAGTAAAAAGAAGTTTAAAAAACATAAAATAGATATATTTTTAGACATAATTAATAGGCTACACTAAAGAAAACTTATATGGTCGATGTGTTTCCATTAGCCTACTTTTATTCATTAAAATGTTTCAAACAATTTCAACAATTTTTTTTTAAGTCAGTTTAATATAATTTAAATCAAAATGACTTGTACAGGCATGCAATTTGATTATACTTTGAAAATATGTTAAGGCAGCAGTTAACTTTAAGTTAAGTTTAACTTTAAGTTTTAAGTTAACTTAACTTTGCTTGGACTTTTTTTGACAGGTTTTTGTATTTTTTTTTTTTTAACAGGCAAATGGGCCAAAAAAAAAAAAGATTTAACTGACATTGAAAGGTCAAAAATTGTGCAAATTTAAAAGTTATCAGACAATTAAATGGCTTAATTTTGCAGGGTCACAAAAATGTACTGAGAAGGACAGATGCACATACTGCAAATGACTTTGAGAATAATTAAGTGCAGAAACACCCTTTAGACTCCAGCGCCACCAAATTCCAGAATTGCAGAATCTCAAAAACTAGCCTAAAGCTAGGTTCTGAGAGACTGCTAAAGTAAGGAAATCTGAAACATGACCAACACTTAGAATCACAAGCTGTCACAAGTTTAATGAAATATGAAGAGTGATTATTTAAAGGTTTTATGAAGTGAATCTTGAGGGACCAGTACTAGTTCAAGTCAGACAACAGAAGGGTGGAGAGGGAGTCATGGTGTGAGCTGATACTAACAATGAGCTAAATAGAAATTCAGGAAGATGAATTCCCAAAACTACTGCCAGGTTCTGAGATATCTTCAAACAGTTGTACAAGAGGAGTTCCCTCAAGAGTTAACCTGCTGCAGGCACTTCCGATGCAGTTCCACTCATCAGTTGTTGAACCGGTCAGGGCCTTCCCGCTGACATCACGTTGAAAGTTGGTGATGATTAAAGTGGTCCCCTTTTTTCGGGGCCCATCATAATTAACCTACATGCTTTTGCATCTCATCTCTCAATGATATCCTCAAAACATTTTCCTAATGTGACAGTGAGAATGTTCTTCTGTTGTTATTATGAAACATTGGGACAATGTTATTTTGAGATCACTGTACAAACTTTAACTTTAACAACATTCCCCAAATATGCTCATAAAGTTGCAAGTAAAATGTTATAATTGTGTTAACTTGTCACATTAGAGGAACGTTTTATGAAGAACATTTAACATCTCATCTCTCAATGATATCCTCAAAACATTTTCCTAACGTGACACAGAGAATGTTCTTCTGTTGTTATTATGAAACATTGGGACAATGTTATTTTGAGATCATTGTACAAACTTGTTACCTCAGAAACATTCCCAAAACGTCTTTTGAATGTTGCAGTTAAAATGTTATATCTTAGTTTACATGTAACATTATAGGAACATTTTTAAAAATGTGAAAACATCCTTAAAACATTAGTTAAACATTACATTCAAATGTTTTCTTTAGAACATTAACCAAACTTGTAGGGAATGTTAGCCAAAGTTCTGAGAACGTTCCCTGCTAGCTGGGATGTTTCCTGAGTTGTGTTGACCTGAGGTACTCAGGGTGCTTTGCTCCACACTGGCTTGCATGAACACGCAAACAGTCCTGTCCGCTGTAGTGGCTCATTGACGTTGGTCTTGCAAACAGGAAGACATTTGTGGCACAAACGCCACATTCAGTTCTTCTAATGGCAAGTAGTGACAAAGCATCCACCACACTTGGTGTGAGCAGAACGGCAACCTTTCTGCCCCTTTTCCCCATGATTTCAATTCGGCTGAAATAGTTACAGAGCTTCTGTTCAGTCTTCGACAACCCCAGTGCAACATCTTCATGGAGCTTTGTGTTGTCCCTCTCATGAAAACTTTTGAGGCGCATTTTCGAAACTTCCCCAGCACGTCTTCGATTGAACACGATGATTTGTGCAAGAGTGAGTTTTGCAAGTTGAGCATAGTTCTGAGTGGTGGCCTCTTCCTTCAAGCTGCAATTTCTGCAGATGTTTCACTAAGTGTGTTCAGGGCACTGTGAGACATCAACTCAGACCACCTGGAGGTGTACAACTTTTTGAATATGTCAGTGTACTTGATCAGTTCTTCATCTTCTGCCATGAGTGCCCTACCATGAATAATGTCAGCGATTTTATGTAGTGAATGGCCCAGTTTCAGCGCAAGGCTTGGTTTCTGGTACAAGTGTTTTTCTTCATCGAAACCTGAAACTTTCTTTACTGCTTGCACAACTCTCTGGAAGTTAGCAGGTTTAACAGCGTCCTGTTAAATGTTATGTACTGAGAATTCTGTACGCAGGCATAACAACAAGCGCCCCACTTCACGGAGCTTCTGTCGAATGTATTCATATTTTGTAGGGTCTTGTCCATGTTTGTTATAGAGTGACTGGGCAAACTGAATAATAGAGAAGTCATTTCGCACAATTGAGGCCACCTCATCTTGTTTCATGACACTAAGGAGCTTCCACACTCCAGTTGAGATCTGCTGACAGGATGTAGACTCCAAAGCTACAGCCAAGCCCAATACTTTGGTTCTTCCAGGTGTGTCATCCAAATCTTTGTTTTCTGGTTTAAAGGGGCATCTGCGGACATGTCTCCAAAGCTCCTTACGTATGTACATCCCTTGACAATACATACAGTGAATAAACTTTCCTGCCGATGCTTCAGCTTTTGGCTTTCTCTTCACTTTCAGTGATCCTGTTCCATCTTGCAAGACTGCAATGTTATGTTTAAAATTTCCCTTATTCCTCATTTTTTCTACTAATATCTTGCTCTCTTTTGAGTCCTCAGGAAGGGAAAATGCTTGGACAATTTCAGTATGGGTCTTGTGGGTTTTCAAGTGGCGGGAAATTTTGCTTTGTGGCTTACCGCAAATATAACAGTAATTTTTTCTATTCATAATCAGATGTGGTAATTCTTGTTCATGAGTCACAGCTTCATCCACAAGCTTTTCCTTTGAGTCTTTGATAGAATTAGCTGAATTAGATGTGTCAGCAGCACTGGAAATAGTGTTATTTTTGAGGGGTTATTTCTGTGTCTGCCCCATAAGATGTTCCAACATCAGGTATTTGTGGTTTTACTTGAATATGTGCAGCTCTTGCCTGACTTGACTGTAAGGGTATGCTGGCATCTGAATCATATTCATCATCATATTCTGACTCCGAGTCAGGTATGTACTCCTTGTCAGACATGTCCTCAGCATCATCAGATGATATTTGGTCCATTTCTGGATGTGGAATTTTGTCCTGATCTGACAGCAGTTCATCATCAGAAGCCTTAGGAGACTGCTGCGCCTGAATTGGTGAGAAAGCAAAATAATTTTACATGGTGATTGAATCTTATAGACAGTTCAAGTTCAACTCTCACTCAGTAGATATTCACCTGTGCTGTGCTGTTGAAGTCATCTCTTTTAATTTGCTTGAGGCAGGATTTATGCCAGACCCCTGAACAAACTGTGACACATTTGGAGTAAAATAATGTTAACACTGCAGGTCTATTTAAGTGGTTAGAGCACAACACATGTACACTCTATCTAACCTGTGTATCGATAGCCAAGCCACTTGAAGGAAGATACTGGTCCCACACACTGAACACACTTGTCCAAGGAGGATACTGTTGCGCACACCAGGCGGTGTTTTTGACACTGTTGGCGAAAAATTTAATTGTAGTATTTATTTATGCCACATAGTTTGGACAGAATTGAATTTTATTTCAGGATAGCCCCTTGAGATGTGACATCTCATTTTTAAGGGGGTCCTGCATCTATATCTATACATGTACACACAAAGGTTAACCACACAGTACATATATAGGAAAGGCACAGACATATTTAAAACATTAACTCACTCACCTGCCCTTAACCCCACAATTCACACAGCACACAGAAAGATATTATATTTCATATCTGCATGTCGATATCTAATCACTTTAAATTCAATAATAATGTGACATTACCTCATAAATATTACTCTTTTATTGTATTCAATTTTGTTATTTATAGCCTCTTATTAATATTGCAGCTTATTAGATTAACCAGTGACATATATACGTACCACCACAGTTTTCCATTAAAATGGAACTCAAACATAAACACTTTGAGGTGGTCATGGTAAATTCTCTGTCTCCTCTCATATTCTTGCCTGCTTAATAATTCCCATCTGTATTCCATAAGAAAGTCACCTTTTACAAATGGAACAGAGGCGAAGATGCCACGACCTAAATCATCAAAGACAAAACAACAAATAAGTGGCAAAAAAATGATATGTATAAAAGTTGAATCATGATTAAACAATCAGAAGATTCAACTCACCCTTTTCAGCATTGATGTACTTGATGTCAAGTTCCACTTTGTCACTTTCAGCAGTAACGTAAAATCTTGCATCATCCTTTGGATTAATGCGTCTACGCCGCATGTTTACTGTTTTCAAGTGTCACAGCCTAAATTACCAAAAAATATTGTCAGGATTACAATGTTCACTGGGACAAGCATGATCAGAAAACAAACGTCTGAGTAAATTAGTAATGTACATAGTTATGGATCTGGACAGAAGCCAAATGATGTGCTCATAACTGCACCATGCATATTTTATTGATTCTTTTAATACATTGAAAAGTGTAACAACATCTGTTGTGGCAAAAATCCTGTCAAACATCATCACTGTGTAAGAGACACTCAGAGTCAAATTAATGAAGAAAGAGAAGTTTTTATGCTTGCAAGAATAGGCCCAGTCGCCAACACAGCAGTTCCCCTGTGGAGGGAGTGAGACGCCTTCAGGGAGACATGAGACAGCTTTTAAACTCTTTTCAAGGTTCCTCTTCCCCCGCTGTACCTTTCACCCACACAGATAAGGTCCTTACTGCGGTTGTGTTTAGTCTACTTAGGGACAGCCAGTTTTGGCCAGTTTATTTCAGTACCAGTTTGTGTCCCTAAGTTCAGAAGTCCTGTCCCATATGTTCCTGAAACGTCACACACAACCACATACACACCTATATTTTACTCATGGAATAGGTTAAATGGAAACACATGGCTCAGACGACCTAGTAATCTTCACTAATGATTAAAATTTCCACAACAATTCCCCCTTTTTATCATTCAGATTCATAATAATAAAAACTTTAAGACAAATTTTAAGTCATATCATCACACTTATACTGATTTTACATGAATGATCACTCTTCTTAAACATTTGTGAATTAATATTTTGAAAAGAAAAAGCTTAGGCTGTTTTAAAAACTGTTAAAAAACAAAACCATCAATTCAAACATAACGAATAAAAGTAATCTTTTAAAATCTTTTGCCCTTAATCATTCTCAGAAAAGGAAAAAAATAGAACAGAAACAAAAAAGACATACATACATTTAACACGAATTTCACTGTAGCTTCCGCTACCTGTCTCGTCGCATAATTTTGTTCATCCTTGGGATAGACTGTCATTTTTACCAATTGAACAGACAGCAGGTTTTCACCTGTCTCTGTAATCGTATTCACCCATGAATAACAAAATTATCAGAATAACACATCCAATCCTAACTCCTACCATTGAGCTTTCCCATTAATCCATGTCCATCTCCATATTTTATTCACTTCTAATTCAATCTAGTAAGCTCTATTGAATGCACCATTTAACAAATCTAACCAGAGAAGTCTTATGATTTTATCCATTCATCTAACCAAATTAGTTGTTCAAAATTAACTCTAAAATCTCTAGTACGGACACATCAATCAATAGATTTTCTACATTTACACTAATCAAATCAATACCTAGCTTGATTCAAACAAAATCATCACAAAAACAGATTCTTCGGTTAAACTTAAACAATCAGTTGGCATCTGATTCCTCCAGGTGTGTTGATCATCTCGTTCACCCCGTGTTTGCCAGGGTGACACTTTGCGTGCCTTAGGTCGCCTTCTATTTGGCCAAAGAAAGTCGTACCCGTCTCTGAGTAGCCACTTCATGTACACTGGTAACCGCTGTTTTCCAAAACCGTTTTCTTCAACAAAATCTGTTGTTTCTGGAGCTTAGGAAAAACACATTCAAGAGTCACCAGAGCCATTTGGATTGCCTGATAGTTTTAACACAGGGAGACAGGTTAATAACAACAATATTTAATCTGTCAAATCCATTAACCATGTTAAAAGCAGCAACTAGCTACTCGGTGGATTTAGATCACAACCGTACACTGAGTGTACTTCATCTGTAGCCGAAGCATGGTGGGGACTAAGATCAGACAAAGAACCAAAGATCAGACAATCAGAACACTTCGTTTAAGTCCTGTAGTATTATTTTAAAGACTTCTTTAAAGTCATTCAGTTTTACTTTAAAAACAAATTGCCCCCTAAATGGCAATGATTTCTTTTAACATCTCTGTCTATTATTCTCAACTGAAACACTGTGTTTTACTACAAATAGCTTATCACTTATGACAGGCTCAGATAGCAGCTTTTAGCTTTGACATTGAATGAGAGAGACTCAGGACTGGCACACTGCACTCTCATAAACTTCTTCTTTTTTTTATTACTTTTTTTTCTTCTCCTTTTACATTATTACAAAGGGCTGTTTTTTTGTTTGTTTTTTGTCTTCTCTCCACAGGCAAGGTATTGAATATTTTAAAAAAATAAGCAGTAATAAGCATAGATTTACATTTAGTCTGTGGTCATGTCAAGTTGAGTCAGAATGTTCAGAAAAGGAGTCCAAGTCAGTTCAAAGACATCTAGTTTTCCTCGGATAGAGTGAAGAATTTTTTCTGGTGTGCAGTCCGACAGGAGTTCATTAGCCCAGTGTTTTTGGCTGGGGGAGTGACACTCTTCCAATCCTTCAGTATACACCTTTTGGCAGCCGTTGCTGCTAGTGGCACAAAGTGCTTCATATATGAGTTCACCTTCAGTAGGGATATGTCCCCCCGTATCCAAATTATATAAAGATTATATAAGATAGAAAAAATAGGAGGCAGAGAGATGTCCCTGGATTTGTACTCTACAGTTCTGGTAATATTCCCAAGAATTCTGCCTTCCTGATTGCTTCACCACACTGTGTATTTGCTGACAGTGATTGATTTACAGAAAGATCTTTCCCTTGATGTGCCTTTTATTTTCCGTGTGTGACCAGTTCTGTATGCGGCCCAAAGTCAACTATGGTGCACTGAACTCTCTGTCATACCACAGTCACAGCAAGGTTGCATTTGGCTATAAAATCCAGAGGTCTCTGTGTTCCCTATCCAGACTATGCAGAAGCCTGATTTAATTATGGCTCTATCTGCATTTGTCATTTTAGCCTGTTTTGTTCTGCCTCTGTGGCTGAATGCAGAAGTGGTCACACAATTTGATTTGTGTAAACAATTCTTTTACAAAGCGAGTGAACCAATTGGATTTGATCAAAACTATGTTAGAATCTGTCAGAAATACAACAATGTCTATTATTATGCTACACTGTATTCGAAAAATCATCGGATTCCAGCTTTTAGTGCCTACAAATTCGATTTTGCCAGTAGCCAGAACAATGCAGGTAGACAATCAAATTGGTTTATTGAACCACAGGTAAGATCCAATTTTTCTTTATCTTACTCCTCCGTTAATGATTTGATTTTTAACCAATATTTTAAATAGTAGTTTATTGATGCTGGGGGTTAGGACAGGGGCTATCTCACATTTTAAATGTAAGCTTATAAATGAAGCTTTTTTTTAATGAGTGTTGGTTGAATGATAGGGTATGAAATGATCAAATCTAGCTCTGAATGAAAAAGCAAGGAGGGTTTTTGGGTTAATTAAATGTTTGTTTAACCAAGTTTCTGTAACACTTATCACATCTTAGTTACTTTTTAGTGTGGTTTCTTTACATTAACATTTCTAACATTAACAGTTGTAACATTTTGTTTGAGACTTTTATTTAAATACATATAATGGCAGCCTTACCTGCTTTGTTGCCTTTGTTTTGAAGTGGTCCTCCCTTCTGTTCTTTTGTTCATTTCTACCCTCTTCCTTTCAAGTTTAACTGCTTCTGCACCTTCAAGTATCCTTTCTCTGAATACGTTGGTTTCCTTTTTATTTAAGTGCAATCTATCCCACCTATATAGATAGTCCTTGTGGAATGCGGTCCAATGTTCAAGAAAGGCGAAGCCTTCCCATGTGCAGCACAATTTCAGCCATGCATTTTGAGTATTTATTTCCAGCTGTCCATATGGTCCTTTGCAAGGTGCCGGCAGTCTCCCAGAAAATACCACAGTTTTGGTCTTGACTTTTCATTTCTTTCCTAGCTCTCTGAATTTGCTTTGCAGGGTTCTTGGTCTGTCTCTTCCAATGTTGTTTGTGCCAATGTGGATGACTACTACCGGGTCATCTCCAGTTCTTTCTAAGAGCCTGTCCATTGCTCAGTGATGTGCTTGACAGAGGCTCCTGGAAGGCAGCACACTGTTGTTGTGAGGGGGTCCAGGTTGCACAGGTTGAACTTGCTGTGTTTCTCAATATGGAGTCCCTGACAGCCATGATCTCCCTTCTTTTTGCTGCCTGGAAAAATGCATTACAACAGTTTACTGTTATTTTAAAAAGTGAGAGTTGTTGCATAACATGTTTATGACTAATGTATGTGTTTGTGTGTTTTTAGCTTTCTGGCCATCTGGATGAAAATATGGATCTCCCTGGAAACAACAGAGATGTCTTTAAAAGTGAACAAGCAATTGATGATTTTTATAAAGACACAAATTACGACCGTGGTCATTTGAATCCAAATAACTACCAGTGCGACCGTGGAAGACTTGCAACCTTCACTCTCACGAACGCTGTGCCTATGGATGCGTGTTTCAACCGACTTCACTGGAAACAGTATGAGGACGAGATAAAACGTATAGTGAGACCTCATTATAGAAAAGGACTACCTTACTTTGTGACTGGTGTTGTTCCTTCTAGTGAAAAGATACCTGTACCAATCTTAGACACAGTTGAAGATGATAGGGATTTCAGGATGGTAACTGTTCCCAGTCATATATGGACTGCTCTCTGTTTTGACGCCATAAAGAAAGAGGAATCTTTTTCATTCGGTTACATAGGTGAAAATAAACCTGATGCTTTAATTAATATAGTGTCAATCCAAGAACTTGAGCAGCAGTTAATAGGCTTATATGGAGTCCCAGTCTTCAGAATCTTTGAGGATGACTGTGGTTCTTCAAATGAAAAATCAAAACAATATATTAAACACATTTTAAAAAAAATCTATATCCCTCAACATCGTAAAGCAGGAGCCTTAGATAACAATCTTAGTACAAAAGCAAGAAATACATTAAACACTCTCATTTTGAACAAGAGAAGGAGAACCTCAAGCCAACAATCACAAAGTGACCAAGTGGAAATATTGGAAATGGTGGTGGAAATGGAATACAGTAAAATGTCTGAATGGTTTGAAAGTAACGAAATATTCAAGTCCTATACTAATACTGCTTGTGTGTTTACTTCTAAGACTCACTTGCCATCCCACCACCACATTCAAATGCGTTCTGTCAAAAACATCAATGATCATACCTGCACGCTTGTCTCAGAGAAGTCTAGCCCGGAATCAGTTATTACTGCTGATGGTACACGATGCCTGGAGGGGGAGACATGCTCTGGTTCATGTAAAACTACCAAAGGATTAAAACTTTGCTGTACAACACCTTGCCTGTATAATCCTGATAGCAAGTCATACACATGTGCTTCAGGACACCAAAATATTGAATGCTCCCCCCAGTATTCAACTATAACAAAGTCAGGAAAATCTTGCAGAAAAGACCACGAGTGTGGTTTATACGGAGAAATGAAATACTGGTGTTATACCGAAGGCACGGACAGGGATTCCTGCAATCCACCTTTTGGAACAGGTAACACGTGATAAAAAACAACATTTCAGTAAAGTCTGTCACAAGTGGAGATTATATAAAAGGGCATTCAGAACAAAAAAATTGAGGCACTTTTTAACACAGAGATTTGTGGGAATCTGGAACCAGTTCCCCAGTAACGTTGTTGAAGCTGACCCTCAGGGATCCTTTAAGAAGCTGCTTGATGAGATACTGGGATTGATAAGGCACTAACAACCAAACGAGTAAGATGGGCCGAATGGCCTCCTCTTGTTTGTAATCTTTTAATCTTGTAATCTCTAAAGTCCTTATACTATATTGTAGCTGTTAAATTAACATCAGGGCATTATACATTAATAATGTCAGGTACTTCAGTGGTTCTAAAATGCCAAAATAACGGTACTCACATAAAAAAAAAAAAAACAGTAACAATGATTGCAAAACAAAGTGTTGTAAAATAATATTTGGCAATTTACAAACAGTTCTTACCTGACATTTCCTTTTTCTTACTGCAATTTACAGCTTAAGCAGCACACTAAGTGAGCATGCATTGTTCTCACATTTTGAAGGAAATTCCTTACCTCTGAGAAATGTAGTTATGTTCTATTTTCTGTCATTTGTTTTGTTTTTTCCATTTAGGGGGAAAACCCTGTTTGTCTTGTGACTGCGTATGAACATAAGAAAGGTTACAAACGAGAGGAGGCCATTTGGCCCATCTTGCTTGTTAGTAGCCTATTGATCCCAGAAACTCATCAAGCAGCTTCTTGAAGGATCCCAGGGTGTCAGCTTTAAAAACATTACTGGGGAGTTGGTTCCAGACTCCTTTAATTCTCTGTGAAAAAGATGAAGACATGTTTGAGTCAACATAAACTCCCAGATCTTCTAGTGTTCATGCTCACTGTTCCATCAATGGGTGGATTTTTTGGGGTAACTCTTGTGATATCAGTCTGTACTGGTTGGTGCATGTGTAGTTCCTTCAACAGCATGAAGGTGAATTCAAATATCCAACCTAGTTATCACAGTTCCAAGCTTTAAAAACACATTCAATAATAAATAAAACAGTGTGTTAGCTCACATAATACCACTGGATAAAGGAAATTTGTAAATATAATTATAATACTGTATTCAAGAGTTTACCAGTAACATCTTTACAATGCATAGAATGAATGGATGTGCATGAATAATTGTAATTCTTTTGCAGACTCAGTGGACAGTTTGGGTCCTTTGCAGAGTTACATTGATACAGAGAAGGGGGTTGCTTTAATAGCAGACAATGGCATGTTCTGGTGCAGCAATAGTGACATGAACTACAATATTGAGGCTGCCAATGTCTACAATGATGACTGGTGCAAGTTCAAGGTGTCCAGGGCTCACAATGCCAATATCCTGCTGAGGGACAAGCGGGGCATGTACCTCAGTAGAATTCTATGGGATGGGATTGACTATATTCAAGCTGCTAAGTATGAACCTGATGTATTCTGCGAATTCCAGGTCTTCATCGAGGATGAGAAAGTCCTCTTTAAAGCTGATAATGGAAAGATGTTAAGCAGAGTGTACCGTGTTGGGAAACAGAACATAGAGGCTGCTAAAGATGCTCCGGATGTCTTCTGCAAATTTACTGTTAGTAGTGGGGGTACGACAGTAAAAGATGAACTTAGAAAATAACAAAATATCAAATAACATTTAACATTTTAATTACATGTACCAAATGTAATTAACATATAACTAAGTTATGGTACAGCCTGTACTTACAGATTGTAATTACACACATGTAATAGGCAGCTACTGTTACACATATATAACAAGCCGAGTCTGTTACATACGTGTTACAAACTTGGTACACTGTAATTATGCAAGAAAGTACTTAGTACCACACAATGTAACAAGAAGTACTTAAATATATTAGGCTACTAATGTCTGCAGTTACACATGGTAAATGTGTACGTTTTGTAGCATTACATGTATGTAACATAAAATAAAGTGTATCAAGATTGTACTTGGGTGCAATTCATGTGTATCTACATACCTTGTTCACCACTAAAATACATGCATTAGCTTCCTAATTACATTGCAACTACAGAATATTACTCAGGTATAAGCTCATACAATAAAGTGTATCAAGACTGTACTTTAGTGGACTTAATGTGTATCTACATACCTTGTCCATATGTACCTTAGTTTGGGTAAACTCATTACTTCAAAGCACAAATACAAGCACTAGCTTCCCAACTACATTAAAATTACAGAATACTGTATTTTAACTCAATAGTGTAGAGTTGAATTGATGTGGTATTGCCCTTTCCATCCACCTGCCTGCACACAAAAGGTGACATTATCAAAATGACAAGTCAAATTGTAAATTTATTTCCCCCCTTCAAATACAACATGTAATTAACAGCTAAAGTGTACGATGTTTCATAAACATTAATGATAATACATATTTTATAAATGAAATCTACACTCTAAAGTGTATTCTTGAAAGTCCACCGAGATCAGTGGACATATGTCAAAACTAATGGACTCACACTCTGTATTTTTGACTTATGTCGTGAATGAGTCTTCCAAAGATGCCTTTCTTGGTTTTCTTTCCTAGCCAATATGTCCATTCAATTCCATTCATTGTGCTTTAATTGTTTGCCAGTATCTCTTAATGTGTTGAGTGTGGCTGCCAGTCAGTGGATCCACAAAGTTATACTTGTGGTTTACGGGATAGTGATGATATCCTTCTGTATCCTTCTAACATGCTGTTGATCCGAGTTGTGTGTGCTCGTGAAGATACCAGATTAAGAACAGGCCTTCGGCTACTGTGGTGCACTTCTAACAGACCAAACACCCATCCATGTCTTGCCCAAGTACCACCATACTGTCCACGCACTGTAAAAAGGGATTCGAGGCTTTTGCTACCTCAACTCATTTTCATAAATCAGTTCAACTAAAATGTTGAGTGTACTTAAGATATCAAGTTTACCTGTCCCCAAATACTCCGTTTAATCAGAGGAGTTCAGGCAACATAGATTTCATAGTTGAATGAGGGGCCCCTGCATAAATACGCAGGGAAACCCCTTAGAGCAACCGCTTACAACTCGTGCAACGAGAAACTTCCATTTTGGATCAAGAGATCCCGAGGTAAGCTTGAACCTCTATCTTACTTGTTTTTATGAATATGCTTGTTAAATTAACTGTGTAAACTAGATACATAAGTAGTGTTAACATAAACGTTGTGTCACTTTATGAATTTATGACTTATACCAGTTACAACTGTCATCTGTGTGTCTTCATGAAGGAAAAACGGCGCTGATTTACGAGTGCGCGCAGGCGGCAGCGTGACTAGACTGCGTGGCACTACGTGACAGTCACAGGTGTCCGTGTCCGGCTGGGAACTTTTTATGGCTTCCAACCATATGTTTCCGTATTCTATTGTATCTTTGGGTATTGGCCATAGGTGTTATAATGCTTTAATTAGGACGGCGACGGAGGGACTCGCCGGAGTTCACACTTCTGTCAATTTTCATCTATAAATCTGTGTAGTGCCCAAACAGTCAGTTACACAGAGCCGAACAACACTGCCACTCGTCTCTCCTCGTTCTCAAAAACGTGAGTGGAAGAAATGGATGCCTGTCTTAACAGTAAGTTTGTTTAATTTTATCTGTTGATAATATTACGATGCTTTATCTGTTTATATGCGTCATTTGTTCTGTTGCGTTACTTAAGGTTTCTCTGCGCTGTAGGTGACAATAGTCTCTTCGGACTTATTGATGAAATTAATTTCCTGAATCAAGCAAGCTGTAAGTGTAATTATATTTATGATTAAATGTTAAATAGTATATATATATATATGTGTGTGTGTGTGTGTACGTGTGTGTGTGTTGTGGATAATCGTGTTTTCTGTTTTGTTTTGTACCATGAGGTTGTGTATCCAACAAGGGCCGAGAGATTGCGAGCACATTTACAACCGGTAATTTTTAAATATGTTGCTACTTACAGTGTTTAAAAGGGTGTTTTGTGTGTGTAAAAAACAAAACAAAAACAAAACTTAACTTCATTGGGGTTTTTATTTCTTTTCTTTTTTTTACCAGGGCCGAAACGGAAAACTATCACAGCTTTAATACATTCGGCTCCGCGTGACAGGGCTAGCGCTGACGTTACTCCCCTTGGTAACTGCTTTGTAATTTGACTTTATCAAATATTATATTGGTTTATGCAGCTATGGTTATTTTGTTGTATTTATTTTAAAAACTTGTAACATGTGTATTTCTAGAAGGATTATCAAACGTCGTGAGGGCTGTTGGTGCGCCTGAACGTGATGGTTCGGATAAGGATGACCGCAGTGAAATAACGAAACCGAAAAATAGGCTGAAACGTCAAGTCAAGTCAAGTCACCTTTATTTATATAGCGCTTTTTACAATACAGATTGTATCAAAGCAGCTTCACAATGATAACATAAAAGTAATACAACACAGATCAATAAAATTGTTGAATATTAAATGTCCCCAACTAAGCAAGCCAAAGACAAGGCAACAGCGGCAAGGAACCAAAACTCCATCAGGGACTGAATGGAGAAAAAAACCTTGGGAGAATCCAGGCTCAGTCGGGGGGCCAGTTCTCCTCTGACCAACGAAGGAACAGTGTGGTTCGGGTAGCATTACAATACAAATTGGATAAAAACACAAAGTATTTGTCCATTTCCATCTGTTTGGAAGTTGAAGTAATCACGCCGGTTTAGAGACGAGATGTCGAGGATCAGTGCCGATGACTGTCGTGTCGATGAGGACGGCACTTAAGGATGGGTCGAGATGGGTCCAGGTGCAGGTCCACCATAGAGGGTCCCTCGGGATAAACAGAGAAACTAATATTAGCGTAGACGCCATTCTTCTTATGATGTACCAAGTACATCAGAATTTACGGGACATATTCCTGGTTTCGGCTGATCTAATCTATGCAGCCTAATTTTGAATAAAGGAAGTCTAGAGTGTGTTATGTGTATGCTAGGCCAAAGAGATGTGTTTTTAGTCTACATTTGAACTGACAGAGTGTGTCTGCTTCCCGGACAATGTTAGGAAGACTGTTCCAAAGTGTTGGTGCTAAATAGGAAAAGGATCTCCCGCCTGCAGTCGATTTTGATATTCTAGGGATTATCAACTGGCCGGAATTCAGAGATCGCAATAGACGTGAAGGACTATAATGCGTTACGAGCTCGCTCAAGTACTGGAGATAAACCATTTAGTGCTTTGTAAGTAATCAGCAATATCTTAAAATTTATACGATGTTTAATTGGCAGCTAATGCAGTGTTGACAGAACCGGGCTAATATGGGCATATTTCCTGGTTCTGGTAAGAACTCGAGCTGCTGTGTTTTGGACTAGTTGAAGTTTGTTTATTAAGCGTGCAGGGCAACCACCCAGTAGAGCATTACAATAATCTAACCTTGATGTCATGAACGCATGAACTAATTGTTCCGCATTTGTCAATGAGAGCATATGGCGTAATTTAGATATATTTTTGAGATGGAAAAATGCGGTTTTACAGATACTAGACACATGACTTTCAAATGAGAGATTGGTATCAAAGAGCAAACCAAGGTTCCTAACCGACGACGAAGACTTAACAGAGCAGCCATCAAGTGTTAGACAGTATTCTAGGCTGTTACATGTGGAAGTTTTTTGTCCAATAATTAGAATCTCTGTTTTTTCAGAGTTTAGTAGTAGGAAATTACTAGTCATCCAATTTTTTATATCAGCTATGCATTCCGTTAATTTTGTGAATTGGTAAGTTTCGTTAGGTTTTGAAGAAATATATAGCTGAGTATCATCAGCATAACAGTGAAAGCTAATTCCATGTTTCCTAATGATATCTCCTAATGGTAGCATGTACAGAGTGAATAGCAGCGGTCCAAGTACTGAGCCTTGTGGTACGCCATACTGAACTTGTGATCGATATGACATCTCTTCATTTACTGCTACAAACTGATGACGGTCAGATAAGTATGATTTAAACCAAGCTAATGCAATTCCACAAATGCCAACATAGTTTTCTAGTCTATTTAAAAGAATATTGTGGTCAATTGTGTCAAAAGCAGCACTAAGATCAAGTAACACTAATAGAGAGATACAACCACGATCGGATGATAAGAGCAAATCATTTGTGACTCTAATGAGAGCTGTCTCGGTACTATGATGTGGTCTAAATCCTGACTGAAAATTCTCGCAGATATCGTTTCTTTCAAGAAAGGAACACAGTTGTGAGGATACTGCTTTTTCCAGTATCTTTGACAGAAAAGGCAGATTCGAGATTGGCCTGTAATTGACTAATTCTGTAGGATCAAGTTGCAGTTTTTTGACAAGCGGTTTTATCATAGCCAGTTTAAAGGTTTTTGGTACATATCCTAGCGACAAAGGCGAATTAATTATATTAAGAAGAGGATCTATGACCTCTGGAAGCATCTCTTTCAGTAGTTTAGTCGGTATAGGGTCTAGCATACAAGTTGTTGATTTAGATGAATTTACAAGTTTGCAAAATTCTTCCTGTCCTATAGCAGCAAAAGAACCAAATCTTTCCTCGGGTAGACAACAAATCTCCCCCTGATGTGATACTGTAGTAGACAGTTGCATAGATATAATTCTGTCCCTGATATTATCAATCTTATAAGTGAAGAAATTCATAAAGTCATTACTGCTGTGTTGCTTGGACACTTCTGGGCTTGAAGCTTTCTTTTTAGTTAGTTTAGCCACTGTTTCAAATAGATACCTAGGATTATGTTTATTTTCTTCTAATAGGGTTGAAAAATAAGCAGACCTAGCAGTTTTTAAGGCCTCTCTGTATGCAATCGAGCTCTCCTTCCATGAAATCCGGAATACCTCTAGTTTAGTTTTCTTCCAGAAACGCTCCATTTTTCTGGCTGCTCTCTTAAGGGCCTGAGTGTGTGTGTGTGTGTGTGTGTGTGTGTGAGAGAGAGTGTGTGTGTGTGTGAGTGTGTGTGCTTGTTGTACCACGACGCTGGACTATTTTCTTTAATCTTCTTTAAGCGCAACGGAGCAACTGCTTCTAAAGTGCTGGAAAAGAGAGAGTTAACAGTTTCTGTAACAATATCAAGTTCTTCTAAGCTATCCGGGATGCTGGGATGATTGGAACTGATTAGGAAGTTTATTGATAAAGCAATCTTTAGTGGCAGAAGTTATAGGTCTAACATATTTATAACAAGAAGTCGGCTTTGCTGCTTTGGCTAAGTGAAGTTTACATGAGACTAGATAGTGATCTGAGATGTCATCGCTCTGCTGCAGAATTTCAACAGTATCAACATCTATTCCATGTGATAATATTAGATCTAGAGTATGATTACGACAATGAGTAGGTCCTAACACGTGTTGTCTGACTCCAATTGAGTTTATAATGTCTTTAAATGCCAAACCCAAAGCATCTTTTTCATTATCTACATGTATATTAAAGTCACCAACTATTAGTACTTTATCTGCAGCCAGAACTAGTTCTGATAGAAAGTCTGCAAATTCTTTGATAAAATCTTTATGGTGCCCTGGTGGCCTGTATACAGTAGCCAGCAGAATTCTTAAACGTGATTTATCATTTATACTATATATTTTTACACTAAGCACCAATACTTCAAAAGAAGTCAATTTAAATCTAGATTTCTTAGTGGTTTTGAGGATATTACTATAAATGACAGCAACACCTCCCCCTTTGCCTTTCAGACGAGGTTCATGTTTATAACTGTAATCTTGCGGGGTGGACTCATTTAAAGTAATGTAATCGTTTGTTTTTAGCCAGGTTTCTGTCAAACACAGCACATCTAGATTATAATCTGAAATCATATCATTAACTATGAATGATTTTGAAGTAAGGGATCTAATATTCAGCAACCCAAGCTTTATCATTTGCTCATCTGTATTATATCTGTTTTTTATTTGTTGAATATTAATTAAATTTTTAATCTGACGTTTTTTGGATATCCATATTCGGGGAACAAACACCGTCTCTATATGATATCTAGGTGAAAGAGGCTCTATGTGATGTGATTTATCTGACCTTGGTGACATGAGGCCGCTAGCAGACGGTCGGTTTAGCCAGTCTGTCTGCTTCCTGACCTGGTGCCAAATTTGTCATGTTTTATCTCTAAGACTATGAGCCAAATTACTAGAGAGAAGAGCAGCACCAGCCCAGGAGGGATGAATACCATCTCTTTTCAACAGGTCAGGCTTGCCCCAAAAACTTTTCCAATTGTCTATAAATTCTACATTATTTTGCGGACACCACTCAGACAGCCAGCGGTTAAGTGAGGAAAGTCGACCGACTATCTCATCACTCCTGCGAACAGGAAGGGGACCAGGGCAAATTACAGTGCCTGACATCGTACTTGCGAGTTTACACACCTCTTTAATATTAATATTAAACGTAAGGCTACAGTGGACCCCCGGACCTCCGCAAGACCGGAATCGACATCTGCCCCTAAGAAACCGAGACGAACAGCTACTGAAAGTATGTGACGAACAAAAGATGTTGGATTATTTTCTGGTCACGCTAAATCAGGCAGATAAATTGGGAATGTGTGCGATATTTTTTAAATTTATTTGGCTGTAATATTGAGTGGTTAAGTCCCTATAAAAATAAAAATAAAAGACTATGTGATAGTTTTTAGATGTGTGTTTGTGGCTGTATGCTGTGTCAATACGTTAGTTTAGCAATATTGTTAACATAAATTTACAGTTAATTAATAAACCATGACTCCAATGAGAATTGTGTGTAAAGGTATTGACATGTTGATTTTTTACTAGCCTGTTGCGCCTTCTATAGGAATACATTAGTACTACAGGGACCATTTTCACAGTCATTTTGTTTAAGCAGTACTAGTAGCATGAGTATTTTATTTTATTTTTTAGTCTTAGGAAAATATTGTAAATATATATATATATATTTTTTTTTCACACCTCTTTTTTTTCTTTTTTTCTTCTTAACAGAGACGGCTGTGCTTGACAACACCGTTCCCGATATAGATGATGTCCAGAGCTGGAGTGATGATCTGATCCAAACGTGGGATGATTGTGTGTTCAACACATGTCCTAAAGAAGATCAACAACCTGCACCGTCCAACAGTGGTCAGGCATCTGTGATAGAATCTGATCCACAAGAGCTACCTTCAAACCAGGAGGCTTTCAGACGGGAATCACAACACAATATAGACAGTCAACACATAACCGGAGTGATACAGGACTCTGTCAAGGCTGCGGTGAAAGACATCGAGGAGAATCTAAACAAGAGACTTGATGCAACTGAGAGCCTACAACAACAACAAGGTATTCAGATTAACAAGATTCTTAATGTATTTGATGCCACACAACAGCAACAGGGTATTTGGCTCAAACAAATCATAGCTAGACAGCGTTTGCTTGGTGGATCTGTCCAAAAATTAGGTCGAGATCAAAATTTAACAACCGATGTGTTAAAACAGGTCGTAATCACACTTAAAAAGAAACTTGGGTGAGCTGTGTGCTATTTTTTATTAGTAGTATTATTATTATTTTTTTTTTTTCACAACACACACACACTGTGTGTAACTTTACCATAACTGCATAATTGTTGTGTAAAGCTATTCACTGTATGTACACTGGGTTTACTCTCCACAGTAATTTTAAATGTACACCTATCAGAGATTTAAATAAAAAGAAAAAGACTGATTTTAAAAAATGCCTAAACGTTGTCGGGAACCAGATGGTTTTGATCAGGGTGCGGTCGGAAGGTTTAGACGCAACGATGGCCTTGCGGTACCCCTCGAACAGTGCAGTCACAGAAACATTGCTTTATTTAATTCGGACAATGGATGACATGAATAGGTCTGAGTCTACTACTACTACTACGGACACATTGCTAGAATTATTAAATATTGTGAGATCGATGTCAGATGAGGATCCAGAACCAAATATTGATTTTGAAAATTTTGTAAATACTCAAAACACGGAAGAGGTTTCAGAACCTCCTCCAGAACCAAATATTGATTTAGATCATTTTGTATCTTCTCATCAGACAGGGGAGGGGTCATGTACCCACACACATCGCACACTCAACCCTGGTTTCCCCAACATGGGTCTCGCTGATAGCGATATAGAATCACTTGTAAGAGAGGGTGGTGATGTGAGTGGGTACACTGTACTGCTGCGAAATCGGTTCAATGGTCTGGAAATCCATGGACTTATAAATCTGCGGGAGATACCTTCTACAGATTTATCAGCCTACGCTAAATTTTTACATGATACACTTTCTGAAATTGTAGAGTTCTCCAGACTGTTAGGTGGTGATAATAGTTTAATCAGTATCACCTTAAGGGGGCCGAGTTTGACATCAGATGTTAGCACACTTTTGTCGTGTAGCAATGGCTACAGTGTAGACCTATTTGTAAACGATCTTGAAAAAATAATGCAGAGCAATTCCGATGTACAGTTTGATGAGAGATTGAATTTGAGAGTGTCGATAGCTAGAAGTAAACGTGGTGGTGCTTATCGTAAGATACGTGATCTTGCCCACAATGAAGTGATTTCCAAAAACAGACTTAATCTGTTTTGTCCTACGAACATTTCAAACAATCTTTGTTTTGCGATCTGCCTGGCACATTTCCTAAACCCCCAGAAACCGCACGTAGAGCTAGAGTCTGTAGCATCTTCATTACAGGCGTCAGTTGGATATTCCGATCAACACAAGATAGGTTCAACACAGATCAAACACTGCGACGACTGCCTGCGGTACTGTAAGTCTGACTATTGTTTTGAGATGCATAAAAAACCACCTCAAGGTATGCGATACGCTCAGTGCCAAGTCACCAAATACTGCGGAAAATGTAATAGGCGTTATCATGTCAGCGGCGATAAACCCAAACCCCATCAATGCTCTGCTGATCGCTGTGTGCACTGTGGTGAGAGCTTGGTCACCGATGGTGAACATCAATGTTTTATTCAGCCAGTTAAGCCAAAAACTCCAAACGATCGTTACATTTTCTATGATTTCGAGACCCGTTATGAAAACGGTAAACATGTTGCGAACTTTGTATGTGCTATCACTTTTGATGGTCGAGAATTTGTGGCCGAAGGTCCCGATTGTGTGGATCGTCTCGTTAAAAAATTCAGACAGCCTCGTTACAGTAATTACACATGGATAACACATAATTCATCAGGTTTTGACAATTTTAAGATTTCTAATTCTAATTCTAAGATGGGAATTGCCCCTAAAATTACGATGTGTGGCTGTCGTCTAATCTTAATGTATGACTGTACATTCAAGCAGCGGTTTATTGATTCGTACTCATTCATGCCCATGCGTCTAGCCAAGACACCTGCTGCATTTAATCTGACTAATGCAGAGAAGGGGTATTTTCCACATCACTTCAACCGCGCTGAAAATGACTCCTACATAGGCCCGTACCCTGACAAGAAATTTTATGGGTACGCAACAATGTCGAACCAAGACAGGGTAGCGTTTGATGATTGGTACAACACAACCTCTGACAAAGTGTTTGATTTTAAAAAAGAACTTGCGATTTATGGTAAAAACGATGTTGTTTTGCTGAGGGAAACATGCATGAAATACCGCGATGAATTACACCACATTGGCTGCGACGTGTATGGCCATATATAAAACACACTTCATCCCAAAAGACACAGTAGCTCTGACACATAACAATGCGTATACCAACCAGAACAAAACATTTTCAAATATCTCAATTCAATGGATCGAATTCATCCGAAAATCACGGGGTATAGATATTCAACACGCTTTAAACACTGGTGAGGTGTCATTTGGGAAACACTATGTGGATGGCTTCTATGATGATGGCCATGTGAAAAAGGCATTCGAATTTCTCGGCTGTTTTTTTCACGGTTGTGATCGTTGTTATAATCCCAACGATCTAAACCCTTTATCAAAAGTGCCTTATGGTATTTTGAGAAGACAATGCGATGACAAGATTGAAATTTTGGAGTGTGCGTACGGTCTTCAGGTCAAGGTGATGTGGGAATGTGATTGGTTGTGTGCTAAACAGACTGATGCTGCAGTGCTGGATTTCATGTCCACTTACAAACACCCTGAAAGATTGAAACCACGCGATGCTCTTTTCGGTGGTCGTACTAATGCGTTGAAACTGTACCACAAAGTCTTGGAGGGCGAACGCATTAGGTACGTTGACTTTACATCACTATACCCCTACTGTCAGACTCGAAAATGCTACCCAACTGGCCATCCCGAAATAATATACAAAGATTTTCAAACCATTGAAGATTATTACGGCCTCATCAAGGCAACCGTCCTCCCACCGCGGAAGATGCTTCACCCTGTACTGCCTTATAGGACTGGTGGTAAATTGATGTTTCGACTCTGTAGGACATGTGCTGATCATCAGAATCAGACGCAGGCGTGTATACATACTAATGAGGAGAGATCCATTCATGGGACCTGGGTTAGCATTGAGCTAATAAAAGCTATTGAGAAGGGTTATGTAGTGACAAAAATTGATGAGGTCAAAGCCTTGGTGAGCTTACTGATGAAATAGGGGGCGGGGACTTCGTAGTGGAATTTTCTTCGAGTGGCCCCAAAAGTTATGCGTTTCTTACTGCTAAGGGTGAGGTCTGTATGAAGGCCAAAGGGATCACATTGAACGCTGTGAACTCTGAGGCCATTAGGCTAGACTCGTTAATCGAACTTGTTGATCAGTATGTGCGGAGGAGGGACGAAAACAATTACATTTTAGCACACACTGATAGTATAGTGCGAAACAAAAAGCAGTTCACATTACACAACAAGTCAGTTGTGAAAAAATTCAAAGTTGTGTACAACAAGCGTGTACTGCTACCTGATCTAACAACAATACCATATGGCTTCTGACAACGTTTTTGGTCATCGAGGGGTGCTAGACCCAGATGGTTTTGATTTCATATTACAACATCCATTTTCATGTGTGTTAAGTGGTCCTTCTAGCTCAGGAAAAACATTTTTTGTAAAAATATTGTTGGAAAATGCTAAGTGTATTTTCTAAAAATATTGAACACATTGTATATATTATGATTGCTGGCAGCCTTTATACGATGATTTGTTGAAACTGTATAATATTAAATTTATTGAAGGTATACCTCAGACTCTGAATGACAATCGTTTGTTCCCCACCAACAAGACAAATTTTGTGATATTGGATGATGTTATGAAAGATGCTAGTAACAATTCAGAAGTTGAATGATTGTTTACCAATTATGTGCATCACAGAAGTTTGAGTGCTGTGTATATTGTACAAAATTTGTTTTTTCAAGGTAAATCCAGCAGGACCATCAGTTTGAATACTAATTATTTGGTTTTGTTTAAAAACCCCCGAGACAATCGCAAATTAATGTGTTAGCACGTCAGATGTACCCCAGAAACACAAAATACTTTATGGAGTGTTATGAAAATGCGACCAGCATTCCTTTCGGGTATCTTTTGATTGACTTTAAAGCGAAAACACCAGAACAGTACCGTCTCAGAACAGATATACTGTCACAATATCCAGTTGTGTACATTCAGAAAAGAAAACACTGACGTTGTGAGAGAGAGAGAGAGAGAGTGATTTGGAAAAAAAAAAAGAAAGAAAATGTCTGCAAAACTTTTAAGAAATCTACCTCTTTTAATATTGTTATTAAAAGCCACCCCTAAACAAAGACATGTTATTTTAGAGGCGGCCACAGACGAGCTCATCGTGACATTGTGTGAAGTAGCTTTCAACGTAGTTCATGGTAATATTCCACTAACACCACAACAATATCAGAAACTGAAGAGAAGAAGAAGCAAGATCAAAATTGTTGCAGATAAAAAGATTGGCGTCAGACGTAAAAGACGGTTGATCAACCAGCAAGGTGGATTTTTATTACCGTTATTATCTGTAGCAATTCCGTTTATAACAAGTTTGATTACGTCTAAATAAGTTTGGTAATGGAGTATGCTGTGAAGATGTTTTTAGTCCCACAACACCAGCTGGATAAACTGAAATCCTCTAGCACCCGCGAGTCTATACGTCAGGTTGTAGATGACTTGGATCTAACTATAAGAAATATTCTGGTCAGATCTGGATCACCGTGAAAAAGCTAAGATGTACACTGGTGTTTTGCAGAGGTTTTTAACACTATCTAAGGGTATAGAGAATCTGCCACATTAACATTAAGTCTTCCACAGCCTGACAACATTGAAAAACAGGACACACTATCAAGACAACATGTGAGTGATCATAGCGATTTAAGTGATTTTGGAGATGAGATTTTAAAGAATATACCGCAGAGAAGCGTGAAAAATGTTCGTTACATTTTAGATAAAATGTCTAAAACTAAAGACTCAGGGGAGTTTGTGTTTAGAGGCAGAACAATCCCTGGTTCACACATGCTTGACTTAGTTAAAAGCATTACGGCACCACAAAAGATTGCTGACAAACGGAGACCCGGTGGTTGGTACTAGTTTCTGGAGGCTTTTGCTAGTTTAAATATGCCATACTCTGTGGTACCAAACCACCATGTCAGACAAATAATTAATTCCTTCAAATCCAAATCAACCCCAACTATAAACATCTCATCTAAGAAGAGAAAAAAACAAAAAGTGCATCCGCGCACCCCATCATATTCAAAATATTTAGAATATGACAAGAGTGAAAAGAGTGAGTGGATAAATTTTTTATCTCGCTGCTTGTATGTATTGTTTATTTTTTTATTTTTTTATTTTTTTTTATTTTTTTTTGAGTATTTATGATTTGTAATACTGAATGTAGTGCATGTGTAATAAAATATGGTTAAAGAAAACAAATTACCACTCTGAAGTTTGTTTATTTATTTATTTATTTATTATTGTTAAGACAAAAACATTTCACCAATTTGCACACACTGTATACATTTGAAAACATTATCATTACATTGAGCTTGTTTTAGTTTTTTTCACAAATACTGACACCTTTTTGTCATTTTTAATAAAATCATTGGTATACAATTTCAACACATAACCATAATCAAACCCCTTTGCCATGTGGTAGAGAAAGAACACACAGTGTTGACCACATGTGTCTGATGAAAAATCTTGGACTTGCACAGTTGAATGTTGTACTTCGCTAGAATTGTCATTTAAAAAGGTTTTGATAATGGGTGGAAAACCGGGGTAATCTGGTTTGTTACCAAAGCTGTCGAAAAAAACAACCTACTCGATCCTCATTTATGTAGATGGCCAGCCAGTGTTCTCCTGGGAGTCCTGAAGGATGTGTGTTGATTATAACCATATGCTATGTTTGGCTTGCCACTTGCTTCTCTGTTTTTTAATGTTTGTTTTTGTTTTCGCACTACGCTGCTGAAATTGCGTTTTACAGCTAACCACCTCCTAAATGCCCAATCCTTCAAACCACCACCGCCACTGTTGACACTAATTCCTTCCTACCTGAGACGCCCTATCTGTCTGTTACCTGGCAGTAAGCGTCGCAGAAGACGCGGTCGGAGAGGGGGGTTACATGTCAGGCTGAGGACTCACCCGGTTTCTCTGTCGTCGAGGACTGGAAATCAATCGGGACTTGGCAGTGCTGGAAGATCGTGGGAATGCTACCGATGGCTTCAGCCGGTTAATTCCAACACTGGCGTTCCATTTCCGTGTCCCCGCCGTGTCAAAACATCTGCCCGGGGTTGCGTCCAAGGAAACCTCCATCCAATTCCTTGTGTGACGTCGCCGCCTGTCAACTCGACCACGTTTCGCATGGCATTGTGTAACACCAGATCGCTCAATAACAAAACATTTGTTCTCAATGATGTCATCTCCTCGTACAATCTGGATTTGTTTTTCCTCACCGAAACATGACTTCCCCCCAGGTGACGTCAGTGCCTTTTCGGAACTCCTCCCCTCTGGCTATCTTTACCTAAACACCCCGTGGCAATCGGGTAGGGGCGGGGGGATAGCTACTACACACAGACAGTCCCTGATATGCCGCCAGCTGTCCACTAGAGGGTATTCCAGCTTCGAGTTACAAGCATTTGTGCTCACACTACCCTGTCCCATCTTATGTGCAGTAATCTACCGGCCACCAAAACTAAATAAGGATTTTTTAAATGAGTTTTCAGAGTTTCTGACAGAGCTTCTGGCAAAGTTTGATAATATTTTAATCTGTGGGGATTTTAACATTCACGTTTGTTGCCCCTCTGATAAACCTGCTAATGATTTTAAGGCACTTTTAGATTCATTGGACCTTACCCAGTCCATATCCGGTCCCACTCATAGGTTAGGTCATACTCTTGACCTTATTATCTCTCGTGGGGTGATAGTGTCAACTTGTGAGGTTCTGGATTTTCCCATCTCTGATCACTCTCTCATACGGTTTGACATCTGTGCTGTTCCTCCTGCTCCCTCATCTACTGCCCCCCATCGTCGTCGCATTATTACTCCATCCACAGTCTATAACTTTGTTGCTGCCTTCTCTGTTTCTGACATCGTCTCCACTGCTGAACTGACATTGTCTCTATGTCCTGACCTTCTCCTCTCCTCCTTCCACACCATCTGCTCCCAGATTATGGACTCTGTTGCGCCCTACAAGGTAAAGACGACCAAAGGTCCATCGGTCCCCTGGCTCAATGATTCAACTTGGGCCCTCAGGCGCCAGTGTAGACAGGCTGAGCGTAAATGGAAGAAAGATAGGCTGCAGGTGTCACTGGAGATGTTTAGAGAAAGTCTTGCCACCTATCAGAGAGCAGTGAAGGAGGCTAAAGGACAATATCTTTCTAATCTCATCAATAGCAATAGCCACCTCCCTGGAATCCTGTTTAGCACTGTTAATTCTGTCATTAATCCGGTGTCTGTTGTTTTGAATGATGTATCAGAAAAAACATGCAATGCATTCAAACAACACTTTTTGGACAAGGTTTCGTCTGTTAGGCAAACTATCACACAAGCTCCTGCTATTGTCTTTTCCTCCCGAGCGACGCAATGCATGCTGGAGGACTTTGATGAGGTTACTCTGGAGGACCTCAAAAAAGCTGTCCATGAGCTGAAGCCTACCACCTGTCCTCTAGACGCTATTCCTGCCAGGATTTTGAAAGAGGCTATTGACATCGTAGGTCCTTTTCTCGTCACCTTCATAAACAGCTGTCTAAGTTTGGGGACTGTTCCCAGTGCTCTCAAACACGCTATTGTTAGACCGCTGCTAAAAAACCCCAACTTAGATCCCACCATACTGTCTAATTTTCGACCAATATCTCATCTGTCACTTCTGTCCAAGTTGATGGAGAAGCTTGTTTTCTCCCAGCTTCAGTCTCACCTTCAACTGCACGTCGTTAGTGAGAAATTTCAGTCTGGTTTCAGGTCCAGACATAGCACTGAATCAGCTTTATTGAGGGTCCATGATGACATTCTTGGAGCTCTGGATAGTAAAAGCTCTGTGGTTTTGGTACTATTGGACATTAACGCTGCATTTGACACCGTGGATCATTCCATCCTCATCTCCCGTCTTCAACATTTTGTTGGTTTGCAAGGCACAGTGCTCAATTGGTTCTCTTCATATCTCACTAACAGAACCTTTTCAGTAATGCTTGACGACTTTTCTTCCTCACCTGCCCCTCTGTCATCCGGTGTGCCTCAAGGATCCATTCTCGGTCCTGTTCTGTTCTCTCTCTATATGCTGCCACTTGGACAACTCATCTCCAATCATAACGTTCACTTTCATTTCTATGCAGACGACCTCCAGATCTACCTTCCTGTGATTCTGAACAATCGTTCTGCGCTGGACCCCATCTATAACTGCCTTAGGGACATTAATCAGTGGCTTTCCCAGAATTTCCTTCATTTGAATGAAGGAAAGACAGAGTACATCCTGTTCAGCCCTGACTCACCTAATAGTTCTTTCAGTTTTGGTCCTCTAACACCACAGTTTGCTCCCACTGTACGTAACTTGGGTGTTATTTTTGACAAAAATTTGCAGTACGACAAACAGATTAGTGCTGTTGTTAAGGCGAGCTTTTACCAGCTAAGGCTTCTCAGTAAGGTCAAACCATTCTTGTCCCGAGCTGACTTTGAAAAAGTAATTCATGCCTTGATCAGCTCGAGGATAGACTACTGTAATGCCCTCTACACTGGACTTAATCAATCATCTCTGAACCGGCTTCAACTGGTTCAAAATGCGGCAGCACGTCTCCTCACCAACACCTCCAAACGCTCACACATCACCCCCGTCCTCCGCTCACTCCACTGGCTCCCGTTACGGTTTAGGGTGTAATATAAGGTCCTGCTGTTCGTGTTCAAGGCCATCAATGGTCTGGCCCCAGTCTACCTCGCCGATTTAGTAACGGTCTATCATCCACCCAGAACTCTGCGCTCATCTGAACACACCTATCTGGTCATTCCAAAATTTAGATATAAAAAGTTTGGAGGCCGGTCATTTGCTGTCCAGGGCCCTAAACTGTGGAACGCTTTACCAGCTCTCCTTCGAAGCATCACCGTGTTGAGTGCTTTTAAATCACAGTTAAAAACACATCTGTTCAGACAAGCTTTTAACATGTAATCTATTCTTCTGTTGTTTATTGATGCTTTTACTGGAAAGCGCCTTGTGCACCTTTTGGCTGTTGTAAGGCGCTATAAAAATAAAATTTGATTGATTGATTGACTTCAATCATGCTGTCAAATAATGAGTAAACAATTAAGTTAATCGTCCGTGGTAGTGGCTGTCTAAAATGGGCTTCTAGTCTAATATTCCCACTTTTGATAAGTGATACATGTTGACCACACTCCTCATCTGGTGTGAAATTGAATGCGTAAAGTGTATAGCCTTGCAGAAAATCCTCCCTATCAATACATAGAGCCTGGTTTTTAAGATGCCTTCCAGAAGCCAATACTAACTGATAAAACTCCCGCACTGCAGAACCATTTTCATATTCTGGTTGCAGAGGCTTCGCCGGGTATTGAACTCCATCTGCATAAATAGCAATAAACTCTAAATCATAATTTTTAAATGCAAATGGGTTTTTATCATAAGCCCCAACAAATGCATCATTATCAACCATCCCTATAATCAGTGATTTTGGTAGAGTCCCTAAAAATAAGTTTTCTTGATTGCAGACACGTGAACCAGCGGGTATTGAGAAGTTTTTCAGACACACTCTGTCAATGGGGTACTTGGCAGTGGTTGAGAGTAGAGCTTGTGCGTGAGCCAGTCTCACGGCTGGCGACACAGACACTTTTTTCACAAATAGTGATGCAGACACAATGTTCAGTTTATAAGCTATAGCATTACTCCTCATCAGACAGAATTCGTCTTTACCCCTTGTCATGGGAATTCTAATGTCCAATCCGTTAAGCAAAAGTTTTCCTTGAAAGAAGATATCACTGTGAACAGGTGCTAGTAGCTCAACCACATTACTAGCATTGGTGAATGCTGCTCTCTTCGTCAGACCACTATTCCTCCACCTGGGTCTGTCTCGTCCATCCTTGAAGCCGTGTCTTTATAAAAGAGCCCTGCTGAGAAAAGCGTTTCAAGTGCATCTTTACCATAATTGGTAAGACATTCAAAAATACAGCGATAGGGATACGTGCTACTGCTCTGCGAAATTAGCCGGTCTCCAAGTGACACATCCACTTGTGAAAAAATACATGCTGCCGGATAATTCACAATTCCTACAGGATCGCCGTCTCCGATGTGCGAACCATCTGGGTTAGTGATTTTGACGCGCAAAAACACCATTGTGTTGTTTAGATCCACGTAATCCTCTCCATTCCCCGCAATAAAAAACTCCAGCGGAGATGTGTCCGAAATCGCAGATAACGGCAAATCTTCTATATAAGTGTTTTTTTCAATCGATGTTTGAGTTAGCGGTACAGTAAACAGATCCAATTCGGACTTTAAACACTCTTCTGACATATTGTGTAGTAATGCCATGATCTAAAAAATTGTTTTAACAGATGTCCTTGATCTTTTTGAAGCTGCACCCTTAGTTGTCCCCTGGCGTTTGCGTTTTACAACTGATGTTTTTTTGGGAGGTCTTTTTGTCTTCTTCGGCTTCTGGGCACTCCTTTGCACACCCGGTGGCCTAGATGCGGTTTTACGAGCCATTACCATTAGCCCAGATCCGTCTTGAGTATCGTGGTTGTTATTAAAAGACCGTGACAACGTATTACTAACAACGTCACTTAGTATGTTTTTGGCAGCTGATTTAAGATGCGGTTTGGCTATGTTAAATCCTCGTTTTAGTAGTGGTATAGCCATTCTAAAGAGACCTCGAAAAATGCCCCCCAAACCACCCCCATACATAACACCACCACCTGCATACCCGGGAAGTCCGTTGCCCGCCTGCTTCTGGTAATAGGCAACGTAACGCATAGGGTCGACATTGTGATTATTGTAATATACCATTTTTAAACAATATGTTTTACAGGCTTGAAGTGAAGTTTAATGCATACTTTCCCATAAGAAAATGGGACGTGCTGATTTTGATCGTCCTTCACTTCTATAACAATATCAGTGATGACAGATTTATTGAAAGACGCGTAGTGGGGTTTGTTGTATCGAACACTGACTGTGTTGTTGTTGTCCCCTGTTATTTGTACACACTCAAGGAGGGGTACAAAAGCATCCCCTACAGCTTGGTAACGGATAATATTTGTGTAGATATAAAGAGTATAGAAACCCTTGGTATGTCTGACTGATGTATGCCGTGTGTTACAATGTCCTTTTCAAAATTAGTTTTTTCAGGATTTGTTTTTTGCAGAATAGAATCTCCTATAGGGATACCTGGTTTCAAGCCTAAAATGATGGCTAGTTTACCTTGGAATGTTATTGAAATGTTAGGTTTTGCTTTCAAAAACACTTTGTTTTTTATGCGGTCATAGCCGAATACACCATGCGGTGCCACTAAATCATTTATTGCACTAACTAGAGATGGGACATCGTCGTAATACCCTGTTCTTATTGGAATGCGTAGTTTCGATAAGCCGGTCTTCTTCACATCTACACCGTGGCGTTTGCTATTAGCGTATTTTTCACCATCATCAATGGCAGGTCCAGTGTTTATCTCGAAAACTGCATCGTTGCTGTTAAAGGTGTACCAGCTTCTAGGAGATTCAATTTGAACAAGTCCCACCTCCCATTCTCCTTTTATATTTATAGGGGTAGCCAGTCTTGTTCTATAATTAGATATTTTATTATCAGGGTATACAGACAGTGAAACGTTGCATGGTAGTGTGACATAAAATCCACCCTTAGCCATGTCTGCTTTTTAATCATCTGTGTGCATCTTGTGAGTGTCCTTTGTTTTTATGGTGTCTGTACATCAACTAACTCTTTCTGATCGACCCATGATGCAAATTTCACGGGCAATCCTAGCCACTGTACCAGCACTAATGTCTTGCAACCCTTCCTCTTCTTATCTAAAATTTTTTTCAACTTTAAATGTCTTGTTTTTACTGACAAGTATTTTTTGCAACTCTTCTGCATAAAAAACTCAATCTAAAACATCTCCATCAAAATCACACAATCTGTAGACAGGGGGTTCTTGTGGGATACACGCCGTTATAGTAAAATATTCATGTGTGTAGTTTTCCTCATACCCTTTTGCAAACGGTCCTCTGACTTTAGAAATCCGAACCACATCACCAATTTTGAATTTAAATATAGGCTTAACACTGTGCGGTCTCGTACCCCCATATGGGTTATGCAGTACCACGGATTTGTTTTATTTGCACACATCAATCGGTCTCATCTTGATGCTTCTGTGATGGCTCGCATTGTATCCTTGAGTAATGTCTTGAAGTATATCGATGTAACGTTTGGAGTTTGTAGCCATTAAATATCGCCACATTTTACTTTTCAATGTTTGATTAAACCGCTCGACCACACAGGCCTTTAATTCTGTGGCTATAGTGAAATGGTTGATGTTGTACTTTTTTGTCACGTTTTGAAAATGTTTGTTAAAAAACTCCTTTCCTTTATCTGTCTGTAATTTCTGTGGTACATGGCCCTCTTTCAGTATGGATTCAAAAGCTTTAGAGACCTCTAGCCCACTCTTGTTTTTTAAAACTCTTGTCCATGCAAATTTACTAAACAGATTGTTGCACGTCAAAAGAAAATGGTTATTGTCATTTAACTTGGCATAAGCTGACATATCAACTAGATCAGCCTGGTATTGCATATCAATGCCATAGACAAAAACCCGATTCCTTTTGTATTTTATTGGGGCAGTTCTGTGTAGTGTGTATGTGTCCTCACCAGCAAGCCAGTCTGAAACTTCTTTATCGGTTAAACGAACACCTGTTTCTTTTAAAATAGCGTCTTTTAAACGTTTTTTTCCCCCCTAAAGAACCAGGATTAGATGCTGTGTAATAAGTCTTTTTCATTTCTTCAGACATATTGTCACTTTACGATTCACAAAAGAATAACTCTGATGTCTTAAGCGTTTCAGATTTTTATTTCTTAAAACAATACAAAAACAAAAGGTGTCATTCAGCATCGATGTAGTGTAAAAAATGTATACACACTACAATGTTTTTCTCAAGAAAATAATCAACCAGTGTGTGTTTGTTTCTTGTCAGCATGTCAAGTCAAGTCAAGTCACCTTGATTTATATAGCGCTTTTTACAATATAGATTGTATCAAAGCAGCTTCACAGTGATAACATAAAAGTAATACAACACAGATCAATAAAATTGTTGAATATTAAATGTCCCCAACTAAGCAAGCCAAAGACAAGGCAACAGCGGCAAGGAACCAAAACTCCATCAGGGACTGAATGGAGAAAAAAACCTTGGGAGAATCCAGGCTCAGTCGGGGGCCAGTTCTCCTCTGACCAACGAAGGAACAGTGTGATTCGGGTAGCATTACAATACAAATTGGATAAAAACACAAAGTATTTGTCCATTTCCATCTGTTTGGAAGTCGAAGTAATCACGCCGGTTTAGAGACGAGATGTCGAGGATCAGTGCCGATGACTGTCGTGTCGATGAGGCCGGCACTTAAGGATGGGTCGAGATGGGTCCAGGTGCAGGTCCACCATAGAGGGTCCCTCGGGATAAACAGAGAAACTAATATTAGCGTAGACGCCATTCTACTTATGATGTACCAAGTACATCAGAATTTACGGGACGTGTTCCTGGTTTCGGCTGATCTAAACTATGCAGCCTAATTTTGAATAAAGGAAGTCAAGAGTGTGTTATGTGTATGCTAGGCCAAAGAGATGTGTTTTTAGTCTAGATTTAAACTGACAGAGTGTGTCTGCTTCCCGGACAATGTTAGGAAGACTGTTCCAAAGTGTTGGTGCTAAATAGGAAAAGGATCTCCCGCCTGCAGTCGATTTAGATATTCTAGGGATTATCAACTGGCCGGAATTTCGAGATCGCAATAGACGTGAAGGACTATAATGCGTTAAGAGCTCGCTCAAGTACTGCGGAGCTAAACCATTTAGTGCTTTGTAAGTAATCAGCAATATCTTAAAATTTATACGATGTTTAATTGGCAGCCAGTGCAGGGTTGACAGAACCGGGCTAATATGGGCATATTTCCTGGTTCTGGTAAGAACTCGAGCTGCTGCGTTTTGAACTAGTTGAAGTTTGTTTATTAAGTGTGCAGGGCAACCACCCAGTAGAGCATTACAATAATCTATCCTTGATGTCATGAACGCATGAACTAATTGTTCCGCATTTGTCAATGAGAGCATATGGCGTAATTTAGATATATTTTTGAGATGGAAAAATGCGGTTTTACAGATACTAGACACATGACTTTCAAATGAGAGATTGGTATCAAAGAGCACACCCAGGTTCCTAACCGACGACGAAGACTTAACAGAGCAGCCATCAAGTGTTAGACAGTATTCTAGGCTGTTACATGTGGACGTTTTTTGTCCAATAATTAGAATCTCTGTTTTTTTAGAGTTTAGTAGTAGGAAATTACTAGTCATCCAATTTTTTATATCAGCTATGCATTCCGTTAATTTTGTGAATTGGTAAGTTTCGTTAGGTTTTGAAGAAATATACAGCTGAGTATCATCAGCATAACAGTGAAAGCTAATTCCATGTTTCCTAATGATATCTCCTAATGGTAGCATGTACAGAGTGAATAGCATGCCAACATAGTTTTCTAGTCTATTTAAAAGAATATTGTGGTCAATTGTGTCAAAAGCAGCACTAAGATCAAGTAACACTAATAGAGAGATACAACCACGATCGGATGATAAGAGCAAATCATTTGTGACTCTAATGAGAGCTGTCTCGGTACTATGATGTGGTCTAAATCCTGACTGAAAATTCTCGCAGATATCGTTTCTTTCAAGAAAGGAACACAGTTGTGAGGATACTGCTTTTTCCAGTATCTTTGACAGAAAAGGCAGATTCGAGATTGGCCTGTAATTGACTAATTCTGTAGGATCAAGTTGCGGTTTTTTAACAAGCGGTTTTATCATAGCCAGTTTAAATGTTTTTGGTACGTATCCTAGCGACAAAGACGAATTAATTATATTAAGAAGAGGATCTATGACCTCTGGAAGCATCTCTTTCAGTAGTTTAGTCGGTATAGGGTCTAGCATACAAGTTGTTGATTTAGATGAATTTACAAGTTTGCAAAATTCTTCCTCTCCTATAGCAGCAAAAGAACCAAATCTTTCCTCGGGTAGACAACAAATCTCCCCCTGATGTGATACTGTAGTAGACAGTTGCATAGTTATAATTTTGTCCCTGATATTATCAATCTTATAAGATTGCATGTCTACACATAGATCAGTCACATATGTACACAGGCACAATATATCGGCTATTTTAATACTGCTGCCACATTCAGTTATCAGGTCTAAAATTTTTCTGATAGTTACACAAATTTGTTCACCTGCATTAATACATAAACGCATCATATCTGTCCATTCATTTGACACTGTTCTCACAATAGACATTTGTTTCTTGAGGTTTGTAAAACGTTTGGTGTCAACAGAGCATGTGCCTACTGCAACAGATACATTGGCAGATTCATTAATGATGTTATACAATAAGCTGGTCATCTCACATCTAATACGTTGTTTAAGTAGACACTTCGCCAGTCCAGTTGCAAAACATGTGTTCCCCATGTTGTTGTTGTTACAGTCGCTCAACTTTGATAATACCTTTCCAACTGTCCACAGCGTCATAGACAATTTGTTCGCTGGCGACGTCCACAACTTTCTCTCTGACCTCACGAAGCTTTTCCTCAATGAAAGCCTCGTCCCGCAATTCATGTAAAATAGCATCCACAGATCCCTGAATCCTCTGGGGATGAACCCTCAAACCACAACGGCTCAATGCCTGAGCAACGATGTGGTTAAGGTCTGGTCTCACCAGATTACGGGTCAGTTCATCAAAGTATGCATCAAAGAAAAAGGGACCTGGTTCAAACAAGCAGGAGTGTCTAATCTGACTGGGGTGATCCACTTCACAACCCAAACTGATTTCTTTTAGCTTTTTGTTGATGAGGTGTTCCAGAAGGACCACAACAGTTGCTTTTATGATTTTGAATCCGTCAGAGCGGATACAACTGTCTGTGTTGTCAATTCCAGCAAAGGATGCTGCTCCGGCTATTGCACCAGTGTTGCCATATGGGGTTGTAAGGAAGGTCAGGTTGTGATAACCAAGGTCCATGCAAAATTTATCCAACCAACTATTATCGCAAGATTGTGGGTGGGGCTCCACCGTTGTAGCATTGTCATCAGGCATCGCGGGGGCAGCCTCAGGGTTGTTGCTGTAGGAGTAGAGAGTTGCAGGTTCTTGAGACATGGTGAATGAATGTAGCAATTGTACCGAACTGCAGACGTTTTTTAATGACTGTAATATGTGGGAGGGCTTAAGAGGCGGTCTTCGTTGGTGGTAACGCCCTGCTCCGGGTGAAACAATTTCATCTTTACAGAACTGTAACGATCATACATGTTGCACCATCTAAACATCTTGTCTATGCATGTAAATATGCTGTCAAGCATACACACATCTTTCCACTGAAACAAAAATTTCATGTCGTAGCAGCTGTGATGCTCAGGTTCACGAATGGGCCAAGCAGGCTCGCAGAGCTTTGTCTTATCATTGCAGTAAAAAATGCAAACACATTCATCTGGTAGTTTTTTACTGTGATCCCCGACTACGCGAAATCTTGTGTTAGGAGTTAAGCCGTCCCACTCCACTACATACAATGGATCATCACCACAGTCGTTCAAATCTCTCCAAACATAGTTGAAAAACAGAGACCAGTCTTTGTAGTGAAAAATCAGACATGGGACCTGCGATGTAAAATCATCTCCAACATCTGCCGTGTAGAGTTTCACTGTACGCTTCACTTTTTCAAATACGTATCTCACCATACGATTACCAGCCATTGTGAAATCACGTTTCACAAAACCGCAGTCTTCATGAAGAAACTTTGTCAAGCTAACATTTTGCTTCTTCCTTGGAGCAAATGTTAGATCCTCTCTCATTTTATTTTGTCCTCTTGTTGGCGAAATACACATAACCTTTCTAGGAGTTTTAGGTGTTCTCGGAGTAGCCATTGTGCCAGCAAAGTTTGTAGAAAATGTCGTCTGTGTTCAGCAGCATGTCTCCTAACTTTATTTAAACAATCAATATCATGATGTAGGTAGTGACGTAGTTGTAGTAAGGATGTTAGTCGAGGAAGGAACTATAAACATTAAAAAAAATAAAAAATAAAAAGTGGCAATAACAAATTGCATGGTGTGACCCCATTAAAGATGTCGTAAAACTTACCAGATACACACGCCCCTGTCACCTACTACTAGTGT
Source organism: Moxostoma hubbsi (assembly GCA_032164185.1). Lineage (NCBI taxonomy): Eukaryota > Metazoa > Chordata > Actinopteri > Cypriniformes > Catostomidae > Moxostoma > Moxostoma hubbsi. Next base: position 612,662 of record JAVLUX010000024.1, on the reverse strand, counting down.
TGTAGTCAAGACCACCTAACCCGAGACCAAGACAAGACCAAGACCAGAGTGTATCGAGACCGAGACAAGACCAAGACTTTTAGGGGCCGAGACCAAGACAAGACCAAGACAGAGGGAGGGCGAGACCAAGACCAAGACCAAGACCAGCGCCCCACACTACATGACACAATAAAATGTGAAACATGATCAAAAGAGCTTCTCAAATTGATCTGAAAGATCCACATTCCCATAAAAACACAGATATTTAACACTCAAAGCTGAAATAAACTTAACCATCTTTATTCAATACTCATGGGTGACTTCCATCATTAAGTACAGAATGTAAAACAAGTCTTCACTTTTCTCCGCCTTTTATTAACAATACATAAAGTTATGTTGTTTTTAAACCAACAACAATCCTTTTTTTTTTTTTCAAAACCACATAGCTAAATGTGTAAAAAAAAAATGCATGTGATTTATAAAAGTACAAAATTGATTTAATTGGGAGCAATTTCATCATGCCAAACCTTATACTGAAGTGGCAAACACTCTTCATAAATTCAAGCTCACTGCAGTGGATAAACACATAGATATAGACACAGAACACAAAAACATTTGATGTACAGTAAATTATATCCAGCATCTTTTACAGTGTGAAAAAATGCCGAAGATACATATTAAATGGTTGTTTTGAGTTACTTACTTCAAATCAAAACATTAACTTTAAAGTCAATCTATACAGCAACATCTAAACATTCACCCAGGGTTTTCCGCTGCATTAAACGTAAAGCTATATATGAATACAGTAAGTCTATGTAAAATGTAGATGCTCAGAAACAATCATCGACAGTAAGAACTAAAGACACAAGTTTCTCTTTTACAGATTTATAGGGTTAGTTCACCCCAAAATGAAAATTCTGTCAGTAATTACTCACCCTCATGTTGTTCCAACCCCCGTAAGACTTTCGTTCATCTTCGGAATACAAATTAAAATACGGGCTTACGGGGTTGGAACAACATGAGGGTGAGTAATAACTGACATAATTTTCATTTTGGGGTGAACTATCCCTTTAAGTTTGTTTTTGAATGAATGTGTCAGCTTTTATAAGTTTTCAAAGCTGCATAAAAATACACTTTTTTGTTTAATTGGGAGCAGATTCATCATATTAAAAAACTGCAGTGACAAAAGACTCTTTATAAATTCAAGCTCAAGGCCAAGGATTATGGGGCGCCGTTTGTAAAGCGGCTCACGCTGAAAATAACAGCAACATTTTGTCACATTTAGCTTCAAACAATGTTTAAAAAAACTGGTATGAATTTTTGATGGTCACTTTTTAGCACATTTACAACAATATTTATATTAACATTTAGATTTAGCATTTAGATTTAACATTTAGGTGTAACATTTAATATTTAGATTTAACTATTTAAAATATCTCTAAGTTGACAAATATTGTTGTAAATGTGCTAAAAAGTGACTGTCAAAAATTCATAACAGTTTTTTAAACATTGTTTGAAGCTAAATGTGACAAAGTGTTGCTGTTATTTTCAGCGTGAGCCGCTTTACAAACGGCACCCCATAAAGGATAACCACATAGTTGCACGGTAGTTGCAATAGAGGAGTAGATTGACACCTCAAAAGTTACATAAATGGAAATCAGTTTAAAGTAAAGTTTGGTTGCATTTTAGAAACATGAGAGATTGCAACATTCTGTGACCTAAACGTGCACGATGAGGTCTCATTATAATGGCTCCTCTACTGAAAACTCTCTCCACTGGTGCAGAGGAGGCAGGGACTGACAGCACCTTCATTGCCAAATTGTGGAGTTGTGGGAATCTGGCATGGTTTTTGGCCCAGAAGACAAGTGCACTGTCAGTATCAGAGTCACGGATGGCATCAAAGTATTTGGTTATCTGTGTTACAATACTTGAATCCTGGACTGAGCCGCGCTTCTTGAGTGCCTTGTAACGGGACAGAAGGCGAGGGCATTTGAGTGGTGGCGAATCACTGGCTGGATCCACATTCATGGCTTCTGAGGCAGTTTCATGATCATCTTTACTGACCACCATGTTCTCCACCTCTAAGATCAATGTGTCTGAAAAACACAAACACAATGACTGAGAAAGATTTAAAAGGATATGCACGTATCAGAGTTAAATGAAATACCTTTAGGACCTTTTATAAGACACATTTTTTAAATGATCAATTACATTATCTTTTTGTTATTCAAATAAACATAGCAAGTTAATGTAAATGTAAGTGCTGGTTATATTTCATTCAGTGCAGAGGTCAATAATGAAATGATTTTATGAATAGTTATTTATTTAGGTTACAAGGTGCTACTGTACTAAATCTAACCATTGGCCTACTGTTTTTAATAGTACTTGGAACACTCTGTACTTTGATTTCTCTCTACAGGTGAGTATGATGGGCTAGTATAAAGTGAGTTTGGTTAATGTACAATAGGCATGTTACCAGCCTAAATATAAAGAGTATCAGGTTCAGTTGGCCCAGAGTATTACAAAATATTTTTTATGACAAAAATAAACAGATGAAATGAAGACTATGAATTCCACTGTAAGACTAGTTAAGGCTTTTATGGGCTACTAATTTAAAACATTTTAGGATTCATAGTTTTGCAAATAAGACATACATTTTCACCGGATAAAAATGTATACTAACCTGTCAGTGTCTTCTTAAGTTCATCTCTGAACTTCTTCACTGATGTTGCATTTCCCCCATTGGTAACATCTAAGTCCACCCAGCTTAAGCCAAACTGTGGATCCAGCATGGTAGCAAAAAAGTACACATTGTGGTTAAAAGGTTCCTCTTTTCCGCTGTCTTTGCCCATGTTTGTTTTTGTAAAGATTCCAGAGAATCTTTTCACCAGAGACTGTTGGAGGGCTCTGACCAATGGCCGGCACTGCATTCGGGTCTCCTCCATCTTGAAGGAGGTGTGTATTCAAGTCCAGGACAGTTGGAACCACCATGCTAATGGTAACTGATTTCTCTCCTTCTGTCAGGTCTGTTGCCTCGGAAAATGGAGCAAGGACTGCACTCAGTTCCTTCAACTGGTTCCACTCACGGGTACTAAACACCACATCCTCGTAATCCTTGTTGCACAGTTCGTTCAGGGCTTTGTGGTCCAGAGCTGTGAGGGCCTGTACTTATTTGAATGTACTGTTCCAGCGAGTATTGTTTGCAGCTGGAACAGTCTTATTAGTGCCAAACATAGCCTCAAACTTGTCTTTGAATTGTGAGCTGCTATGTAATAGAGTTGTGAATCGTGATGTTTTGGCTATGGTGCGGGAAATGGCCCTAACCTCCTTCATGCCGTCATTCACAACTAACTGGAGAGAGTGTGCGAAGCAGGAAAAGACGTTCACCTGATGACCAGGGTAATTCTGTGTCTTCCACTGAAGTAATGTCCTCCCACAAGTGCTCATTATCTAGATTATCCTCCTCACTCTCACTGTCGTCAGATTGCTTTTGGGGCATGTGTACTTTGAAAGCACATTTCATATTGGCGGCATTGTCTGTTATTATATAGCTTATTTTCTGACGTATACCATATTCTTCTGTGATCTCCTCAAAGGCAGTAGCAATATGCTCTCCAGTATGTCTGCCTACAAAACGCCTACAGTCCAGCAGGTAGGATTCAAGTGCATAGGAATCCTTTGATTTATAGCACACATGGGCAGTCACTCCCAGGAAGGAGCGTAGCCTGCGATCAGACCAGATGTCAGTTGTTAATGACACAGAGAACTGGGTCTTAAGTTTCTCCAAAACAGTGTCCTTGACCTTCCTTACTAACTCTGGTATCCGTCTCTCAGAAATAGTTTTTCTAGAGATTGGTGTGTATTTACTATCCATAATCCCAACAAAGTGTTTAAAATGTTCATTTTCCACAAGTGACAGAGGCAGACAACACCCAATTATTAAATCTTGAACAATGGCTTCACTGATGGCTTGTTGCCTTGGCGATTGTAGACTGTAGAGCTGCACTTTCTGTGTAAAGAATGATATAGTTGGCTGTGTGACATCTGTCTGTTGCCCTGTCTTGTACTCCAAGAACCTACAAATTTATGGAAGAGGAATCAGTAAAATATCATCAGTAAAATATCTTCATATGAATATCAATTACATCAAAAGAATAATGGTAACACTTTACAATAAGGTTCATTAGTTAACATTAGTTAATGTATTAACTAACATGAACTAACCGTGAGCAATACATTTGTTACTGTATTTGTTCATCTTTGTTAACGTTAGTTAATAAAAATACAGCTGTTCATTGTTTGTTCATGTTAGTTCACGGTGCATTAACTAATGTTAACAAGATTTAAATAAAATATTAGTAAATGTTGAAATTAACATTAACACAGATCAATAAATGCTGTATGTGTGCAGTTCATCTTAACTAATGTAGTTAACTAATGTTAACTAACGGACCTTATTGTAAAGTGTTACCAGAATAATCTTAAAAATCGCTTTGAAGCAGGAGCATCGATAAGAGGACTCGTTAACGTTGAGGGCATTCAATATCGATGGTTCATAAAACTTAGAACCGGTTTTCGAGTGGAACCGGTTTTCAATTCCCATCCCTATAATATGTCGTTAGCTAATATTGACAAAATCTCTTTGTGTGAGGAGTAATTTTATTTGGTAGGAGGCAGATTTGCTAACGTCACTTACACATAGCTTACCTTTCTTTGTGCTTCCTTTCTAAGTGACGATAAAAGTTTGATGTAGTCCCCACCGTCTCTGAAAGCGAAGCACTGCAGAATTTACAAGAAGCTGTATGCTTTCTTCTGGATGTTGTTTTGCAAATATATTCTTTATGGTTTTTGTAGCCGAATTTTATGACTGAAGATTTTGCAGACATCTTCTCCCGCTCCCAGACAACCACAGATCACTTTCTTCGGAGTGCGAGTGAAGGGGCGGGGATGGGTGACAGGCAGCGGTAACAAAAATACATAATTAGCAATGACCAATGAGTCACGTTAATGCTTGGATTTGAATCAGTATGTTTTACATATAATAAAAGCAAGGATGTTAACAAAAAAATGTGTCAATATACTGGCAAATTAGTGATATTTTCACAGTTATGGACTTGCTTGGTCTTGAAAAAAAATCCCGAGTCCTCAATGTCCGAGACCGAGACAAGACCGAGACCAAATGCGGTCGAGACGAGACCGAGACCATCAAAAAGTGGTCTCGAGACCGGTCTCGAGTACTACAACACTACCTACTACCATAAATCAGCGCCGTTTTTTTCCTTCATGAACACACACAGATGACAGTTGTAACTGGCATAAGTCATAAATAAACATCATAAATAGTGACACAACGTTTATGTTAACACTACTAATACTGTATGTATTAATTTAAATGGTCTCACTTTATTTAGTGTAACTGGCTGAGGGTTGTCAACATGGATGTTAAACTCACCAACAATAACTACACAGTCAAAGTCAATATAGATTATAGACAGCAGTTCACGAATGTCATCATAAAAGGTTACACAGTATCTAGGGGGCCTGTAGATATTTAGAAAAATAGCTTGAGAATAGGAATTCAACTGAATAGCCACATATTCAAAAGAGGCAACATTTTCATTAGACATCTTTTTGCATTGGGAGTCAGTTTGGTCCAAGCACTAACCAGCTCTTTCATGTGATCAGTCATCTCCAACAGGGGGGAGGAGGGAGAAATGGTGTATGGAGATAAGGATAACCTGGATGGGGATTGGGGAGGTAAAGATGGTGAATCCTCACAGGTGGTAACTTGTTAGTGAGTCAGCTGGACACTCTTCCTTTTGGCTCTGATGTCTTCCATGGTCAGAGCTCTCTTCCGGTGGGAGCTGTGGTGGCTCTCCTTCAAGGTTTCTGGCGTGTTGTGTTATGTCTTCTTCTTGTTTTGATTCCTCTTGTCTCTTGTCCTTGGCATAGGGAATAGATGAGTGACACAGAAAGTAAAACAGGTTGGAGCTGAACAATTTTACTCCTGACTTGTTAAGGCGAAGTCCATCTGCCTTAAAAAAAAAATTCTGTGGTCCCAGAAGAAGTTAAAGTTTTCAATGAAATGCACTAAGTGGACAGTACATGCGATTGAGAGCCACGTGTTCAATGCCATCAATCTGCTGAATCTCTCAGCTCGTCTTCAGTTTGGTTGTATAGGGCAGGGGTTCCCAAACTTTTCCATTCCAGGACCCACCTAGACAAGAATAATCTATCTCAAGACCCACCAAAATATAAAATCATTTTAAAGCATGAATGTGGGGTGGGAGGCATTAGTTCTCTTTGGTGGGGTGGGAGGCATTAGTTTTTTTCCTTGTTATAGTATGAATGTAAAGTTTAATTGCAATACAAACTGCGATTTGTTTCATGAAGCGTGCGTGTAACCCCGTTCACTGGTTCATTCCTTCGACCCTCCCGGAAAGGACCACACAGAGACGAAGCCACGATTTAAGACCAATCATGAGTTTACTGGGAATATGTGAAATGACACCACACAGACATGAAATACAGCTCATCCGGTCATGCAACATCCTCCTCCTCAACAGCTCGCATAAAACTCTTTCATCAATTCAACAAACTTTTCGTTAAAAACTCAGTTTCTTTTCTTTTTTTTCTTTGAACACAGAAAACGTAATATCATATAAACATTAGTACATCATACCTGGGAATATGTGAAATAACACCACACAGACATGAAATACAGCTCATCCAGCCATGTAACTGTCAAAAATAAATATGAAGTAAATTAAATGTGGAAATAAACAACGAGAAATACAATGAAGACCATGTGCTCGTAATGATCAATGATCGTTAAAATCAATGATGTTATCACCTCAAATCCAAAATTGATTGCAAACTATGTGGAATCTTTCTACTCTACGTTATATGAATCCATTTTTGAAACTGATAAATGTTCCGACTTTTTTAAATCAGTTAAACAATCTGTTGTAAATATTTCTATTCAATTTCGAGATCTTTGTGATTAAGAACTAAGGAAACAAGAGATGTTTTCAGCTATTCGTTCAATGAAAAAAAAAAAAAAAAATCGCCAGGAACAGATGGTCTTTCAGTTGAATTTTATCTCTGTTTCTGGGATATTATTGAAAACCCATTATTCGAAATGTACAAGGAGTGTATTGAATCGAACGAATTATCGACTTCAATGAAACAGGGTTTAATAACCCTCCTTCCAAAACCCGATAAAGATAAATTGATCTTGGATAATTGGCGTCGGATAACATTATTAAATGTAGATTATAATTTGCTATCTCTTGTTTATGCAGTTCGATTGAAAAAAGGGCTAGATGAAATTATCAATGAGTGTCAAACTGGATTCATGGCTGGCCGACACATAAGTTGGAACATTAGACTCATTCTGGACTTGTTAGACTATACAAATTTAGTAGAATCTGAGGCCTTAATTGTTTTCTTAGACTTCCACAAAGCGTTTGATACGATTGAGCATCAGTTTGTGTATAGAGCTTTTAAATCCTTTGGTTTTGGGGAAAGATTTATTTCTATAATTGAAATGATTCATAAAGGTATTAATAGCTCTATTAATTTATATCCAAACACTTCTAAACGATTTCCCATCTGTAGAGGAGTGCGCCAAGGTTGTCATATAGCCAAATTTGTTTTTCTCATTGTAGTTGAGCTGCTTTCCATTAAAATCTTGAATTCTCCATATATTCAAGGGCTTACCATCTTCAACAAACAGCTTAGATTAACTCAGTTAGCGGATGACACTGTTCTTTTTGGAAAATAAGGAACAGTTGCCCGCAGCTTTGCAATTAGTAAGTACATTCTCTGATGCCTCAGGGTTAATGCTGAATGTTAAGAAATGTGAGATAATGTGCCTTTATGATTCGAGTGAAAAACTTTTATGTAATATCCCTGTAAAAAAAAAACATTAAGTATCTAGGTTTAACTGTAACAAAAGATATAGCGGAGAGACAAGAGTTAATTTTTTTTCCCAAACTAAAAAAAACCTCAAAATATCCTTAATAACTGGCTTCAAAGAGACTTGACTATGATAGGAAGAGTCCTATTAACCAAAGCAGAGGGGGTTTCTAGATTTGTTTATCCGGCTTTATCTCTTTTTGTTCAAGACTCAATTTGTAAAAAAAATAATTATTTATTTACTAAATTTGTTTGGAAGAATAAACATCATCATTTAAGAAAGAATAAACATCATCATTTAAGAAAGAATAAACATCATCATTTAAGAAAGGAGATTCTTCATGGTCCAAGAAATGAAGGTGGTTTTGAGGTTTTTTATTTTTTTGACCTAAATTATACCTTTAAAGTTAAATGTCTTCTTAAGTCAGACTCGATATGGTTTTTTATTCCTTATAATATTTTTAAAACGATTGGAGGTTTAAATTTTGGGTTATTATGTGATTACTCCATTAGCAAACTACCTGTGACATTATCTAATTTTTACCAACAAGCTCTCAAGGCCTGGAAGTTATGTTACGTACATAACTTTTCCCCACATAAAGCAATCTTGTGGAATAATGCTTATATTACAGTAAACAGGAAATATTTTTATTTACTGAGTTTGAAAGACAAAGGAATTTACCTTTTATCTGACCTTTTAGATCAGTCAGCTCAGTTTCTTTCTTATGAAAGTTTCATGAATCAGTGGGCATTTCCTATTTGTTGAACATTGGTGACCTTGAATGTGCTCTTATTATGACTGTTGATTAAGGGGGTGTGGTTTGTTCATTATGGTTTTCAGGTGTTGCAATTTAATAAATGACTGCATGCTCCTGTGTGTGTGTGTGCACGACAGTCAAACGAAACCTGATGGCTATGTGTGTTTATTCCTCTGTCATTTTGTAGCCGGTCTTCCATCCTTTGTGTTATGATGGCAAACTCAACAGGTTATGGGCCCAGGAAGGAGTTTGGAAGCCGGTGGAACCGTTTATGTTTTGACGGGGATGAGAAAAATTATGAACTGTGGGAAACTAAGTTTCTGGCGCACTTGCGTCTGCTCAATTTGAAGAGCACCATACTGAGCGAACCACCTAATGATGACGGTGTAGAAGAAGACGCGGAGAAAAATGAGGACGCGTATGCAGAACTGATTCAGCTGTTGGATGATAAAAGTCTTTGCCTTGTGATGAGAGATGCAGCGGATGATGGAAGAAAGGCGCTAAAGATTCTGAGAGAACACTATGCTGGTAAAGGGAAACCACGAGTGATCAGCTTATACACAGAGCTTACGTCTCTTCAGAAAGCTGCCAATGAGAGCGTCACAGATTATGTCATTCGCGCAGAGACCGCTATTACAGCTTTGAGAAATGCGGAAGAGACTTTAAGTGATGGCTTGTTGATTGCAATGGTTCTGAAGGGCCTACCGGACTATTTTAAGCCATTTTCCATCCACATAACCCAAAGTGATGAAACGATTACTTTCACGGAGTTCAAAACAAAGCTGAGGAGTTATGAGAGCACAGAAACTTTTAGTGCTGCTTGCTCAGAGGATGACAGCATGATGAAGGTGAAAGCAAGAGACGGGTGGAATATGAAATTGACCTGTTTTAACTGCGGAAGGAAGGGACATAAGGCTGTGGAGTGCATTTCTACTACGAGTGAGCATAGAGAACAGCGACAGTGGTGTAATTCTTGTAAAAGTTCCACGCACAGGGATGTGAATTGCAAGTGGAGAAAGCGGGATAATGTGAAGCAGGTGATGGATGAGGAGGACCACACCTTTGCTTTTAAGGTGGGCCAAGTGGATGCCGTCCTGATCAGCGGGGTGAGGGAACAAGGTCTCATGGTTGATACAGGAGCCAAGTCGCATATCATCCGGGACATTACACAGTTCAAGGATTTTGATAAAAGTTTTGAGCCACATAAGCACATCCTATATATAAATATATATATAAATATAGAGAAATACACTTAAAAATACTTCATAACGTATATGTTAGTAATTACACTTTATCAAAATTTATGGAGATTGATGAGAATTGTTAATTTTGTCTGAATCAGCCAGAAAAAAAACTTTTTTTTGAATGTCATCATTCCAAAACTTTTTGGGAAAATTTAACAACATATTTTCAACGGACATCAGGTCATAATTGTGTGTTCATCCAAAGATGTTATCATATATTTTGAGTCAAAAATTACATCTGTAAATTTTATGATTAACCTTATGATTCTATTAGGCAAATTTCACATTAATAAGAGTAGATTTAATAACTCCAAGCCTTGTTTGGAAGTTTTTTTGGCTGATTTAATGTTGTATATTGAGTCTCTTAAATGTATAGATAATAAGAAATGCACTGATACAATTGTATTTGCCAAAGAATTGAAGATAATTGAACCGTGAAAGATTATATGATGTTTCTCTTTCTCCTCAATACTGATTACTGGTGTGTAACTTGCTCGTAGCTATAACAGTATACAAACAGTTAAACTTACCCCTTTATTTAAAATTTATTTTTTATACATTTTCTTTCTTTTTTCTTTATATTTTAGTTTAGCTTCTTATGTTAAACTATCTTTGGATGATCTTGTATTGTTGTCTGTTTGGATGTCATGTTATTGTTTGTATGTTTTGTCTAATGTTTAATTAAAAAAATTAAAAAAACTTGTCAGTCGTCATCCTTCGGAGAGCAAACCTGAAAGCCGTAATCTACCTGTTTTCGTGCTGCGAAAAGGTAAGGATAACTCAAAGTAGGTTAATATATATTATTATAGATATTGTTTTCATTAATTAGTAGCCCTAGGTCCATCTTCCTGTTTTGTTCAAATTATGTGACCTGATGTGGACGGAAAGTTAGCCTGCAAGATCATTTTAGCAGACAGTCACCGTTACAGTGCGTGACTGAGGGAGGTTTCATTTTTTTATGAGATCCTGGCTAAAAGTATTAGTTTTGGGGAATGTGTTTTGTTAATGCTAACTTAATCTCTTGTGCATAAGTAGGATACATAATTGTGGTGCTCGTTTCGAATGATTACTAACTGTTAAACAAGTCTACGCTTTTAAATGAATAACATTTCTTTAATCGCTCAACTAACCTATGCGACGTTGCCGAGTATTTATTTTGTTTGCGGGGACACTATGCGTTTGCTGTAAACGCAACATCAATTCACAAAAGTCAATAAACCACTGTAAATTAATCCAAATCTTTAGAATCCTTTCAGATTCAAATTCAGACAGCGACCGTTAACGTCAAATCGCGCTTAAATTCAAACATAAATTTGCATAATTTTGAAATACACAAAATGGCGCCTAAAGAAGCGTTAAGACCTGATCTCAATATAGATCAGTTATTACAACACATTTCATATATAACAAAAAAGTTAAATTCTGCTCTTTAGCTTAATAATATAATGACACAGAGGACTGCAACTGCAACACATCTTCATTTGAATTTGGACCGTTTTCCAGTAATACATTATCGTGATTACACTTGTCTGCTAGTTATGTTTTTTTCTATAAAAGTACATAGGCTATATTTTGAAATGGTTATGGGTAGGTTAGATGTATTAGGGTGGCAAAATACCTTATTAATGCAATATTGTTTCAACAATTGTATTTTTTCTACTCGTTTTTGTTTGTCAATTTAATTTTATTTATTATTTTTATATTATCTATAAAATGGTTACGTTTGGGGCAGGGTTACTGAATCTAAAATGGATGTGTGTATCTATATATATATATATATATATATATAATGGTAAACTTTATAAAAGATTAAATATTTTACATTTATATTAGCCTGACTTCGTCATACTCATATTCTTGTCATAATCAAAGCCCTACAGAGCAGTTTCAGACTCACATTCTGAGGCGTGTTTCTAACCGATCCAGGAAAAGAAAAATTCACAACTTTATTACTTTAAGTGTCAAACCTAATGAAAGGAAATCACTGGGAAATACAAGCCTTGTGCTATCAGATAACTATTTTTCTGCATTGATTGTCTTTACAGGTTGATTACCTGTCACTGCTGGGAGGTAAAACTCCTGGTGACTCTGTACGGCGCATAAAGAGGAAAATTGGGACAAATACTCTTTGGGCCATTTATAGTTTGAAGGGTCGAAAGGGTAAAATACATTTTCAGGACATGGCTATATATCCCACCATAATCCGTAAGTTGTTTTTATTTTTTAAGTTATTTTGTAACCCAAGACCTTTTCACTCTCAAACCTACTATATAATTGGAGAGGGATTAGTGTGTTTGTGTGTTTGACCATTCCTATTAGTGTGAATTTTGCTAACTAAAATGATAATGAAAAATGTTTGGTGACCACCTTTTTGTTATGAATAAGGATGACCGACGAGACGACACCAATGTCATTAAACAATACCTGACTACATGCACATGCACAACATCATTCACAAAAAAAGACAAGGCTAAACTGTAGATTAATAAAATACAACATTACAAAATCTCCCTTTATTATCGATGAAAAGAGGCAACTGTTTTTCCTTAATCCACCACAAGCATTCATTCTTGCAGTTGCTAGATGTGAAGACTTTAAATCGACCCATTATGCATTTTTTGATGTGTTTGACTTAATCTTTGCAATCTAGCAACCATGCGCACATTTACTCTCTACACTGCAGAAACTACAAGGCTACAACTACTTTGTAAATTACTGCTTCAGCTACATTAAAGTACTTAAATACTTTTCTCATTCTTGCTTTTTCCCTCTTTGCCTTTCTTTATATTTAGAGGCCTGCCACTAGATCCACCCCACGACTCTGCAAAAAACAATAGAAAACTGTGTAGCTGATACACTAAGATAAGAGTGTCTCAGGTCAGTGTTAATTGTTTGTTTAAAAGACAAGGATGTATTTTCTTTTCAGCAAATTATGCTTTTTTCACATAAATTTAGGTGACTTGTGTCAATTTATTTTTTAAAAGCATTATATTGAAATTCGAAATTGCACTGTCGTGACAACACTAACTTGATTAGATCAAAGATGAAAATGTATTAGCCAGAAAATTTTGTTATGCCTATCTTAAAGCTAAGCTACGTTCGGTGAACTCATGAAAAAAGTAACTGACCCACTGCATTACAGTTTAGCTGACATGTAGCTGCAAATTTACATGATATAAATTGGATTTTAGTGACAGGGTGGTTTGAGATGGTAATGCAAATTTTCAAATAACGTTTTTTCATTTGACAAAACCAAAGAAAATACTCGTTTGCAACATTGCATATAATTGACATTTACTTGAATGTTTTTAGTAGTTTGGTTCATTTATCCATCTTTTTTGTTGTAAATATAAATAAGTTATTTGTGTATCCTGTTGTTTATGAAAGATTAAACTTGCAAAAAATATATATAAATCCATTTAATAATAGGAAAATATATGAATATAAATAAATAATTTGTTTTTAAAAAATTATGTTTTTTCTGTATGTATTTATAACTATATTTTGTTTTACTTTGTTTTTTATTTTTATATTTACTTAATTGTAATGCATTAATTTGTATTTATTTACCTATTTATTTGTACATTTTATTTTTTATTTTTATATGCATGAAAGACAACAGCATCTACTTTTTTAAGAAATCATAAGTTATTCTGATTTTATTTGATATTATTGTCTATACAGGTGGATAGTGGAGGACCATCCACTGATGATAGAGCATGCGGCATGTTAGAATGTGCTGAATAAATTTGCTAATACAAAATGTTGAGATTGTTGTTTATTAATATTTGTTTCTTGAGCAGTTTATTATTTTATTCATCATGGTAATGTTTAAAAATGTTCAGATTTTTTATATATTTATATATTTTTTTTATTAAATTTATCCTGTTTCATGATGTGCACACTTTCTGTTAAAGCTAATAAAGTTAAAAATGTTACTACACAACATTTGCATGTTATTAAAGCATGAAGTTCGACTCTAAATAAAACTGTCTGGGAACATTTAACAAACTGGAGGTAAAAAAACTATAGCAATGTTATGGCATAATTTTCCAACAATGTTAAAACTAAAAACATGTTTAAAATGTGTTTTTAAAGTAGGCTATATTGTATCTTTTAGAAGAACATTCTGGAAACGTTTTATGACTGTTGTGATAGACAATGTTCTAAAAAATATTATCACTAAACATTTTAACAAGGATATTACCAAACATAAACCAGAACGTCATCCTACGTCTTAGAAGAACATTCTGGGAACTATACATGTTTTGTGACGATATTCCTTAAATGTTTAGACATAACATTTTTAGAACATTATCCTCTAACATTTTAATGTTTTTATAGAATGTTATCCTAACTTTCAAAAGAACATTATACAAAAATAAAGTGTATAACAGCAACCTGTATAAGAACGTTAGGAAATAATGTCCTAACAACATTATTACTAAACATTAATAACGTTTTTAAAGAATGTTAATAGTTGCTAAATCGCAGATGTTTAATTTAGGAGATGAGGTCATGACCAGCACATCCAGTGCAAGTAGACTTTGACGATTTAATTTTACTTAACATTCATTTATTTATCCAGTATATTGACAAGGCCTTTTTGATGGATATTGGCTTTGGTGTGGCCTTTTTTTGGCACTTGAGCTTAACTGAGACTTGAGAGTTTGTAGACGCTAAAGCACTATTGAGGTGTTCAATTTTCTATTTTGTTTTTAGAAAATAAACATGATTTCTCATTTTGCAAATCAATTGTTTATTATTTTCACCTGCATATCTCTCAGGTGTCATGGACTAGTACATCTTGGAAATATTTACGAACGCTCGTTTTAAGCAGGAATGCAATTAATTTGCTCATCCATAACCCTTTCATAATGTGTTGTTTGTTTCCACAGGTCACTCTGTGAGATTGTGACACATCAATGAAAGAAAAAAATCGGACGAGGACCAATAATAAGAAAAGAAAGAATTGACCAAACTGCCTAGTGTTTTTTCAACATTGTGTTGCAACTTGGCTACAGTCCTAATTCAGAATCCAGATAGTCTAAAAATAACTTTCATCAACAAAAGTTGTAATATTTTTTATTAATTTTTTTAAATGTATTGTAAAAAAAAAAAAATCAACATAAAAAAGGAACTATTACAATTATGTATAAATAAAACATTGAAATCAGAAAATTAAAAAGTATTTACATAATTTATTATACACACTACTTACACCCTACTTGGAATGTAACCTGTGTATTGCCCATGTGGGTCTGGGTCGCGGTCCCTAATCCTCCATACACAGCAACTTGGGATCACCACCCTGTGTCCATGGCCAAGTGCCCCATACTGCCACACCACAAACTGCCGGTAGGCAGCATAACGAAATTGTTTCAAGCTCTCACCGGGGTCTGGAAGGTCCTAGGTAGCCCTGACATCATTCCAGATCCTCCGGGAAAGCCTTAGCACCCCTTCATCAATTATGTAAAGGTCCATGTGAGGCAGATTTGAGATACAGTACTCTGGAGGCTGCCCAGAGCACTTCCGCTCCAGGTCAGTTGGCATCTCCCTGCAGGCCTCGCAGACACAGCAGTGAGGCTGTCCAGCTACAGGAGGGGGAGCGGCAGCAGGGTTGCCCTCAGTTGATGGAAGAAGGTCGAAAATTAGACTTACATCCCTAGCCAGACAGCGCTGTAGCAGCTGACGACATTCGTTCAGGTTCACATGCTGAATTCTGTCCTGTAATAAGTAAAAATAAATTAAAATTACAACATTCACTCAAGACGTATTTATACATCACCATGTAATGTGGGATTTGATAACCAAGATTTTTAAGACATGTTGAATTTTGATGCTAACATACTTGCTTGACTGCCAGTCGTCTTTCCCGCATCAGCTGGACACGCTCAACATCAGCTGTGGTAGGCTGTAGCTCTTGGGAAGCAGCCCGAGCTCGACCTCTCCCTCTCCCTCGTACAGAACTGTACAAGGTAAATAAATGATAATAGGCAACGTTCTGACAACTTGCTAGAAACCATTTATATTACAAATTACTATTCTGTTAGCTGGGAGAAAATCTGGAAGCTAGCTATGTAGTTTATAACATAATGTTCATGCATACGAACTAAAAAAAAAATATATAAACAATTTCTGCTTTAGACTATTTTAAAATAAACAATATTGAAAGTGTAAGTAACGGATATTATATTTACTTGGTTATACAATTATGTTAGAAAACAACTATAATGAGTTACCCAGCAGAATAAGTCATCATTGAGGTAGACCGTCAATCTGAATATAGTGTGTTTTTGTCGCTTTAAGAAATGCGCGTGCGTGATCATTTTTTTTTGATTAATGGTCATGAAACGGGAGGGAGGGGCGAGCTAACTTGGTTTGTTTGGGATCTCGCTTCAAACACAAACAGAAGTGACATCAACCACAATCGCTGATAGCACCTTTAAGTGGCCATGTAGGTTTACTTATTCTTACCAGGCTGGACAAGGCAACCAATGCACCAACACCTCTTTACGTCCCTGTAAAGTAGGTAAAAATAAAGAGCCAATTACAAAACAAATCATCATTACATTTCAATCTGTACATATCATTACATCGCTTACTAATTTTTTTAAGCATTTAATGTAACTCATTAAAAGCTTTTAAAAAAGCACCATGGAAATCAACCATCCTCATGTGGCATTACTTTCTTGAATGGATTTTTTGTCATATCCCCATTCATTTTTATTTGAGCGATACCGTTTTTCTTTACAGTCAATAAGATACATCCATAATCTCATCCATCCTTACATCAGAAACATCAACCATCGCGGCCGTGCTCTTACAGTAGTATCTTAGTAGTAGTACATCCGAGCAGATGCTTTGTGTTGCCTTACGTTCCTTTGCAAATGGTAGTTTTCTTTATAACATCGGGGATGGAGAACATACTACAAATTACATCTTCAACAAGTCTAATTAGATTACTGTAATAATTACTATCTCTAGAAAGTATCGGTCTACTTAATCATTTGGTCAACTTATTAATTACTTTCTAAATCACAAATCAACCTCAACCACTTGAACAATAAAGAGAGACAAGAAACTGCACTTCTAATGCTTTCAAATTAACAATACAATTGCATGATTTATTCTTGAATTGACCAAAGTGTGTAACTAGAGGGAGAAGGTTACATAAAAAATATGCTTTTTAAAATTTGATGTTAAATCCACTAATGTTTTATACAGAATTGTTTAATAGTCTTTAATTAAATTATAGTATTTAGATTACTAAGTAATTAATTACACGCAACACTGTTTAAAAGTAATTAAAATGTAAACTTACGCATTGACTCGAGCAGCTATTTTCTCCCAAGCTAACTCTTTGTCCTTCGTCGCTGCAGCCGTGTTGCTTTTGTTTTTTAAATACATGTTCAAATTCTGCATATGCTTGCATAAGCACATCCAGTTCTGCTGGGGAGACATATGCAGACCTCTTTTTGTCTGACGCTTGTTGCCATGGTGACTCGTAATATCTGCGCTCCATTGATAATGGCTTTTTATAGTTGTGGTGCACGTGCTTAACTCAGAGTCAGTCAACTTAGAGTTGATTGAACTAACTCATTTCAGCTGTTCTGTAACCGAAAACTCAGAGTTTCCCATCTCAGAGTAAGTCAACTCAGAGTTCAAGTTTTATCTCAGAGTTGGTTGAACCTCCTTATTGAAACGGGACCCAGTTTGTTCATCTAAAAGCTTCATTAAAGTTACTCTGAATCCTTCTAACCTTATTGTCCGAGTATATATATTCTAACATATATTCTAATGGGATTGTTCCAGTGGCCCTCAAGCAAGCGGTTATTCAGCCGCTTCTTAAAAAGCATAACTTAGACCCATTTGAATTAAAGAATTACCGGCCTATTTCAAAACTTCCAAGCTTGCCAAAGGTTTTTGAGAAGGTGGTTTATGCACAGCTAATGTCATTTTTAAGTAAACATGACATCTTAGATAAATTTCAGTCTGGTTTTAGGGCAGGTCATAGTACAGAATAGGCACTCTTGAGAGCTGTTAATGACCTTCGTTTAATCAGAGATGCAGGTAATGCTACAGCACTGATTTTATTGGATTTGAGTGCGGCTTTTGATATAATAGACCATGTGATTCTCATACAGCGGTTAACCCAATTGGTTGGAATATGTGGGACAGTTTTAAAGTGGTTTAAGTCGTATCTTACCGATAGAGCATTCTCAGTAAAGTATGGTAATTTTGTTTCAACAGCAGTGCCCATCACTTGTGGGGTTCCACAGGGTTCTGTTATAGGCCTAATTTTATTTTCTTTGTACATGTTGCCCCTGGGTTTGATTTTTTTTAAATATGGCATGTCGTACCATTTGTATGCCGATGATACACAAATCTATCTCCCTTTGAGATCAGGAGCGAATTGTGGTTCTAACGCACTGTTGGCTTGTCTGGAGGAGGTTAAGAGCTGGATGACTCATAATTTGGTTCAGTTAAACCAAAGTAAAACTGAGATCATGCTTTTTGGTCCTGACAGAGGATGCTTTGATATTGCAACATACTTTGGCACATGGTCAAACTATTGCCATGACCAAGTAAAAAAACGTAGGTGTTGTGTTTGACCCAGATCTGAAATTTGATAAGCAGATTAGTGCCGTGGTTAAGAGTTGCTTTTTCCAGATTAGGACTATTGCACCTTTAAAGTCTATTCTGTTGAGAAAAGATTTAGAAAAAGTTATTAATGCCTTTGTTCTGTCCCGCTTCGACTATTGTAATGTTTTGTATGTAGGGTCCATTCAGACCACTATATCACGCTTGCAGTTAGTCCAGAATGCGGCGGCACGGATGTTGGTGGGTCAGCATATTTCTCCTGTCTTAGCTTCTCTTAGGTGGCTACCAGTGGATTTCAGGATAAAATATAAAACTCTGGTGTATATTTTTAAAGCAGTACATGGGTTAGCTCTTGCTTATGTATCTGAGCTTATTGCTCTTCATCAAGCACCTAGGTCTTTAAGATCAAATAATAAATCATTGCTCTCTGTCCCTCAATCTCATTTAAAGTTAAAAGGTGATCAGGCCTTTGTTGTTGCAGGTCCGAGGCTTTGGAATAGTCTGCCTCTTGAACTAAGAGAGATCACTTCTTTAAATGTATTTAAAACCAGTGTTAAAAATTATTTCTTGACTTTAGCCTTTGAGAGGTTGGGCTAGTTATCTGTATTTGTAAGTGGCATGTTGTTTTTATGTGTTGTTTGTTTTATGCTGTTGATTGTACAGCACTTTGTTCTGCAGGTGTAGTTGTAAAGTGCTTTATAAATAAATTAAACTAAACTAAACTAAAACTAACATATACAGAACATGGAAAAAATACATGAATATGTGTGTATTATTATATACAAAATAATTATACACAGTACACACACATATATAATGTATACACAAATTTTTTTTTTGGATGCGATTAATCGTTGCCCAGCACTAACATATATATATATATATATATATATATATATTATATATATATATATATATATATATATATATATATATATATATATATATATATATATATATTCTATTTCTATTTCTATACATATATATTGATAATCTGTTAAATATTATATAATGTTGGACCAGCAGACCATGACTGACGTCTGTTCCACACAAGATCCGTTTGCAGTATATATGCAGTGTGTATTACAGTAAGTATGTGATGCAGAAGCAGGACTCATTGTGCTTTCACATAAGATGCTGAAACAATGGCTACACTGCTGCATGTTAACATGGGCCCAAAAAGAAGAAGAAGAAGAAAAAAAACCCACTTCATACACACTGCAAACCGAGTGAGAGTTGTTAGATGGAGAGTTAAGTGGAGGATGTGTGACAGGGATGTGACAAAGGGGAAGGCCATGTTTGTTATTTCATGCACAATAATAGCAAAGGAAAATAATTTTATGATAGGTCAGTTAAGTGTGACAGCATTGTGCAAATTCAGTACACAGACCCATTTAGGTCATTGTTACAGATGTTGATTAATTACCCTGTGGCTTATTGACCATAAAACTTGATTTCCAGAAATGTGTCTGAAAAAAATACTGAATTGATAAGCAAAAATAAGAAAAATTCTCAAAAAATAAATAAAGTTTTAAAAGCTTTCTGAATGATTTACACAGAAAACTGTTATGGTATTGATACATGAATGAGGCACAATGTGTCACATCAAGATTGTAAAATTGTGTTACCAAACAAGAACTTACCGGCCAGTTGTGTAACCGACGAGAAGTTTTACTTCTGTCTCATTATGTACTTTGTGATATTTACGGATATGCTGTCGAATATCAGCGTAGGAAACATTGCACAAGGGGCATTTAGAATATTTTTTTTTGCCCTGTGTAAGAGAATTTTTTTTTTATCAATGTACATAAGAAAAGGAGTACAAATACAATTTACATATAATTAATTAAAACTTGACTACATAGTGCTGGGCAGTATACCGGTTCATACTGAAAACCGGTGTTTATTTTTGTTATGATATGACTTTTTATTATACCGCAATACGTAGGCTATGTCTCTAAAACAAGGTTTGGAGCGCAGCGTGACACTGTTCGAGGGGGACTATTACACTGTAGTGAGGGCACAGCCGAGATCGCATTACAGCGGAGAATTCAAACAACATGCAGCACGTGCAAGAGAGTGGTTTCTGAGATGAGTTTAACAACGCTTACCACGTGAATCATATAGATCAGATAAAGACCGGACTGCTGAGCGCGTTTAAGTTTTTTATGGACATGTTTCATATACACTAGTGCTCTAAACATGTACCAGCACTGTTGTATGTGCACATATTTAATATAAAATACTGTGATATCAATTTTGGGTCATCCTGCCCGGCACTATAGTAGAGTACAGATAGAGACAAACATACAAAGAGAGATAGAGAAAGGGAAGGGAGGAGCTCATTTGTTCTTGATAGTCTAATGCAGGGTTTTTCAAACTCGCTCCTGGAGGGCCACTGTCCTGAAAAGTTTAGCTCAAACCCTGATCAAACTTACCTACCTGTTATTTTCTAGTGATCCTGAAGACCATGATTAGCCTGCTTAGACGAGTTTGAGGAACCCTGGTCTAATGTATATGATTATATACAGTTTTACAACATAAACAGTGTTGAAATTCCATAATTTTTTGAAGAACAGTAATGGAAGATAGATTGGTAAGAAGAATTCTGACATTAAAATATGGAAAATATATCAATATTTCACTGACTTAATGAATTTGAGGACAAAAGTGCTACTGGATGATGTTCAATAGACACCTGACTTTGACAATTTACCCAAATGTGACAAATTGCATTCATCTCACGATTCCAGTTTTATGACACAATCTAACAAAATTATTACATTTGGATTCATCTCACGATTGCAGTTTTATGACACAATCTAACAAAATTATTACATTTCTGTCATTAAACAGAGTTGAGGGTTGTTCCCTTTAGTCGAGGACATCAGAAATAGTCAACGTCGACTGAATGGGGATCATGCTCAGAGCCTGTCATCTTCTTACTACTATTTAATCAAGCGAATTCAACCTCCGCCCCGCAGCGCAGGTATAAACACGGAGGTGGACGTACGCACCAGTTGCCTTTCGCTTCGGAGCCGATCGGATGTCTCTGAAGTTTCTACTGTTTACACAGCAAGCGAGTATCGGTGTTCTTGAGGGAACACAGTGTCCCAGTGTTGGTGTTTTTACAGCGTGTGTAGTGCAGCGGTGACTGTAAGCTTCTTGAGCTCTCAACTACTGTTTTAACAGCATCAAATTTCTATTTGTTTGTGTGATTGACGGTTGGTTAGAGGACGAGAAGTGAGTGCTTCACTGTTTCAGTTTGCTGATTCTGTGTTGCCGCAGCCATTCCCCTGTGTGCTCCGGCACTGGTGACGGTCCCATTTCCCAAAATAGCAATACGGGTGCTTTTGCGTAATTTTCAAAAAACAAAACAAAAGATGTCATTCAGCCCGTGCGTTTCGGGATGCATTCGTTCCCTGTCTCTCTGTAACAGTCACAATTGTCGCATCACGTGTTTTGGGCTGGATCCAGAACTGTCAGCTATGCTGTGTCCCGCTCAGTCTTGGTTGGATGATTGGTATATTGGGACAGGCCTTGCTGCCGCCCCAGTGCCCTTCTTTCCCGAAGTGCATGGAGAGCTTACTAGGTTGTGGATGGCACCTTTTACTGCAGAAAACTGCCTGCATGTTTCTTCCCCCCTCACTATCCTTGAGGGAGGAGCGGTGAAGGGTTCTGAGGCTATCCCTCTAGTGGAGCGGTCTGTTTCGTTTACAGGTACAACTGTGTCCAATGGCCGCTGTATCTGGGGGATCCTTGTCTCCCCTGGCAGGCCTCTGATTTCGCTTCAGGTTTGGTGGTCAGAGCTTACGGGCAAGCCGCCTCCTCTTTGCATGCCATGGCGTTTTTACAGGTCTAGCTGGCACTCATGGACATGCACGAGGGTAGGCTGCCCAGCCCCTTTCAGGCGCTGCCATCCCAGGTGGTAAGCGACAGCGGAAACTTTAAACCTGGATGGGCCACCCAGGAATGGAAAGGTTGCTCTTGGAGTGGCCACTGATTCACTCCCTGGAGGGCCAGCTGGCTCCTTTAAAACGGGGTCAGCTGTACCCACATTTGCAGAAAGAGCAAAATTCTCTATTCCTGTGTCCCAAGAGGGCCAGTCTGGCAGTGTGTGACCCTGAATAGCCTTGCACCTCTCAGCCCCCTCTTAGTCGCCAGGCAGCAGCTTGGTGCGGTTCGAGGACCCGGTCATGCGCCTTTTCACGTATCCTCTGCCATCCACTGCACACTCACATCTCTGTCTTCCACCTCGCTGCCCCACTTCAGGTATGTCTGTGGTCTCCTAGGCCTGGTTTGTAAGAGGACTTGGCTATGCGATTCATGATCGCCGGAGCTTGCTTAGGTTCAGTGATTATTATCACACTGGGTGTTGAGCAGACGTGCTCCTGAAAACTTAGTGATGTTCATCACACCTAGTGTTGAGCAGTGCTCCTGTATTGTACGCAGCTACTGGCGAAGGACACGATAGTGATGCTCCCTCCAGCCAATATGAAGGCCAGTTTTATAAACTCATTCTTCATGTACCTGTTATGTGGTTGGTCATGACCATCTTGGCCCTGTGTCACTTGAAACTGACCCTTTTTCGAAAGCTTCAGTCCAAGTTGTTAGACAGAGTCATTTTTCAGAATGCTTAGCCCCCAAGCTTGGTCTGCAGCATATGACCTGAATGACATGCACTTGAGATCACTAGCCTTCCGCACCACAGGCAACCCTGCATGTTGCGTTTTGAGGGCTCAAAGTATCAGTACAGTCCCACCCTTTGAGTGCTCCATAGCCAGTTGGGTCTCCAGGTCAACTGGGAGAGAGTAATCTCACTCACGGGCTGAATATCTCTTTACCGTTATGGAGATGGACTCGATCCAACATGCCTCTTGAAGAAGAGAGTGTGCCACAACTTAGAAGTGAGAAATGCAACCCTGTAGTACTTTCTACTCTTAAGATCTTTAATCAGTTTCGCTGTCACTATAAATTTACATCAGCATCAGTTTTGGGTCCTATTTACAAAAATCATTTATTCCCTCCCTCTACAACAGACTCGTCATTTAGACAGTGGGTAACTTCCGGTCTAATATGCATAAAAGATTTATATACTGAAGGTTTATTTAACAGTTTCGAGAACCTCTGCAGACTGTTTGACCTTCCACAAAGCCATTTGTTTAGATACCTTCAGATTCGTAATTTTGTTAAGAACAAATTTTCTCCTTTCCCTGATTTTCCTCCCACCTCGCCTTTAAATAGTCTTACTCTCAACTTTAATAATAAAGGATTATTATTGATACACCAATATCCTTTCACACATACATGGGGCCTTGGTCCAAGACACTGCATACCAATTTTCAAGTCAATCGGACTAACAGTCAGGTGGCCACACCCCCTTTTATGGTTTTTTTAAGTTAAAGCGCCACCTAGTGTTCGATTGTTGCGCTTTTTTTTTACTGTAACCTCAGATTGAACTCAGGCACATGTGTACCAAGTTTGGTAAACCTACCTCATTTACTTCTGGAGTTATATCCATTTTAGAAAAATAGGCTCCTCCCACAACGTTCTTTTTGCACCCCCTAGCGACCGGAAATCGAAAAATAAACTTTTTTTTCTATAATTATTGATATTCAGACTCCAGAGAACACTTCAGCACTGGTTTGGTTCCGCCAAAAAAACAGGGAACTTATTTATTAAAGAGATCAACGCTTTCAGGGACACTGAAAGTATAATAATACATGGCTTCAACACAGTACATGTTGAAGCCATCCTATTATAGCCATCCACATGAAGTAGTTCAACTTTTTCTTATAATTATTGATCTAGAGAGTCCAGAGAATTGTACTGCACTGGTTCTAACATTATGATATGATCAGAGGTGAAAAACACCATTTACAGCCAATACTAGCAATTTACCATAGGAAATATATGGTTTTAAAGCTTTTTAACAGTTATAGCGCCACCTATGGTCCGATCTCCATGAACCTGAGCATACTTCTTCAGCATATTATGACACATATGCTCATCAATTTTTGTGAAGTTCTGAGTTTTCCTTTAGGATTTATAGGCTTTTGGGTGCATTTTGTCATGCCCCCTTTTGTAAATGACCATGTTATAGCAAAACAAATGCAAAATTTCAACTTTTTTTCAATAATTATTGATCTAGAGAGTCCAGAGAATAGGCATAGACTGGTCTGGTTCCGATCGGGCAAAAAACCAGGGACTAGTTTGCAAAAGTAGGTTTTTAACATATTCGTGAATATTTAAAGAACAATTTGATTGACACTAATGGTTCTAGAGGCAAAGTTGTTCAGAATGAGGAGATCTATCCAATGATATGCATTTCGTGGGGATGTATGCAAAACCACGTGATTATAGAGCCATAAAACTCGTTAGCGCCAACTAGTGGCCGATTTCTTTCAAAACTCTTGCAGACCTCTTGGGCCACAAGTCGAACATGCCCAGAGTTTCAATCCGATCGGCCTCCGTTAACCTTGTCTCATAGGTGCTTAAACTTCATTGGCCGATGGCGGCCATGTTTTTTGAGATACGGCAATGTCCTTATACACATACATGGGGCCTTGGACCAAGACACTGCATACCAATTTTCAAGTCAATCGGAATAAAGGTCTTGTGGTCATAGCCCTTTTTTATGTTTTTTTTTAATGTTATAGCGCCACTGTGTGGCCAATCAACGCCGTTTTTTTACTGTGACCTCAAAGGGTCCTCCTACACAAGTGTTTCGAGTTTGGTGAAGATAACTCATTTACTTCCCGAGTTATAGCCATTTTTGTAAAATAGGCTCCTCCCAATTTGTGCCCCATAGCGACCCTAAATAGAAATTTCAATTTTTTTTTAATAATTATTGATCTTTAGACTCCAGAGAACATTTCTGCACTGGTTTGGTTCCGATCAGAAAAAACAGATACTAGTTTGCAAAAGTAGTTTTTCAACAAAATTCAAAATGGCGAAAAAATGTGCATACCGGAAATGAAATATAATATAGCTTTCCAATGATATAAGACACTTGAGTCTACGACTTACGGTCTAGGAGTTATGAGCCATTTCGCGCAATTGATTGCTATAGCGCCACCTATGGGCCAATCGGGCTCATAATTTGATAACCTCTCCTCGATTTTTGTACTACCATCTGACAAAGTTTCAGAGCTCCAGCACTTACGGTTGGGGCTGCACGATGCGTTTTAGCGGAGAATAATAATAATAAAAATCCTTACAATTACAATAGGGTTTCAGCACTTCGTGCTTGAACCCCTAATAATAATAATTAAAGCTGCAAGCAGCATTTATCGGTGTTCAAGCAGTTAAAGGTATTGTAGGTAGAAAATTTATAAAAAAAACTTTTTTCCAAATTTGTTTAAACTTTCTGTATATATCAATGCATAATTAAAATGTACGAACTCTGAAAAAGAAAGTATAAAAATTGAGTGTCTGTAGACCTCTCACGACTGTTTTAAAGACAGCTCATTATTTCCATTAACTCCACCCCCTCCTTTCTGGGCTCCTTCCAAAGACACGCCCCCAAAACACATGAACGCGCGACTCCGACAACTGAGCTGAAGACGCATTATTTACCTGAGACAGCGGAGAGGAAGGAGCACAGTGCATGTAGTGACATCATGTCAGAATCACATGTAATAAAAAAAATTCTTTCTCATTCTCAAACTTTATCATTATGAAGATAAACAAATAAGATGTATTTTAGTATTCACTATCAAGCTATTGGTAAAGTATAAAATATATATTGATTCGCTAACGAGCTAGTTATCTATAAGGCAAAGCTAAAAACAGGTTGCATGATACACGTTTTTCCATTGCCATCATTTACACTGTGATGAAGATGAATTTCTTGTAAGATTCATAACATATATGGTGTTCGGCATGTAAGAGTTTCCATGATGAAAGCATTGTTGACTCTTGGTTTCGCTCGGACATTTAACGGCGTAGACATACACACATACACGCGGATAGCTCAAAATGCGTATTATACTTGACTTGAAAGTGGCGTGTATGTTTACGCAAAAGTCATGATGTCATGTTACCGCATCGTCAGCTCGAGGACAGTTACGGGGTTGAGGGCGAAGCAGAGGAGGTCATGCAAAAAGGGTCCGAGGAAGTAGAGGCCGAGGACGGGGTGGTCGAAGAGCAGGGAAAGGAGCACTTCTTGGAGAAGAGGACCTGCGTCGAGTTTTGCATCTTCAAGCTCAAACAAGGGCATGTAAACAGGTATGATCTGGACACGCGCAAGTGGGTAGGTCCTGTGTGGCAAAAGGGTGGTTGCCATGGTTGCGAGAGAGTGACAGTCGCCTAAGCCAATCCTTTGTTTCGTCCCGGTTGAAAATAATGAGCTGTGTTTAGTGCAGATTAAACGGTCTAGAGTCACTCAATTTTTATACTCTTTTTATCAGAGTACTTACATTTTTATTATGCATTGATATATATAGAAAGTTTAAACAGTGGTAAACATGGCTGTGTCCCAACTTTTTTGAGATGTGTTGATGCCATGAAATTTAATTTATCATGAATTTTCGTTAAAATTATACATTTTCTCAGTTTAAACATTTGATATGTCATCTATGTTGTATTCTGAATAAAATATTGAAATTTGAAACTTCCACATCATTGCATTGTTTTTATTCACAATCTGTACAGTGTCCCAACTTTTTCTGATTTGGGGTTGTATATATATAACATAAGTAGTGATATTTGTTTGTTTTTAAGGATGTTTTGTTTATTTGTTCAAAAATAAGGTAAAAAAAGTGAAATATTATTGGAATGTAAATCAGCTGTTTTTTTGTTTTTTTTATATGAATATATAGTAAAGTGTTATAACTGTGATCTAAGCTGAATTTTCAGCATCATCACTCCAGTCTTCAGTGTCACATAATCCTTCAGAAATCACTCTAATATGAGGATCTGATGATCAACAAACATTTATGATTATTGTCAGTGTTGAAAACAGTTTTTTGTTGAATAGAAATGTTTAAAAAAAAGGGCATTTATCTGAAATGTTTTTGAATGGCAGACTTATTATATAAACTGCTATGGAAAATTAGAAAATTTGGGTCTTAATTTAACAAATAAACATGTGTTATATATAATATGACTCAGAAGCCAAAATCCTATAGGACAGAGTTCATTCCTACAAGAATTTTGACAGAAATGTGTGTAAGCAATACACAAAAACAATACCTTTCATTCTGCATGGGAAAAGTGCCCTTTATTTTGTCACAGTCACAACACTGGGTGTACGACCCAAGACTAGGGAACAACACCGTATTTAATAGAACACTCAAGGTGCGCAGAAGACAAGGCAGGTTAAAAGGAATAGTCCTGCGTTCTGACCTACACTCCAGCACCTGTGGTCCTTTCTCTCAAACATGGAAAGTGAACAGGAACAGCTCGAAGGAATAACTAATGCATAACCATAGAAACTAACATGAACTCAAACAGACAATAAAAACATAAAAAAATTGTAATCTGTAGAAATCAATATACAGTGCCTGCATAATTATCATGCAAGTTGATATTCTGATCATCTTTTTCCCCAAGCATTTTACAAACCACATTAATCTGCTTGATCGAAAAATTAAGCAATGATCAGAATATCAACTTGAATAATAATTTTGCACATACTGTATTCAGACTTTATGAAGTGCTTTCTTCCACTGAAGAAATGTAGGTAAAGTGCATAGAGTTGACACAAAATACAAAAGATTTCTATTTTTCCAACCAAAGAAAGAAAGATAGAAGTGCTTACTCTGGAAATGCACTATTGGAGAAATAGAAATCTTTTGTATTTTGTACAAAAATCAAGGGAATGTGGTTTGTAAAATGCTTGGGGAAAAAGATAATCAGAATATCAACTTGCATAATAATTATGCAGGCACTGTATATTGATTTCTACTGATTACTTGCTTCCTCTGATTAAGGAAATGTAGGCAAAGTGCATAAAGTTTACACAAACAAAAGATTTCTATTCTTTTAACAAAAAAATAAAATAAAAATTAAGGAATGCTGTCTTTTTCTTTGTTTCTTTGGTTTCTTTAAGAAGCAAGTTTCCTTTTCACGGTTTGAATAGTTTTATGGACAAAGTTTTTAATGTCAACCCAAGATCTTGACCTAAGGACTGGATTTGCATCCAGACATGACTGACACTCTGTTTTTCCAGGAACTTTTGTCAAGGAAAAGAATTTCCCCAGTGTGTGCTTTACAGCGCCCTGCTCTGTGCCACTCCATGGCCTCCTAGGAGCTTTCGTTCCTGAAACACAAAACAAAATGTCAAAATAAACTAAATGTTAAAAAAGCTGTAGCTAAATGTATAAAGAAACCTCACTCTATAATCAGGTTTCATCACTAGCCAGGTTTCCATCCAAGGATTGTTTTGCGAAAGATCAGAACTCCTAATGATGAAACTGCAAACTATCTTCAGTAAAACTTTTCTTTTATTTATTATAATTCTGACTCCGAGTCTTCTTTTAAATATCTGGTTCTGGGTCTTTGACTGTAAAACCCCTTACACTCTCATTAAAGCAGTTTGTAAGCAACTCTGTAAAGTTCTGTTAAATTATTTTAGTATTATTAAATAGAATATAAATTCACATTTTTGTAATTTTGTCTAATATATTTTTTCTTGATTACACATAATTTGACTTAAGTTTCTTTTATTTTGAAACATTTTGAGTCAAAATTCATTTTATAAAACTTTTAGGTAATTAACTGGGAAAAGTTTCATGGTGATATCTGCTAGTTTACCATATTCCATAATTTTACCCTATTTATCTGCAGTGTCTCGCCTTAAGTTTAAATATTTTAAGTCTCAAAGTGAGTGCTGCACCTTCTCCAATTACTAATTGGCCAGGCAAAGTAAGCTATTTGGAAAGCATATAAAATTAAAAATGAAGAAAGAGGAGTTAAAATAGTAGAATTGTTTAAAGGCTTAATGGAATCAAGAGTTAAAATGGAGTATACATTTTGATATGTTAATTTTAAAAAGGAAGTGGTGCATAAATGCAACATTTATTTCTGTGAATGATAACAAATTAGTGTTTCATTGGTATTGTTGAAATTTTGATGGAATATTATTGATTAGAAATTGTATGTTGCATTTATTATTAATTGTTATCAAGTACTATTATTAATTAAAACCTTTTTATAATATTGTTGTAAAATAAAGTTTTTAAAGGTCTTTCTCACAATGCGCAAATGGCTTCATAGTATCTACATTTATTTTGCTCTGCAAGCGAGCTTCACAGTGCAATACAAGACTTTAGCGAACATTGTTATATATCATACCAATGTATAAATTCATGTGATTTTAAACGGTAAAGAAACTCTCTGAGAGATAAAAGTGTCTGCTAAATGATTAAATGTCAAGCAAATAATTGACCAGGTTGTATAAGTTAAGTTAAGAGCAAGATATTCATTACCTGAGAACATTTCTATAATGTGTTGTTTGTGTGGAGGAGAGTGACCGACAGACTTTCTTGAGGTAGAGGGTTGTTCATCTTCATTCTCTGAGGCTTCTGGAGATCACAACAATGTAAAGTTAAATCACGTCAAAACTACATGTTGATAAGCATTTGCTAAATTGATCATAATATCTGGAAAAAGTTGTATGATAATACTGCACTTGTTGTGTTCATTAGAAAGGGCAGTTATATCGACACTCCAAATGTTTGTAACCAAACAGTGTTGGCTCACCACTGGCTTCCATAGTATTTATTTTCCTACTATAGAAGTCAATGGTGCCCCAAAACTGTTTGGTTACAAACATTATTCAAAATATCTTCCTTAGTGTTCAGCTGAACAAAGAAATTCAACTCGAGGGTGAGTAAATAATAACAGAATTTAAATTTTTTTATGTGAACTATCCCTTTAAAGTGGGGCTGGGAAAAAATCGATTTGAAATAAAAATCGAGTTGGCAGGTCAAATCCATTCATATTTTCAAAAAATCTTTTTTTTTTTTTTTCTCTTCAGTATAGTGTAACTTACATTTTGCATTCGCCAAATCTTCCTTCAGGGTTTCTGCAGTTTGGTTACGACAGTCAATACGATGAAACTCTCTCAAAGATGATTCAATGTTACTATTATTATACTTGATCTGTAGATAACGGTCTATGGTTTCGCATAAAACAACTTTGTCTTGCTGGACTTTATTGCTGTAACTAAATCATGATGTTACTTTCCGTGTTGCTTCAAGTGCATCATTCAGCACTCGGGATGCGCATAAGCGCTTTGTGACGCACTCTATCGGAGCCTTTCATATCATAATACTTTTGCGCAATGAAAGATTATTAATAGCATTTCTTGTTCTGTCCTATCTATCATATATTGCTGTCTCATTAAACAGCTGTGCTATACATTTAAAACATGTCTCAATTGTATAGTAGACCAGACTATATAATAATTGATCCTTTTGATTTTTGTTATCTTGTTTTTTCCTGAATGTACAATACAAAGAGCAATGTGTAAAGTTTAACCAGATTTAGTGTTACACTTGTCTCATTTTTGTTCCCCACTAAATCTTTTTTTCCCTAAATGTTCAGATTTTATAGAATTATTGTGCACTTATTGTGCTGAATTATCCATTAATCTAGTTTATAATAGCATTTTTGTCATAGATTATGATCATATTTTTGGGGGATTTGTTGTTTTTCTTTAAAATGAAGTTGTATTAAGTAGATTGTGTTTAACACACAAAGGAGTTATTATCAGTTCAACACAGAGAGTTATAGAAATTCTACTTGATTTAAAAAAATAAATAAAATCGAATTGAATCGTAAATCGAGTTTTTTATTTAAAAAAAATCATTTTTTTAATGGAAAAAATCGACCAGCCCTACTTTAAAGTGATGATAAAATAGAAAACATTTTACTCCAAGACACTATGGTTGTGGATTTCTCCTTGCAGGGTTTAAATCAGCAACCTTTCCATTACCACCTTATAGCTAAGTACTAGATCTCTTTAGTACTGACCTATTTCTGTGGTTTGGCATTCATGCTCTTGCCGGCACCTGGAAGCAGGGCTTGTGTCATTTTCAGTCTCTGTAAAGCAAACAATAAAAAAAAAAAAGTCATATAAACAAAACACAAAACCACAGATATAATGCATTAAATACAATCCAAATCCATTTTACTCACCCTCAGTACCAAATGTAATCTCGTCCAAAGATTTTCCTTTATAACAATCTGCACCTTTTTCTAAAGATAAAAGCAACTTGCTTACTTTTGCAAGTTGCATAGTATTTTCAGACAGTCTGTAGTACTCGCGGTGCACTCTAACGTCATGTCCCAGGAATTTGGCCAATTGGTCAAGTTCATTGTTTTTTAAATTCATGATCTGACTCAGAGTTGCTACTTGTTTCCTTAATTTGGTCGATGTAAGGCTCCTTGGGTCTTTTGCACCACAAGTTTTAGAAAATTTCCTCAAACAGTCTGATCCACGGATGTGCGTCAAAGCCCCCACCCTGGCAAAAACATAAGGATTGTCTTCGTCGATGCCCACTTTGCTCCTGCTTTCATTCAACATGTCCATAGACTCAACCATGTCCTTTGTAAGAAGGACAGGTACTTTCTTGCCTTTCTTCCCTCGGATCTCTAATCGAGTCAACTCATTGCACAACTGTTGTTCTAATTTAGTCAGTGATTTTACCACATCTTCATTAGGAGGCTTGACATTTCGACCCACATATGATGTAAGGAGCAATCTGGATGCTTCACCTACACGTCTCTGATTTAAAAGAATGATTTGACTGAGCAAAGTCTCAGCCAAGACCTTCCAGTCAGCAACATTGACATTCTCTCTGAGTTTTTGTTTTGAGACCTTCTCCGCACGTTTGAGGTGTTTTTGTAAAGCCATGGCATCTTCCGTAAGGGGAATAGTGTCCCCCTTGTTCCACTTGCTTTGCTGCAAAGTATTGAGGGCCTGACTCGAAATGTTGGTACGCCAATGACTATCAATTAGTTTAATGAAGTTTTTCAACTTTTTTTCAGTGTCTCTGTCCCCAGCCATTAAACATTGTCCTAAACTGAGCTGGCAGGCTTTCTTCAATGTGTATCCAATTTTCAGAGCAAGAGACGGGGTTTTAAACGTATTCAAATCTGGTTGAAATTGGCTTACTTCCTTACAAGCTGTGACGGCTAACAGAAAGTTCTCTGGCTTACAGAGCTCTGTAAGGTTCCTCACTTTTTTAGATTTTGTTTTTACTTCAATCATAAACCTGGCCAGCTCCCTCATTTTTTGAATTATATAGTGATGTTGTGATTTGTCATGGCCACACTTTGTATAAAGCGATTCACCATAAAGACAAATCAAACTGTCCTTCATTATTGTTTTTGTTATTTCATCTTGGCGCATGGTTTGTAACAGAGCTCTAATGTCTGCAGAGCACTTTGCCTCCATTGGAATCAGACAGGCTGCAGCTGATCTCACGCTCTCGCCTTTTTTCTTCTTCACATCCCCCTGTCCCCTACATGTCTTTGTGTGTTTCCACAAGTCTTTTTTCATAAAAAATGCTAAACAATCAGGGCAGGGAAGGAAATCCGAAATTCCTACATTGTGATAGTAATTCCCCTGGTTCCGAAGCTGTTCAAGAAGAACCTTTCTTTTCTTTGAGCCTTTGGGGAAACTCAAGGCTTTTGCTACTTCTAACTCATTTGAATGGCTTCTCTCAAAATGTCTAGATATTTTGCCTTGCGGCTTTTCACAGAAGACACAGTACTGTTTTTTGTTCCAAATACGTTTCCCGTTAGAATTGTGCTGACTTGTTTTGATTGTCATTTTTTGCTCTGCATGCTCAATCTCATTCAGTGAATGAAACATTGTCTCTTTAAAATTCTTTTGAACTTTCTCTTCAATCTTCGACTCTTCTGAATCCAGGTCTTCATCAGTAGACTCCTCCACTGAAGGAATAAAGACACTGCCCTCATCAGTTGAGTCCATGTCAGCCTGGTTCGATTGCTCCTGTTTACAAAAACAATTTTATCATTAACAAAAATTTTATTTAGGTAAGATCACAATGGTTAAAATTAGATATTGGTTATTTAATAAATCAAATAAAATGAATACATTTATTTAATATTTAAAGGTGTTAACTGTAATCTTACACTGCAAAATGATAACGTACAAAGGATTAAAGGATTAAATTCATCGCAATTATGTAATGAATGATAACAAAGCAAAAAAATATAATAAATCACTCCGTCACCCCAAAGCCAAAACACTTCTATTCCACAGAATGAAATATGAAATGCGTGTTCCGGCGCAAACGTTCCCTCATGCTATTTTGTACGTTTAGAAACAAATTCCGCCACTGACCAAAAAAATCTAGTTTAAAGTCAGTGGCGCGCTGCGCATGTTATACATATGCTATTTTAAGGGCGCATGCTTGACCATAATCAATGTAGCGTGTGCACAACGCGCATACACTTTGATTCTCCATCTACACAGAAGCAACAATTTTCATTTTTGCAAATCATACATTATTACGATAGATAGATAGATAGTTTATAATGAAAGCATACAAGCTTACACATTGTACAATGTATACAATGTCACTTCTCTGTGTTTTACGTCTCTGACGAGAACATCGCTCTCCTCGGCTGTGAACCGCTCCTGGCGTGCGCCTGGCAAATCCGCCGTAATAATAGGAATCTGCTATAGAACAAGCGCGA
Source organism: Moxostoma hubbsi (assembly GCA_032164185.1). Classification (NCBI taxonomy): domain Eukaryota; kingdom Metazoa; phylum Chordata; class Actinopteri; order Cypriniformes; family Catostomidae; genus Moxostoma; species Moxostoma hubbsi. The sequence continues at coordinate 578,479 of JAVLUX010000024.1, read as the reverse complement.
CTTCTCTTAAAGGGAATGTGAGATGACGCCCTGATTGGTTTATTTCGCGTTACGCCCAAACCACACCTATGAATAATGAAGCTATTGGCTGCGGAGTTGCCCAGTAGAGATGAGCGGATGGGCTACTATTTCATCCGCAACCGCATCACAAAACTCATAATCCGTCCCCCATCCATCCGCACCAACGTTTTTGACCAATTTTCAAAACCAAGTGCATTCGACTCCACACCCCCTAATTAGTATATGGGCGGACTTTCAGCTCTCTAGGTGCAAAAATAAGGGGGGTGCACTTCTGTATCTCGACGCCTGGTAGCGCTAGAGGTTCCTAACTAGGTGCAATCGACGCCTCGCCCCCTAATTAGTATATGGGCGGAGTTTCAAGTCTCTAAGACCTATAGAAATTGAGATAAATGGAGTGCACCCCTGAGGGGGGTGCACTCTTCGTTTTTATCCCTATAACCTAACCCTAACCTAACCCTAACCACCCTAACCCTAACCTAACCCTGAGGGGGTGCACTTTGGGTCCAGACCGAACTTCCCGACCAAAAAATGTTGTGGGCGGGGTTCAGGCTGGCATCCAGGCTAGTAATATGACAGTCCCAAATTAATCATCATTATTATAAGTCGTGCATTGCTGCTTGAGCGGCGCATGCTGAATGAATAACCTTTGAGCATTTTGCTAGTGCGTTATTTAACTCAAAGAAACGCATCCTATATTACATTAATCAGATATATACAAAATAAACATAATATTACAAATTATATCTGCACAAAATGACGTGAATGCACAAGTGAACTTGAACTAAGTTTCGTGCCATTCAGAATGACTCATGTGGTTGACGCGCTCTTCCTGGAACAACGCGACACGGCAACTCAACCCAAATATTTCACAATGTTTTATTACAATATTGTTCTCTTTATAATGATATGTAATATGACAGTCCCAATAGTCATTATTAGTCGTGCATTGTCGTTTGAGCAGCGCGCGCTAAAGATCACGCTTTAGCGTAGAAAAATAAATAAAAATGCGACCAAATCATATGCTGGTGCAACCAACTGAGAAAGTTCAAGTCAAAACTGCAACCAGTGGAAAAGTTAGTCTGGAGCCCTGAATAATAGGACACCTATAAAGACAAGTACCCTGTCGGCAATAAAATAAGAAAAAATAAACAAATTAAACCAAACAAAAGCATAGATCAATAAAATAGAGCAAAGTTACAAATAAAATAAGACCTAACATTAGTTTTCAGATGCAGAAATGTAATAATTACTAATAACACTTCATAGTGTTCATTGAATAAATTAAACACGGATTAATCTTTGTTAAGGTAGTGTTTTGTTGTTTGATTAACATTAGACAGAGACAGCAGTAGGTATTTATAGGCTGCTGTCCCTTTAAGACCTGATGCACTAATCTAATATAAAGATACACATCCAATTTCTTTCTCTACTGTAGGGTTAGGGTTCCAAAATACTTGCAGAGACAGTTATTTTAAGATTTTATGTGAATGTCTCCATTCAAGCGAAAGGATACGTGAATGAGGAATCAATTCGGTGTTTGCACACTGTCTGAAACACGGCTCTCTGTGTGCTGACTTTGAGTGAGTGTACACAGACAACAGCGCATGTACTGAATTAAACATGCAAATGATCAACTACGATCCTGTATAGGCCTATTTCACAAGATGGTGACCAAGACCGGAAGTAGGGTAAACTTTTTTTCCGTTGAAAGCGTTTAGCGCTAGCACAGTTGCAGTCGGTGGACAAATATGCGGAGACTAAAAGCGGTCCGTCCTGTTGCTTACCTTTTTATGATGTTTATGTCAACCCAAAGAAGAAACAGCCTAATTTATCACTTCACAGCTTTCCGTGTTTTCATGGAACAACTGGGGAGAAGTTAAATCACGGCAGACACAGACGACAACAATACGACCAGCTACGATCGACATTCATTCTCAAAATGGACTGTAAACAGCTTGTTTTCTCTCAATCATTCATATATCTGATAAAAGTAAGAATAGCAGACGTTTTTAGTTTTGTTGATAGTTTTCAGGGAGCTGTGAAAACATCGAAATTGGACAAAGGTTACAAATTCTTGACGTTTGCTTACATAAAGTTCCATTCATAAATGGCATGACACTTGATAACTTCTCACATTCAACGTAAATATATCGAAAAACAATAAATAAATAAATTGAAATGATGTCTGATTGTAGGCTATGAGTGAAATCTAGTGGCTTTTGTTAAAAAAATTATGTATATGGAATTATATGTTCTTTTCATAACAGTTAAAATCTTTCAGACAGTTAAATATTGTGTAACATCATGTTTTAAAAAACAAAACAAAAAAAAACATATAATATCACTCACTTCATTCATGCAATCTCCTGGACTAATTAGTGATTAAATCATGATATTACACAATATTAACTGTCTGGGGTTCCCTAATGAAAAGAAATTAAATCTTATCATAAATGGTTTAACAGTATATTTGAAAACATACAGAATTATATGGTGTTAATAATAATATAATAATCAAGTGCAATATAAACATGTTTTTTCAAACCGTCTGTCCCGAACCGGCATCAACAATACATTTCAACATCTGCTTCCTCCTTCACACGCGCCTGCCGTGATTAAACTTCTCCACAGTTGTTCCATGAAAACACAAAAAGCTGTGAAGTGATACATATGGTTGTTTCTTAAGCAACGGGACGGACCGGTTTTAGTCTCGGCATTTGTCCTCCGACTGCAACTGCTAGCGCTGTCACCAAAAAAGTTTGTGTTTGTGGTACAGCCGCGGATCAGTTATTCACTGCAAACGCATCATATGTGAAAGCACTATAACACCCGTTGCTCCTGCACCGCAACACACACTGCAAACGAGGTGTGTGTGAAACGGGCGTTAGATGATAGATCCACCTACAGTTCTTAGAAACTTCGATGTGTTTAACAACTCATTTTTCGTACAACAGCAGCACTCATCTTGTTTGTTTATAGCGGCATTGAACAGTCGTAAACCGGAAAACTGATATGCCGACTTCTGACAATAACGGTTAGGGTTACGCTGCACATGAGTTAACCACGCCCACTTATTTACCTGTCGCGGTATACACAGAATAAAAAAATCAGTTACGCTTAACATTTTCTATCGCGGTAACGATATATACCATCATACCACCCAGCTCTACACACACTCATGTAGTTTCAAACCTGTATCACTTTCTTTCATCTGCAGAACACAAAAGATCATATTTTGAAGACTCAAAATATTTTATTTTGTGTTTCACATGAGACATTCATACAGGTTTGAAACTACTTGAGGGAGTAAAAGACAAATGGTCATTTTTAGGTGAAAATGTATAGGCTATAGCTGTTTGTGAATATTTGTATAATAACGTATAATCATAAAAACATACTATGACCTAAATCATACATTATAAAGAAAAATGCCCTTAACTATGACTTACCTCTATAAAGATTTCTTTTACAAAATCAGGAGGGTCGTTTTGTCCATCTTGGACATCCCTCTTCTGTCCATCTTGGTCCTCATCCCTCTTCTGTCCATCTTGGTCCTCATCCCTCTTCTGTCCGTCTTGGTCCTCATCCCTCTTCTGTCCGTCTTGGTCCTCATCCCTCTTCTGTCCATCTTGGTCCTCATCCCTCTTCTGTCCATCTTGGTCCTCATCCCTCTTCTGTCCGTCTTGGTCCTCATCCCTCTTCTGTCCGTCTTGGTCCTCATCCCTCTTCTGTCCGTCTTGGTCCTCATCCCTCTTCTGTCCATCTTGGTCCTCATCCCTCTTCTGTCCGTCTTGGTCCTCATCCCTCTTCTGTCCGTCTTGGTCCTCATCCCTCTTCTGTCCGTCTTGGTCCTCATCCCTCTTCTGTCCGTCTTATTATCAATATTACTACGCGCTGCTCTCAGGGCAGGAGTGTTCAATAGATTCAACTCTCCTGCTATTTTAGTTTATCACGCGCTGCTCTTAGGGCAGGAGTGTTCAATAGATTCAACTCTCCTGCTATTTTAGTTTATCACGCGCTGCTCTTAGGGCAGGAGTGTTCAGTAGATTCAAATCGCTGTTATGTTAGTGTACTACGCGCTGCTCTCAGGGCAGGAGTTTTTCAATAGATTCAACTCTCCTGCTATTTTAGTTTATCACGCGCTGCTCTTAGGGCAGGAGTGTTCAGTAGATTCAAATCGCTGTTATGTTAGTGTACTACGCGCTGCTCTCAGGGCAGGTGTGTTAAATAGATTCAAATCACTGTTATGTTAGTGTACTATGCGCTGCTCTTAGGGCAGGAGTATTCAATAGATTCAAATCACTGTTATGTTAGTGTACTATGCGCTGCTCTCAGGGCAGGAGTGTTCAGTAGATTCAAATCACTGTTATGTTAGTGTACTATGCGCTGCTCTCAGGGCAGGAGTGTTCAATAGATTCAAATCACTGTTATGTTAGTGTACTACGCGCTGCTCTCAGGGCAGGTGTGTTCAATAGATTCAACTCTCCTGCTATTTTAGTTTATCACGCGCTGCTCTTAGGGCAGGAGTGTTCAATAGATTTAAATCACTGTTATGTTAGTGTACTATGCGCTGCTCTCAGGGCAGGAGTGTTCAATAAATTCAAATCACTGTTATGTTAGTGTACTATGCGCTGCTCTCAGGGCAGGTGTGTTCAATAGATTCAACTCTCCTGCTATTTTAGTTTATCACGCGCTGCTCTCAGGGCAGGAGTGTTCAATAGATTCAAATCGCTGTTATGTTAGTGTACTATGCGCTGCTCTCAGGGCAGGTGTGTTCAATAGATTCAAATCGCTGTTATGTTAGTGTACTATGCGCTGCTCTCAGGGCAGGAGTGTTCAATAGATTCAACTCTCCTGCTATTTTAGTTTATCACGCGCTGCTCTTAGGGCAGGAGTGTTCAATAGATTCAAATCGCTGTTATGTTAGTGTACTACGTACTGCTCTCAGGGCAGGAGTACTCAATAGGTTCATATCGCTGTGTTATTGTTAGTGAACTATGTGCTGCTCTCAGGGCAGAATTACTCAATTTTATTTTCACTCTAATATGTGCCTTCTTTTGAGGCAGGAGTGGACTAATGTGCTTTTTTTCTCTTTTTAAAGAAGGAAGCACTGAGTACAAATAAAATGAATGGTAAGCCCAAAACATTTTCTCTTCCAGTTTAAACCATGATTTTTATAATCTTTTTTTTTTCTTGGAGCTCTCCAGCACTGTGTGTTTAGATTTTTTTTAAATTCATAATCCTTACTTAAGGAGGTTCCAGGACATATTTTAAAACCCATTGGTTTTTAATTACATGCAATTAATACACAAATGAAACAGTATGTGATTTAGTAGAAGTTTGTTTGACTGTACGGAGAGTAAAAAGCAGAAAAAGTGTTTTTTTCTTTACCCATATAGTTCTAGGCTTTTTGATTTCGGGAGAGGTAAGCCCTGATACAAAAATTGGGAAAATAGGGCCATATTCCCTATATATCAGCAGCTTTCAGTCTCTTCTACAAAACCAGAAACTTCCTGATGAGGTAAAAGAAAAACAAACCAAAAAATAATACTTTCTGTTATATTTAATACATTTTTACATACTGCCTGTATATTTATAATACTGTATTTAAACATTATAGCCTACTGTATAAACATCTTTTTAATGTTTTTTTATTTATTATTATTTTTTTATACCTTTTTTAAACATTTCAGATCATGGATGCCATATTTTACCTGTTCAGCATGGTAATATAATGATATCTACACATTTTATGTCAGAAAACACATATTCAATTAAATTCATGACATTCATTTTTACTACCTCAATTTTTAAAACTTAAAATGTCATGTGTAATTTAGAAGGCAACGGGTTTAGTGGCAATCAATAGCCACACCTTGAACAATATTCTTGATGGGAAGGTCAGGGCAACAAGTCATTGTTTTGTGAAGGTAAGAATTACTTTTACCGTGTTATTTTGGTAACGCTTTAAATTACAGCCCAGAAAGTACTGCATAATTAAAGCGATTTTACAGTGTAACTTTATGTAATTATAGTGTACCAATAAAGTAATTACATGTAAGTATAAGGGAACAAAATGTAAAGTTTGGGGAATAAAGTGGTAACAACCAGGATAATAAAAAAAATGATACTGTAAGTATTATAGAACTAAGGGGTACTTATTCTACTATTATAATACAACAATCTAACATTTAGGAGCAATTTAGCAAGAACATATTGCATACCTTAATGTAATACCAATACATTCTGTATAGCTTTTTGATAGATGGATCAATGTCTCCTGAAGGGAAACGATAAGTGTTTGTAAGTAAAATTACATTATTTTAAACTTTTTAAACTGTAGACTATCGCTTCAGACCAACTCCAATAAGTTGTTTTTCAAATAAAGGTTTTCGATATTAGATTGCGTATGTATTTTTATTGTGCTTATATTGTTACTACATGAAACAGGAGGTTAACAAGCACCACTTACCCTGTAACTACATTAAATTAGAGTAGCTATATATTTCCAAGTAAGATTTTTGTATTATAATAGTAGATAATAGTATTATAGTATTACCCCTTCCATATTGTTCGCGCTTATACTTACAAATACTTTATAGGTACAATATAACTACAGAAAGTTACACTGTAAATTTGTCTAAGTTACTCAGTACTTTCTGGGCTGTAATCTAAAGCGTTAGAGTTATTTTTTTGTTGAGTGTGCTGTGAATTGGATGCTTTATTTCTTTGTAAATATACAAAACAGTGTAGTAGTTCTATTATAATGAAGTGCACATGGTTTACTAAAATTTTTTATTTGTTTTCCTATCCAAGATGGCAGTGTTTCATTTAGCCTTTTCTTTGATTTCCAGAATAACATTCTTGAACAGGCAGAAGCTGTTATTGGTCCATACCTTGAGGGAGGGAATCACTGGACTTTCTTTGTAAGTTCCTCTAGTTCTAAGTTGAGGATTTTATTTATCTTTTATGTATATAAAAAAAGAAAAGAAAAGAAAAAAAATATTGTTGTCATGAGTGGTAATGTGCAATGCATGAAATACCAGAGCATTGTGCAAAATAAGTAATACACGCAAATATTATCCTGCTGAGTTTGATACAACTTGTTACCAGCTATTTCTATTTTCTGTTTAGCACTGCAAGATCGTGGATAGAACAATAACCTACCTAAATTCCTTTGGTGAGCAGAAAGAGAATTGTCAGAAAATAGCTGAGAATTGGAGGTGTGTATGTAGAAAAGGTTTCTCTATTTCACCTTTTAACTAGAATTCCTCTTACCTATCCTGTACATGTGTTATCCATCCCAACAGGTTGTTTGCCACAGCAAAGGGAACCCCGGGAACATGGGACATTTGCACAAGGGAGCATGCCATTCAGAGAGATATAATTTCTTGTGGCATCTTTACAGCAGTGGTAAAACATTAAAATCTTATAAAATGCACACTTATATTTTCCAAATATTAAATTTAATTGTCTACATGTCAAATTATTAGAGTTATATCTGTTATAAATATTTACTACTACATTTAATTTATACTACAGATGCATTACAGGTGTACACATTTGGTTATGCATGTAAAAAATAATCTTGTTTAATTCATGCCATTTTTTAATACTGCTTTTAAAGGGATGATTCACCCAAAACATAAGATTTTACTCACCCTTAAGTTGTTGTCAAAGGTGCCACACAACTGTTTGGTTAGAAACATTCTTCAAAATGTATTCATTTGTGTTCTACTGAACAAATAAATGTATATAGATTTGGAACAACTTGAGGGTGAATAAATAATGACAGAATTTTCATTTTTGGGTGAAATAACCCTTTCATGAGAGCATGAAAACTTTGTCACAAAACATTCTTTTTCAGAATGTTCAAGATCTAGTACTCATGGGCCAGTACTATCTTCAGTAGGTCAAAAAGGATCCTCTGTATAGAGTCCATTGGAAGGAGTCTATATTTCTTTTTTTTACTTTTGTGGAACCTTTGATTAGAAATGAGTTCAATAGGTCTGATATGTTCTTCACTATGGCTTAGGAAGCATCAGAAAGAGTCTAAAAAGTTTAGAAAGTTCAAGATCAAGTACTCCTGGGACAGAAATATGTTCAGTAGGTCAAATTCATTCTGTATAGTAATTTGGTGTTTAAAGAACTCTTTCCCCATAAATATGTTCAGTAGGTCAAAAAGGAACCTCTAAATAGACTCCATTAGAAGGAGTCTATAAGTTTCTATTGTTTAAAACCTTTTGAGGAACCTTTGAGCAGGAATGAGTTCAATAGGTCATATATGGACTTCTCTGTGGATTAGGAAGCATCAGAAGGAGTCAATTAGTATGTATAGAAAGTTCTAGATCTAGTACTCATGGGCCAGTACTTTTTTCAGGAGGTCAAAAAGGATCCTCTGTACAGACTTCATTAGAATGAGTCTATAAGTTTCTATTTTTTTTAAAACTTGTGAGTACGCTTTGAGAAGAAATGAGTTAAATAGGTCAGATATGAACTTCTCTATGGCTTAGGAAGCATCAGAAGGAGTCTATGAGTATGTTTAGAAAGTTCATAATCAAGTACTATTGGGACAGAAATATGTTCAGGAGGTCAAATTCATTCTGTATAGTAACTTGATGTTTAAAGAACTCTCCCCAGAAATATGTTCAGTAGGTAAATAAGGAACCTCTGAATAGACTACATTAGAAGGAGTCTATAAGTTTCTATTTTTTTAAAACCTTTTGAGTACCATTTGAGGTCAATAGAGTTCAATAGGTCAGATTTGGACTTTTTCTATGGACTAGGAAGCATCAAGAAGGAGTCTTTGAGTATGTTCAGGATGTTCAAGATCTAGTACTCATGGGCCAGTACTATGTTCAATAAGTCAAAAAGGATCCTCTGTATAGACTCCAACAGAAGGAGTCTATAAGTTTCTATTTTTTTTTTTTTTTTTACTTTTGAGGAACCTTTCATCAGAATTGAGTTCAATAGGTCTGATGTGGACTTCTCTATGGCTTAGGAAGCATCAGAAGGAGTCTAATAGTATGCAGAGAAAGTACAAGATAAAGTACTCTTTGGACAGAAATATGTTCAGTAGTTAAAAAGGAATGTCTGTATAGACTCCATTAGAAGGATGGACTCCTTCTAATTATAGACTCCTTCTAATGGAGTCTATAATTTTCTAATTTTTAAAACCTTTTGAGTACCATTTGAGGTCAATAGAGTTCAATAGGTCAGATATGGACTTCTCTATGGCTAAGGAAGCAACATAAGGAGTTTATGAGTATGTTTAAAAAGTTCAAGATGTAGTACTCATGGGTCAGTACTATGTTCAGTAGGTAAAAAAGGATCCTTTGTATAGACTCCAACAGAAGGAGTCTATAAGTTTCTATTTTTTTTTTTCTTTTTACTTTTGAGAAACCTTTGATCAGAATTGAGTTCAATAGGTCTGATATGGACTTCTCTATGGCTTAGGAAGCATCAGAAGGAGTCTATGAGTATGTCTAGAAAGTTCAAGATCAAGTACTCTTAGGACGGAAATATGTTCATTAGGTCAAAAAGGAATGTCTGTATAGACTCCATTAGAAGGAGTCTATAATTTTCTAATTTTTAAAACCTTTTGAGTACCATCTGAGGTCAATAGAGTTCAATAGGTCAGATATGGACTTCTCTATGACTAAGGAAGCAACATAAGGAATTTATGAATATGTTTAAAAAGTTCAAGATGTATTAGAGTGTTTAAAAAGTTCAAGATCTAGTACTCATCTACCAGAAATATGTTCAGTAGGTCAAATTCATTCTGTATAGTAACTTGATGTTTAAAGAACTCTTTCCCCAGAAATATGCTCAGTAGGTCAGATATGGACTTCTCTGTGGCATCAGAAGGAGTCTATATGTTCAAAAAGTTCAAGATCTAGTACTCATGGACCAGTAATATGTTCAGTAGGTCAAATGGATCCTCTGTATAGACTCCCTTTGAAGGAGTCTTTGAGTTTCTATTGTTTTGTTGTTGTTTTTTTACTTTTGAGGAACCTTTGATCAGAAATGAGTTCAATAGGTCTAAAATGGACTTCTCTATGGCTTAGGAAGCATCAGAAGGAGTCTATGAGTATGTTTAGAAAGTTCAAGATCTAGTACTCATGGGCCAGTACTATGTTCAGGAGGTCAAAAAGGATCCTCTGTATAGACTCCATTAGCAGGAGTCTTTGAGTTTCTATTTTTTTTTTTTTTTTACTTTTGAGGAACCTTTGATCAGAAATGAGTTCAATAGGTCTAAAATGGACTTCTCTATGGCTTAGGAAGCATCAGAAGGAGTCTATGAGTATGTTTAGAAAGTTCAAGATCTAGTACTCATGGGCCAGTACTATGTTCAGGAGGTCAAAAAGGATCCTCTGTATAGACTCCATTAGCAGGAGTCTTTGAGTTTCTATTTTTTTTTTTTTTTTACTTTTGAGGAACCTTTGATCAGAAATGAGTTCAATAGGTCTAAAATGGACTTCTCTATGGCTTAGGAAGCATCAGAAGGAGTCTATGAGTATGTTTAGAAAGTTCAAGATCTAGTACTCATGGGCCAGTACTATGTTCAGTAGGTCAAAAAGGATCCTCTGTATAGACTCCAATTAGCAGGAGTCTTTGAGTTTCTATTTTTTTTTTTTTTTACTTTTGAGGAACCTTTGATCAGAAATGAGTTCAATAGGTCAAAAATTGACTTCTCTATGGCTTAGGAAGAATCAGAAGGAGTCTATGAGTATGTTTAGAAAGTTCAAGATCTAGTACTCATGGGCCAGTACTATGTTCAATACGTCAAAAAGGATCCTCTGTATAGACTCCATTAGCAGGAGTCTTTGAATTTCTATTTTTTTTTTTTTTTACTTTTGAGGAACCTTTGATCAGAAATGAGTTCAATAGGTCTAATATGGACTTCTCTATGGCTTAGGAAGAATCAGAAGGAGTCTATGAGAGTGTTTAAAAAGTTCAAGATCTAGTACTCATCTACCAGAAATATGTTCAGCAGGTCAAATTCATTCTGTATAGTAACTTGATGTTTAAAGAACTATTTCCCCAGAAATATATTCGGTAGGTCAGATATGGACTTCTCTGTGGCATCAGAAGGAGTCTATATGTTCAAAAAGTTCAAGATCTAGTACTCATGGGCCAGTACTATGTTCAGTAGGTCAAAAAGGATCCTCTGTATAGACTCCCTTAGAAGGAGTCTTTGAGTTTCTATTGTTTTTTTTTTTTTTTAATTTTGAAGAACCTTTGAACAGAAATGAGTTCAATAGGTCTAAAATGGACTTCTATATGTCTTAGGAAGCATCATCCATCCATCGTCAACCGCTTATCCTGTACAGGGTCGCGGGGGGCTGGAGCCTATCCCAGCTAACATTGGGCGAAAGGCGGGGTACACCCTGGACAGGTCGCCAGTCCATCGCAGGGCCACACATAGACAGACACACACTCACACTCACATCCACACCTAGGGCAATTTTTTGGAGACACTAATTAACCTAGTTTGCATGTCTTTGGATTGTGGGAGGAAGCCAGAGTACCCGGAGAGAACCCACACAGACACGGGGAGAACATGCAAACTCCACACAGAAAGGCCAGGGGCAACCAGGGTTTGAACCCACAACCTTCTTGCTGTGAGGTGGCAGTGCTAACCACTGCACCACCGTGCCGCCCAGGAAGCATCATACGGAGTCTAATTATTTTTAAAAAGTTCAAGATCTAGTACTCATGGGCCAGTACTACAGTAGGTAAAAAAGGATCCTCTGTATAGACTCCCTTAGAAGGAGTCTTTGAGTTTCTATTTTTTTTTTTTTTTTTTTACTTTTGAGGAACCTTTGATCAGAAATGAGTTCAATAGGTCTAAAATGGACTTCTCTATGGCTTAGGAAGCATCAGAAGGAGTCTATGAGTATGTTTAGAAAGTTCAAGATCTAGTACTCATGGGCCAGTACTATGTTCAGTAGGTCAAGAAGGATCATCTGTATAGACTCCATTAGCAGGAGTCTTTGAATTTCTATTTTTTTTTTTTTTTACTTTTGAGGAACCTTTGATCAGAAATGAGTTCAATAGGTCTAATATGGACTTCTCTATGGCTTAGGAAGAATCAGAAGGAGTCTATGAGAGTGTTTAAAAAGTTAAAGATCTAGTACTCATCTACCAGAAATATGTTCAGCAGGTCAAATAAATAAATAAATAAATAAATAAATAAATAAAACAAATAATAAAACAAATAAATCTCTCTTCATATTAACCTACAACTCAATTACAATTGGGCTAGAAATATGTTCCTGAGGGAAAAAAGTGACCTACGTTTAGCTAATATAACATCAGAAAGAGTCTATAGGCTTATACTGTTTAAAACCTTTTTTTTTAAAGAACCTTTAACCAGAAATTAGTTCAATAGGTCAGATATGGACTTTTCTATGGATTAAGAAGCATCAGAAGGAGTCTATTAGTATGTATAGGAAGTTCTAGATCAAGTACTTTTGAGCCAGAGCTATGTTCAATAGGTCAAAAAGGAGCAACTGTATAGACTCCATCAGAGGGAGTGTATAAGTATATATTGTTTAAAACCTTTTTAGGAACCTTTGACCAGAAATTAGTTCAATAGGATCCTCTGTATAGACTCCATTAGAAGAAGTCTATAAGTTTCTATTTTTTTTTTTTTTTTTTTTTTTGAGGAACCTTTGATCAGAAATGAGTTCAATAGGTCTAATATGGACTTCTAGCCTATAATGGTCTCTGAGTTTCTTCAGAAAGCCTGAAAGAGTCTCTTATTTTTTCCTTCAAATAGCCCAATTTTGGCAGCAGTTTTCGCTTACGGCCATACCACCTTGAGGGCGCTAGAGAGCTCACAGGAAGTGACGTGGCAGCAGTTGGGAGAGGAAGGCTCTCCCCCATTTTGTTTTTCATCTATTTGTGTTTGTTTTGTGAGTTTTTTGGTTACTTTAAGTTAGTTTTTTTTTTTGTTGTTTTTTGTTTTTTGTTTTGTTTAAACCACCTAACAGCAGCTTTTGCTGGCTGGAAGGTGGTTATTTTTATTTTTTCTCAAAAATGGACGGATTAATGGCAAACGACACTGGACTGGATCGAGGAACATGCACGGCAAACGACACTGGAAGGGCTGGAGGAACACGCAAGGCAAACGACACTGGACTGGCTGGAGAAACACGCTTGGCAAACGACACTGGACTGGCTGGAGGAACAAGAATGGCAAACGAAACTGGACTGGCGAGAGGAACACGAATGGCAAACGACACTGGACTAGAGAATCGACAAAGAACTGGAAATGGAAAGGATCAAGAAGCAAGGAAACGATTTGGTGAAAGAAAATATTTAAAGGAGGCAACAGTGATCGTAAGTACGGAGAAGGTGAGTGGAGTGAGAGCGGAGGATATAATTAAAGCAATTTCGGAACAAATTGGAAGTGGAAAGGTGTTGGCTGTAAGACCCAGACAAGGCAAGGAATATGAACTCACACTGGAACAGGAAGAAATGTGCGATGTTTTAATCGATGGATTGACAATAAAGGGAGTGGACTGTGAAGTAATGAAGCTGCAAAATAAGGATTACGTTGTTTCTTTCATGCACCTGCCTGTCTACCTGGAGGATAATGAAATTTTGGACAAATTGGAAGGATGGGGGGTTTCCCCAATATCTAAAATCAAAAGAAGGTGTTATCCAGGCACTGACGTAGAAGACGGCACCAGGTTTGTGAAGGTGAGGTTCCCCAGAGAAGTGGCATCACTCCCTTATAGCACAAAGCTGGAAACAGCGGAAGGGCCACAGTACTTTAGGGTGATGCACAGCCACCAGGTGAAGACCTGTCGGCTGTGCATGAGCCCAGGACATCTAATGAAAGATTGCCCAGACTTCAAGTGCTATAAGTGTGAGGAAAGGGGACATTTTGCACGAGATTGCAACGCTGTCAGGTGCCTGGATTGCCAAGAAATTTTAAATAAATGTGAATGCTGGATGGAGGGAGAGGTAGGAGGAAGTGAAGTACAGGTGGACAGACAGGTGCATGAAGGAAACAACGAGGAAGAAGGACATTGCGAGGAAAGACAAGAAGAGGACGAATCACAACCAAAGGAAGCAGAGGAAGGAACAAACAACAGACAAGAAGGAGAAGGAGGGAATGAACAGGATGATGAACTGACAAGTGAAGAGGACATACAGTTGACACCAATGGACATATCTTCAAATCATGAGCAAAAAAGGAAAAAACAGGACAAAGAAACTGACAGCGAAGGAGAAATAAGGATGGAGGAGGACGAGAAGAAAAAAGTGGAGAAGGGACAAGGACGAAGAAGATTGCTAAAGGTAAAGCCAAATATAGAAACTGCAAGAAAAAAAGTGCTGAAAAAAGGACTAATGGAGTGTTTAAACAGGTTTGAGGTGTTAAAGGAACTGGAGGAGAAAGACTAAGAATGATGGGTTTTAGATATTTATTCTTTTTATTCTTAATGGTACTAAGTTGTGTGACTTTTAATGCCAGAGGACTTTTGAACTTAAGGAAATTTGAAAATGTAATAGAAAAATGTAAAAGAGAAGACATTATTGTGCTGCAAGAAACAAACTGGAGAGAAAATGTGATGAATGATTATAAAAAGAGATGGGAGGGAGGGATTTTATACAATAATGGAGATGGAAGGTTTGGGAGAGGTGTGGCTTTTTTAATGAAGGATGATGTTTTTAAAGCAAGTAAAATTTTATACAAAGATACGATGGGTAAATGTATGGTGGTTGAGACAATACATGAAGGAAGAGAATTGATTTTAGTAAATGTACATGCACCAACAGAGGAGAAGGAAAAGAAAGAGTTTTTTAATGTTTTAAGAAGTATTATAAAGAAGTATAAGGAAATAATAATGATGGGGGATTTTAACACGGTTTTTAGTAAACAAGACATGGCAGAAGGAATGGTTTTTAGATACAGGGAGAAAAGAATTAAACGCTTTAATGGCAGAAAATAATATGATAGATGTGTGGAGAGAAAGAAATGAAAAGAAAAAAGAATTTTCAAGAAGACAAATAGTAGGGCAGTTTGTGTGCAAGACGAGAATTGATTTTGTTTTATGTACAAGAAATGTGGAGAATTTTATCGAAAATATTAAGTATGAAGACACAGTTTTTAGCGATCACAAGTTTTTATTTTTTAAAATAGACTGGAATAAAGAGCAAAGAGGGCCAGGAATATGGGTTTTAAATACAAAAATGTTAGAAAATGAAGACTATATTTTAAAGGTTAAAGAAATTATAGAAAAAGAAAAGGAAAATGAAATGTATGAAGAAGATAAGAGAATATGGTGGGAAAACGTAAAGTTTTTAATAAAAAAATTCTCGATGAAGTATTGTAGTATAATACGCAAATGCAAAAGATACAAAGAAAAAGGAATAAAGGAAAGTTTGGAAGCAGAATTGAATAAAGAAAATAAAGATATACAAAAAATAAAGGAAATGGAGGAAAAACTGAAAGATATAGAGGAAAAAGAATATGAGGGGGCGAGGTTAAGAAGCAAAGCTAAATATACGGTGGAGGGAGAAAAATGCACAAAGTTCTTTTTTGATTTGGAAAAAAAGAAAGGAAAAGCAGAAACGATAAAAGAGATAAGAGGACAAAATGGGGAAATTGTAGAAGGGAATGAAAAGATTTTAGAAGAAATAAGGAATTTTTATGAAGATCTTTTTAGTACAAGGGGTGTAGAAGAAAACAAAAAAAGGGAATTGTTGAAGCAGATAAAAGCAAAAATTAGCGAGGAAGATAAAAAAGAATGCGATCAAGAAATCAGAGAAGAAGAGATAGAACGAGCAATACAGCAGCTGAATAAAAAGAAAAGTCCAGGAATAGATGGTTTGGGAAGTGAATTTTATATATGTTTTAAAGGGATTTTAACCAAGATTTTAAAGGGAGTTTTTAGAGAAATTTTTGAAAAAGAAGAAGTTAATGAAAGAATGGGGATGGGGATAACAAAACTGATATATAAAAGGAAAGGAGAAAAAGTAGATTTAAAAAACTACAGGCCGATCACAATGCTAAACACAGACCTTAAGATTTTAGCGAAAGTTTTAGCAAACAGGTTAAAGGAAGTAATGCCAAGTATAATCAAAACAAACCAAGCGTACGGAGTAAAAGGAAGGGATATAGCAGACACGATAATGAGCATAAGAGACACAATATGGTACATGAAAGAAAAGAATGAAAATGGATATGTAATTAGTCTTGATTTTGAAAAAGCTTTTGATAGAGTTGAACACGGGTATTTATTTGATGTTTTAAAGAACTTTGGTTTTGGGGGAGATTTTATCAAATGGATTGAGATTTTATATAAGGGTGCTTTAACAAGAATAAAATGTAATGGCTTTTTAACAGAATGTTTTAAAATCACAAGATCAATAAGACAGGGTTGTCCGCTTTCAGCGTTATTATATTCACTTGTATCGGAACCGTTAGGATTGGCTATAAAACAAAAAGAAGAAATAACTGGAATTGAAATTGAGGAAAACAAAGCTGAAGGGAAGGTTTTTCAATATGCTGATGACACAACGATAATAGTAAAAGGAAAGGCGAGTGTCAAAGAAGTTATGAAGATTGTAGAAGAATATTGTAAAGGATCTGGTAGTAAAGTAAATGAAGATAAGACGGTATATATGAGATTTGGTGAAGCAATGGTTTTAAAGGATTGTTTTAATTTCAAGGAAGTGGAAGAAATGAGGATTTTAGGAATTTTATTGGGGAAAAATGAGAAGAAAGTAAGAGATGAAATGTGGGAGCATCTGGTAACAGAAATAGAAAGAAGGTTAAACTTTTGGAAATTGAGAACATTAAACTTGAAAGGGAAGGTTTTAATATTGAATGTTTTAATGGTTTCTAAGCTATGGTATGTTTTATATGTGTCAGAGATGCCATTGTGGACAGAAAAGAGGTTGAAGAAATGTTTTCTTGACTTTTTATGGGAGGGGAAGCCAGCAAGAATAGCTTTTAACACGATTTTAGGGGCAGTAGACAAGGGGGGTTTAGGTTTAATGGATGTGGAACAAAGAAAAAATAGTTTGAGAGTGAAAATAGTGAAGAAATACCTACAAGAAGAGGGCAAACCAGAATGGAAAAAGACGATGGAATTTTTTTTAAACAAATGTGGGAATTTTAACATGGGGGATGGAATTTTATGGATGAAAACGAAGATTTGGATGACAGAACGATTACCAGGTTTTTATAGAGAAATTTTTTGTGCCTGGGGGAAATTTTTAGCCAAAGTCGAGTATGATCCACATGGGAGAGAAAACATTTTAAATCAACCTCTGTTCTTAAACAAAAACATTTTAAAACAAGAGAAAGAAATGTTTTTAAAGAAATGGATGGAAGTGGGGATAACGAGAGTGAGAGACGTTTTGTATGAATTCAAGGAAGGGTTTTTACCGACACAATGTATTGTAGACGCAATGGAGGAGGCAAAAGAGGATTACAGTAAACAAGAAATAATAAACAAATATGAAATAATTAAAAGTGCAATACCCGAAGAGTGGATTAAAAGAATAGAATGTATGGAAGGGGAGCCAAAAGAGAAATGTATTTATGTGCAATTGGGGGGGAAACTTAATGATTTTAAGGAATGTACTGTGAAAATGATTTATTGTTCTTTTAGAGATGATGTTTTTAAAGAGCCGATTGTCAATGGATACTGGGTGCAGAAATTCAAAGATTTAAAAAAAGAGTGCATATGGAGAAACATGAGGGGGAGGTGTGTGGAAACTAAATTGGAATGTTTGGAGTATTTTATAAGGCATAAAGTGGTTTTTACTGAGGCAATTTTAAATAAAATAGGAATTGAACAAAACGCTCTGTGTAAAGTGTGCCAGGAAAAGGAAGAGTGGATTTTACATATGTTTTTATATTGTAAAGAGCTGGAGGATTTTTTAAGGAAATGTAAATGTTTGATTAAAGATTTGACTGAGGAGTGGGATGAAAATGTAATGGAATGGAACAGAGTTGTGATGTTTGGTTGGGAAAAGAAGTGTGAAAACAAAAGTTTTATAAATCTGTGTGTAATGTTAATGAAAAGTGCAATATGGGAGAGAAGAAGGCTAAAAAGGAAAAAATTGTGTTGGATGTTTGGACTGTGTTTAAAAGGAAAACTGAATTATACATTGAAAGACTGTATGTGTATTTTAAAGGTGAAAATATGTTGCATGCTTTTTATGATGTTTTTACACCAAAAGTTTGTTGTGTTTTAAAAGATTTAATGTGGAAGCTGCCCGGAAGTGAAGGAGATTTTTAAAAGGAAAAAAAAAAAGAAAAAATGTGTAATGTAAATGAAAGATATGTGATGTAGAGATGTTTCCAGAAGAAAATATGTATTTTTTATTGTATTTATTTTTATTGTATTTTATGGATTGAAATTTCTTAATAAAAAAAAAAAAAACAAAAAAAAAAAAAAAAAAAAAAAAAAAAAAAAAAAAAGAGAGCAACAACTTTGCAAGGGGATGTTGCTCAGTGGTAGAGCATAAGCTTTGCTAGTGTGTGGACCTTAGTACAATTATCCCAATCTCCAAGGTTTTTTTGTTGTTACAAGCCTAAAAAAGCGCATGCAGTTTTGTCTCTTTTTGTAAAAAGATGTGAGTAGAGCTTGATTTACACTGCCTTTGAAAAAAAAACTTGGTACCAGATGTTTAACTTAATGTTTTTTTGAACGATCAAGATATACAGAATAAATGACTTTCAAGGCGATGTAGCTCAGTGGTAGAGCGCATGCTTTGCATGTATGAGGTCCTGGGTTCAATCCCCAGCATCTCCAAGTGCTAACAAGCAAGTAAGTCAATTTCCAATATCATTGGATCTTGGCAAATGATGCCTTTTTGAAATCTTTGCTTGCAATTTGAGCTAAATCAAACTTTCAAATGTTGACAAACTCATTTTTCTACTTGGTGATGTAGCTCAGGGGCAGATTGCATAGTTTTACTGGAGGAGGTCATATAAGCATAAGCTTTGCTAGTGTGTGGACCTTAGTACAATTATCCTAATCTGCAAGGTTTTTTTGTTGTTACAAGCCTAAAAAAGCTCACGCAGTTTTGTCTCTTTTTGTAAAAAGATGTTTTTAGAGCTTGATTTACACTGCCTTTGAAAAAAAACTTGGTACCAGTTGTTAAACTTAATCAATGTTGATTAGAACGATCAAGAGAGACAGAAACGATGACTTTCAAGGGGATGTAGCTCAGTGGTAGAGCACATGCTTTGCATGTATGAGGTCCTGGGTTCAATTCCCAGCATATCCAAGTACTGACAAGCAAGTAAGTCATTTTCCAATATAGTTAGATCTTGGCAAATGAAGTCTTTTGAAATCTTTGCTTACAATTTGAGCTAAATCAAACTTTCAAATGGTGACAAACTCATTTTTCTACTTGGTGATGTAGCTCAGGGGCAGATTGCATAGTTTTACTGGAGGAGGTCCTGGGAAACAATCCTTAGAATTGCAAAAGGAAACTTGTTGTTAAGGTACAAAGATGCACCAGCAGTTCAGACCCATTGGGTGATGAGAATGGATTTGTGTTGATCTAAACATTGAAAGCAATTTGAGCAGACGTGTTAGATGGTAAACATTGGGAACATTTTCAAGCAAATACTTCAAAATAAAAATAAAATCATTTGAAGTGAAATCAACTTCTATGTCATGAAGAAAACGATTTACTCTTCAAAGGTTACAAATAGATTGCATTTGAAGACACTCACTCTCCAAGAACAGGAACTTATCCCCTTTTGATAGTTGGTTTTACTTTTGTACCTTAAACAATAATGATTTGCAAATTCAGCAGGAAGAGAGCAACAACTTTTCAAGGGGATGTTGCTCAGTGGTAGAGCATAAGCTCTGCTAGTGTGTGGACCTTAGTACAATTATCCCAATCTCCAAGGTTTTTTTTTGTTACAAGCCTAAAAAAGCTCATGCAGTTTTGTCTCTTTTTGTAAAAGATGTGAGTAGATCTTGATTTACACTGCCTTTGAAAAAAAACTTGGTACCAGTTGTTTAACTTAATCAATGTTGATTTGAATGATCAAGAGAGACAGAAACAATGACTTTCAAGGGGATGTAGCTTAGTGGGAGAGAGCATGCTTAGCATGTATGAGGTCCTGGGTTCAATCCCCAGCATCTCCAAGTACTTACAAGCAATTTAGTCATTTTACAAATAGATTGCATTTGAAGACACTCTGCAAGTACAGGAACTTATCCCCATTTGATTGTTGGTTTTAATTTTGTACCTTAACCAATAATGATTTGCAAATTCAGCAGGAAGAGAGCAACAACTTTGCAAGGGGATGTTGCTCAGTGGTAGAGCATGAGTTTTGCTAGTGTGTGGACTTTTGTACAATTATCCCAAGCCTAAAAAAGCTCACGCAGTTTTGTCTCTTTTTGTAAAAAGATATGAGTAGAGCTTGATTTACACTGCCTTTGAAAAAAAACTTGGTACCAGTTGTTAAACTTAATCAGTGTTGATTAGAACGATCAAGAGAGACAGAAACAATGACTTTCAAGGGGATGTAGCTCAGTGGTAGAGCGCATTCTTTGCATGTATGAGGTCCTGGGTTCAATGCCCAGCATCTCCAAGTACTAACAAGGTTGTAAGTCATTTTCAAATATAATTGGATCTTGGCAAATGAAAACTTTGCTTACAATTTGAGCTAAATCAAACTTTCAAATGGTGACAAACTCATTTTTCTACTTGGTGATGTAGCTCAGGGGCAGATTGCATAGTTTTACTGGAGGAGGTCCTGGGAAACAATCCTTAGAATTGCAAAAGGAAACTTGTTGTTAAGGTACAAAGATGCACCAGCACTTCAGACCCATTGGGTGATGAGAATGGATTTGTGTTGATCTAAACATTGAAAGCAATTTGAGCAGACGTGTTAGATGGTAAACATTGGGAACATTTTCAAGCAAATACTTCAAATCAAGATAAAAATAATTTGAAGTTAAATCAACTTCTATGTCATGAAGTAAACGATTTACTCTTCAAAGGTTACAAATAGATTGCATTTGAAGACACTCACTCTGCAAGTACAGGAACTTATCCCCTTTTGATAGTTGGTTTTAATTTTGTACCTTAAACAATAATGATTTGCAAAATCAGCAGGTTGAGAAAAACATCTTTGCAAGGGGATGTTGCTCAGTGGTAGAGCATAAGCTTTGCTAGTGTGTGGACCTTTGTACAATTATCCCAAGCCTAAAAAAGCTCACGCAGTTTTGTCTCTTTTTGTAAAAAGATGTGAGTAGAGCTTGATTTGCAATGCCTTTGAAAAAAAACTTGGTACCAGTTGTTAAACTTAATCAATGTTGATTAGAATGATAAAGAGAGACAGAAATGATGACTTTCAAGGGGATGTAGCTCAGTGGTAGAGCGCATGCTTTGCATGTATGAGGTCCTGGGTTCAATCCCCAGCATCTCCAAGTAATTTAGTCATTTTCCAATATCATTGGATCTTGGCAAATGATTCCTTTTGAAATCTTTGCTTGCAATTTGAGCTAAATCAAACTTTCAAATGGTGACAAACTCATTTTTCTACTTGGTGATGTTGCTCAGGGGCAGATTGCATAGTTTTACTGGAGGAGGTCCTAGAATTGCAAAAGGAAACTTGTTGTTAAGGTACAAAGATGCACCAGCAGTTCAGACTCATTGGGTGATGAGATTGGATTTGTGTTGATCTAAACATTGAAATCAATTTGAGCAGACGTGTTAGATGGTAAACATTGGGAATATTTTCAAGCAAATACTTCAAATCAAGATAAAAATCATTTAAAGTGAAATCAACTATGTCATGAAGTAAACGATTTACTCTTCAAAGGTTACAAATAGATTGCATTTGAAGACACTCACTCTGCAAGTACAGGAACTTATCCCCTTTTGATAGTTGGTTTTAATTTTGTACCTTAAACAATAATGATTTGCAAATTCAGCAGGAAGAGAGCAACAACTTTGCAAGGGGATGTTGCTCAGTGGTAGAGCATAAGCTTTGCTAGTGTGTGGACCTTAGTACAATTATCCCAATCTCCAAGGTTTTTTTGTTGTTACAAGCCTAAAAAAGCGCATGCAGTTTTGTCTCTTTTTGTAAAAAGATGTGAGTAGAGCTTGATTTACATTGCCTTTGAAAAAAAACTTGGTACCAGATGTTTAACTTAATGTTTTTTTGAACGATCAAGATATACAGAATAAATTACTTTCAAGGCGATGTAGCTCAGTGGTAGAGCGCATGCTTTGCATGTATGAGGTCCTGGGTTCAATCCCCAGCATCTCCAAGTGCTAACAAGCAAGTAAGTCAATTTCCAATATCATTGGATCTTGGCAAATGATGCCTTTTTGAAATCTTTGCTTGCAATTTGAGCTAAATCAAACTTTCAAATGTTGACAAACTCATTTTTCTACTTGGTGATGTAGCTCAGGGGCAGATTGCATAGTTTTACTGGAGGAGGTCCTGGGAAACAATCCCTAGAATTGCAAAAGGATACTTGTTGTTAAGGTACAAAGATGCACCAGCAGTTCAGACTCGTTGGGTGATGAGATTTGATTTGTGTTGATCTAAACATTGAAAGCAATTTGAGCAGACGTGTTAGATGGTAAACACTGGGAATATTTTCAAGCAAATACTTCAAATCAAGACAAAAATCATTTGAAGTGAAATCAACTTCTATGTCATGAAGTAAACGATTTACTCTTCAAAGGTTACAAATAGATTGCATTTGAAGACACTCACTCTGCAAGTACAGGAACTTATCCCCTTTTGATAGTTGGTTTTAATTTTGTACCTTAAACAATAATGATTTGCAAATTCAGCAGGAAGAGAGCAACAACTTTGCAAGGGGATGTTGCTCAGTGGTAGAGCATAAGCTTTGCTAGTGTGTGGACCTTTGTACAATTATCCCAAGCCTAAAAAAGCTCACGCAGTTTTGTCTCTTTTTGTAAAAAGATGTGAGTAGATCTTGATTTACACTGCCTTTGAAAAAAACCTTGGAACCAGTTGTTTAACTTAATCAATGTTGATTTGAACGATCAAGATTGACAGAAACAATGACTTTCAAGGGGATGTAGCTCAGTGGGAGAGAGCATGCTTTGCATGTATGAGGTCCTGGGTTCAATCCCCAGCATCTCAAAGTAATTACAAGCAATTTAGTCATTTTCCAATATCATTGGATCTTGGCAAATGATTCCTTTTGAAATCTTTGCTTGCAATTTGAGCTAAATCAAACTTTCAAATGGTGACAAACTCATTTTTCTACTTGGTGATGTAGCTCAGGGGCAGATTGCATAGTTTTACTGGAGGAGGTCCTGGGATACAATCCCTAGAATTGCAATTATTGTTAAGGTACAAAGATGCACCAGCAGTTCAGACCCATTGGGTGATGAGATTGGATTTGTGTTGATCTAAACATTGAAAGCCATTTGAGCAGACTTGTTAGATGGTAAACATTGGGAACATTTTCAAGCAAATACTTCAAATCAAGATTAAAATCATTTGAAGTGAAATCAACTTCTATGTAATGAAGTAAATGATTTACTCTTGAAATTTTACAAATAGATTGCATTTGAAGACACTCACTCTGCAAGTACAGGAACTTATCCCCATTTGATTGTTGGTTTTAATTTTGTACCTTAACCAATAATGATTTGCAAATTCAGCCGGAAGAGAGCAACAACTTTGCAAGGGGATGTTGCTTAGTGGTAGAGCATAAGCTTTGCTAGTGTGTGGACCTTAGTACAATTATCCTAATCTCCAAGGTTTTTTTGTTGTTACAAGCCTAAAAAAGCTCACGCAGTTATGTCTATTTTTGTAAAAAGATGTGAGTAGAGCTTGATTTACTCTGCCTTTGAAAAAAACTTGGTACCAGATGTTTAACTTAATGTTTATTTGAACGATCAAGATATACAGAATAAATGACTTTCAAGGGGATGTAGCTCAGTGGTAGAGCGCATGCTTTGCATGTATGAGGTCCTGGGTTCAATCCCCAGCATCTCCAAGTGCTAACAAGCAAGTAAGTCAACTTCCAATATCATTGGATCTTGGCAAATGATGCCTTTTTGAAATCTTTGCTTACAATTTGAGCTAAATCAAACTTTCAAATGGTGACAAACTCATTTTTCTACTTGGTGATGTAGCTCAGGGGCAGATTGCATAGTTTTACTGGAGGAGGTCATATAAGCATAAGCTTTGCTAGTGTGTGGACCTTAGTACAATTATCCTAATCTCCAAGGTTTTTTTGTTGTTACAAGCCTAAAAAAGCTCACACAGTTTTGTCTCTTTTTGTAAAAAGATGTGAGTAGAGCTTGATTTACACTGCCTTTGAAAAAAAACTTGGTACCAGTTGTTAAACTTAATCAATGTTGATTAGAACGATCAAGAGAGACAGAAACGATGACTTTCAAGGGGATGTAGCTCAGTGGTAGAGCACATGCTTTGCATGTATGAGGTCCTGGGTTCAATCCCCAGCATCTCCAAGTGCTAACAAGCAAGTAAGTCAATTTCCAATATCATTGGATCTTGGCAAATGATGCCTTTTTGAAATCTTTGCTTGCAATTTGAGCTAAATCAAACTTTCAAATGTTGACAAACTCATTTTTCTACTTGGTGATGTAGCTCAGGGGCAGATTGCATAGTTTTACTGGAGGAGGTCCTGGGAAACAATCCTTAGAATTGCAAAAGGAAACTTGTTGTTAAGGTACAAAGATGCACCAGCACTTCAGACCCATTGGGTGATGAGAATGGATTTGTGTTGATCTAAACATTGAAAGCAATTTGAGCAGACGTGTTAGATGGTAAACATTGGGAACATTTTCAAGCAAATACTTCAAATCAAGATAAAAATAATTTGAAGTTAAATCAACTTCTATGTCATGAAGTAAACGATTTACTCTTCAAAGGTTACAAATAGATTGCATTTGAAGACACTCACTCTGCAAGTACAGGAACTTATCCCCTTTTGATAGTTGGTTTTAATTTTGTACCTTAAACAATAATGATTTGCAAAATCAGCAGGTTGAGAAAAACATCTTTGCAAGGGGATGTTGCTCAGTGGTAGAGCATAAGCTTTGCTAGTGTGTGGACCTTTGTACAATTATCCCAAGCCTAAAAAAGCTCACGCAGTTTTGTCTCTTTTTGTAAAAAGATGTGAGTAGAGCTTGATTTGCAATGCCTTTGAAAAAAAACTTGGTACCAGTTGTTAAACTTAATCAATGTTGATTAGAACGATCAAGAGAGACAGAAATGATGACTTTCAAGGGGATGTAGCTCAGTGGTAGAGCGCATGCTTTGCATGTATGAGGTCCTGGGTTCAATCCCCAGCATCTCCAAGTAATTTAGTCATTTTCCAATATCATTGGATCTTGGCAAATGATTCCTTTTGAAATCTTTGCTTGCAATTTGAGCTAAATCAAACTTTCAAATGGTGACAAACTCATTTTTCTACTTGGTGATGTTGCTCAGGGGCAGATTGCATAGTTTTACTGGAGGAGGTCCTAGAATTGCAAAAGGAAACTTGTTGTTAAGGTACAAAGATGCACCAGCAGTTCAGACTCATTGGGTGATGAGATTGGATTTGTGTTGATCTAAACATTGAAATCAATTTGAGCAGACGTGTTAGATGGTAAACATTGGGAATATTTTCAAGCAAATACTTCAAATCAAGATAAAAATCATTTGAAGTGAAATCAACTATGTCATGAAGTAAACGATTTACTCTTCAAAGGTTACAAATAGATTGCATTTGAAGACACTCACTCTGCAAGTACAGGAACTTATCCCCTTTTGATAGTTGGTTTTAATTTTGTACCTTAAACAATAATGATTTGCAAATTCAGCAGGAAGAGAGCAACAACTTTGCAAGGGGATGTTGCTCAGTGGTAGAGCATAAGCTTTGCTAGTGTGTGGACCTTAGTACAATTATCCCAATCTCCAAGGTTTTTTTGTTGTTACAAGCCTAAAAAAGCGCATGCAGTTTTGTCTCTTTTTGTATTGAGATGCGAGTAGAGCTTGATTTACACTTCCTTTGAAAAAAAACTTGGTACCAGTAGTTTAACTTAATCAATGTTGATTTGAACGATCAAAAGAAACAGAATCAGTGGTTTCCGAGGGGATGTAGCTCAGTGGTAGAGTGCATGCTTTGCATGTATGATGTCCTGGGTTCAATCCCCAGCATCTCCAAATGCTTACAAGCAATTAAGTCCTTTTACAAAATCACTGTATCTTAGCAATGATCCCTTTTATAATCTTTTCATGCAATTTAAGCTAAATCAAACTCTGAAATGAAATTTCAAAATCATTGTATTTTGGCAATTAATTCAGCTTGAAATATGAGCTAAATCAATCTCACAAATGATGACATACTTGTTTTTCTTTTTGGTGAAGTAGCTTAGGGGCAGATTGTGTAGTTTTCCTTTATGAGGTCCTGGGTTCAATCCCCAGCATCTTCAAGTGCTTACAAGCAATTTAGTATTTTTCCAAAATATTTGCATCTTGGCAAATATTGCCACTCACAATTTGAGCTAAATCAAACTATGAAATGATGACAAACTCATTTTTCTTTTTGGTGAAGTAGCTCAGGGGCAGAGTGCATAGTTTTTCTGTATGAGGTCCTGGGATACAATCCCTAGAATCTCAAAAGGAAACTTGTTGTTACGGTACAAAAGATGCACCAGCAGTTAAGTCCCATTGGGCGATGAGATTGGATTTGTGTTATTTAAACATTGAAAGCCATTTGAGCAGACTTGTTAGATGATAAACATTGGGAACATTTTCAATCAAATACTTCAAATCAAGATTACAATAATTTGAAGTGAAATCAAATTCTATGTCATGAAGTAAATGATTTACTCTTCAAAGGTTACAAATAGATTGCATTTGAAGACAATAACTCTGCAAGTACAAGAACATATCCCCATTTGATTGTCGGTTTTACTTTTATACCTTAAACAATGATGATTTGCAAGTTCAGAAGGAAGAGAGGAACAAACATGCAAGGGGATGTTGCTCAGTGGTAGCAACAGTGGTTTTTCTCTTTTTGTATTGAGATGCGAGTAGAGCTTGATTTACACTTCCTTTGAAAAAAAACTTGGTACCAGTAGTTTAACTTAATCAATGTTGATTTGAACGATCAAAAGAAACAGAATCAGTGGTTTCCGAGGGGATGTAGCTCAGTGGTAGAGTGCATGCTTTGCATGTATGATGTCCTGGGTTCAATCCCCAGCATCTCCAAATGCTTACAAGCAATTAAGTCCTTTTACAAAATCACTGTATCTTAGCAATGATCCCTTTTATAATCTTTTCATGCAATTTAAGCTAAATCAAACTCTGAAATGAAATTTCAAAATCATTGTATTTTGGCAATTAATTCAGCTTGAAATATGAGCTAAATCAATCTCACAAATGATGACATACTTGTTTTTCTTTTTGGTGAAGTAGCTTAGGGGCAGATTGTGTAGTTTTCCTTTATGA
This sequence comes from Moxostoma hubbsi, assembly GCA_032164185.1. NCBI lineage: Eukaryota > Metazoa > Chordata > Actinopteri > Cypriniformes > Catostomidae > Moxostoma > Moxostoma hubbsi. The sequence continues at coordinate 550,998 of JAVLUX010000024.1, read as the reverse complement.
GGTCCTGGGTTCAATCCCCAGCATCTTCAAGTGCTTACAAGCAATTAAGTATTTTTCCAAAATATTTGCATCTTGGCAAATATTGCCACTCACAATTTGAGCTAAATCAAACTATGAAATGATGACAAACTCATTTTTCTTTTTGGTGAAGTAGCTCAGGGGCAGAGTGCATAGTTTTTCTGTATGAGGTCCTGGGATACAATCCCTAGAATCTCAAAAGGAAACTTGTTGTTACGGTACAAAAGATGCACCAGCAGTTAAGTCCCATTGGGCGATGAGATTGGATTTGTGTTATTTAAACATTGAAAGCCATTTGAGCAGACTTGTTAGATGATAAACATTGGGAACATTTTCAATCAAATACTTCAAATCAAGATTACAATAATTTGAAGTGAAATCAAATTCTATGTCATGAAGTAAATGATTTACTCTTCAAAGGTTACAAATAGATTGCATTTGAAGACAATAACTCTGCAAGTACAAGAACATATCCCCATTTGATTGTCGGTTTTACTTTTATACCTTAAACAATGATGATTTGCAAGTTCAGAAGGAAGAGAGGAACAAACATGCAAGGGGATGTTGCTCAGTGGTAGCAACAGTGGTTTTTCTCTTTTTGTATTGAGATGCGAGTAGAGCTTGATTTACACTTCCTTTGAAAAAAAACTTGGTACCAGTAGTTTAACTTAATCAATGTTGATTTGAACGATCAAAAGAAACAGAATCAGTGGTTTCCGAGGGGATGTAGCTCAGTGGTAGAGCGCATGCTTCGCATGTATGATGTCCTGGGTTCAATCCCTAGCATCTCCAAATGCTTACAAGCAATTAAGTCCTTTTACAAAATCACTGTATCTTAGCAATGATCCCTTTTATAATCTTTTCATGCAATTTAAGCTAAATCAAACTCTGAAATGGTGACAAACTCATTTTTATTTTTGGTGAAGTAGCTTAGGGGCAGATTGTATAGTTTTCCTGTATGAGGTCCTGGGTTCAATCCC